>MU224840.1:1962962-2007322 GCA_018584345.1 Thuja plicata | reverse complement strand
GGTCAAACCCTAGTTTTGGAATTAACCTCAAATATATAATTGAAATTGCAGAAATAAACAAATTAAATGAAACAATTCACCTTGCTTATGTAAAAGTCCTTGTGGAGGATTCGAATCCTTGAATCCACAAGTATGGATGCACCAAAATGGATGTAGAATGGATAATGTAGGATGTAGGATGTCTTCAATCAATTTATTTGTAGATCTTCAACATTAATCTTGAATTGGTTCTTGAGTTGGAAGAGGCTTGGATGAATGTGGATGGAGAAATCTTCAACAAGAGGGCTCCATGGAGCTTGAATCCTTCAATGGCCACCAATGGTTCTCCTTGATGAAAGTGGATGCTTGAGAAGTGATTGAGAATGGATGAATGCTTCAATGGATACTTGTCTTGCTTCAAATCTTGCTTCTTCACCCTTGGGATTCACTCTTCAAGTCTTTGAAAGTTCTTGCAATTATGCTTGATGATCAAAATTCATGGTTAGAGAAAATGAGAGGAGAAAGCTTCCTTTTATATGAAATTAGGGCACAATCTTCTAGAGAAGCCGACATAGGAGAATTAAATTCTAATTGGACCCATGCCCCTAGAAGAGGACCTATGTTAAATATAATTTAGGATTTGTCATCCCGAATTCCAAAACAGCCGACCCAAAAGTGAGAATTAACTTTTTCCAAAGACCGACATTCGAAAACCTTGAGATTCTGGAATTTGGGCCCCGGACCTGAAAAAGGTCAATTGTGACCTAGGTCAAGGTTGAGGTTTACCTTGACCTAGGTCAAGGTTGAGGTCAACCTTGACCCAAAAAGGTCAACCTTGACCTTAAGGCCAAAGTCCCAGTTTCTCAGTCTGGGTTGCCAGAAATAGACTGGAAAGAGTGGAAATGGGGCAGAACAAGGGGATAAAGCCAGATCAAAGTCAAGAACCCATTCAAGGCACTTGACATGACCACAAACCACTTACCTAGAAGGCTAAACTAGTCTACCATGGAAGTGCTTCCATTTTTCAACTATATGATTGCAGATTAATTAGGTGAAGCTCCATTACATGATGAGAAACCTTTGCACATTGAATTTTTGAATGCAGCTATCCTTGAAATCATAAATTTACCATAGAAGATATTTTTTGATGGATCATATGTTAGAATCATTTTATTTTTGGAGGAGATATGAAGAGAAGTCATGATTTGATGCATAAGTGGTTTTCATTGATGGTAACATATTCAGTTATCATGATTGGAGTGACTAGTAAGATCTGTGCATGATCGGTAAAGGACAGATCAACTATGTATGTTGACTGGTGTTCAAGAAGAACATTATCAGACACATAATATGGTAGCAGTCAAGTTAAGGAAATATTTATGTGTTGTGATCACAGATACAATTTGTATATGGTAAGTGGAATCTGTTAGCACTATCAAAAAAAAAATCATAGTTATGAATTTCTCATGTTTAAGCAATGTCTGAACCTGGTTCTTAAGCCCTAATATGTCATTATTTTCAAACCCTTGGTTCATTTTTGCCAAAAAAACCTAAGTGTCCCATGCTCTTTCTATTTTCAAGTTACTTTTTGGGCCACTTAAGTCACTTAAAACCCATGTGTTTAATGCTATCATGCTCGAGGCCTGTGTTTTAATTATTTCCTAAGTCATAAGGGGGTCCATTTTAATATTTCCTAAAGTCCTATGTCTCTGCGGTATTTTATTTTCCCCCCAGGTGTCGAGAAAGTTCATTCTAATATAATGGTTGTTGCTTTCCCTTGATTAGAAGATGCACAACTCTTTATCCATCAAGGCATTGCGCCTATGTGACACTTGTCCATCCTCAGATCGTGGAGACAACACATTCAAAGGTAAAGGGAAGTTATTGTTCGATCAGATCTATTTTGATCAAATGGCTTATGTGTTGCCTTGATTAAAAGATGCAGGGAAGTTATTCATTGAGGAATCACACCTATGAGACACGTAGAGATGGCGGGCCAGATAGAGACTTAAGTGAAAATAAAGCACGGGCATGATCTTTTCAATCTAATGGCAGATGTTATCCCATGATCAACAGATGCAACATGTTTACTCTTTCACGACATTGCACTTGAGTGACACGTGGAAAGTGGCCAGCGCTGAAAGGAACCTAACCATCAAGTGGTTTATATTTGATCCAAAGGTTTGCACTTTTCGATGAATGAAATTTGCATGATGATTATTCATTGTGGGATTGCGTCGTGCTAACAGGTATCCATTTGACATTAAAGGCCTAAAAGGGTTGTGGTACATCAGATCTATTTTGAACGTGCGGTGGGCGTGATAGTGCTAAAGGAAGTCGCATGATATTTATTTCATTGCGGCATAA
The DNA here is from genome assembly GCA_018584345.1 of Thuja plicata. Taxonomy (NCBI): domain Eukaryota; kingdom Viridiplantae; phylum Streptophyta; class Pinopsida; order Cupressales; family Cupressaceae; genus Thuja; species Thuja plicata. The sequence goes on along the minus strand of MU224840.1, from coordinate 2,004,976 downwards.
CGCCTATGTGATGTGTGGCATATGATGAGAATTGACCATAGCTAAGGGAAGGTTAAAGATTTGTCAGATTTGAACAAATCTAATGGATGGCATGTTTCTGCTATGTAGAGTTGCTCAAAGATTATTCTTTGCGAAATCACGTCGTGGTGCCATGTGTCATTTTTTGACCATGGGTCGAAATTTGCGAAGACAGATAAAGCTAAAGTGGGTTTGTTTTGATCAGACAATTGGCGCGTTTCCTCAATGGAAATTTTGTTGATGGATATTCTTCAAGGCATCACACCTTGTTGATGCGTGTCCAGATATGATCTTGGCTCACGGGTGTTTTAAAAGAAGGTCAACGATGGTGTTTTAAAGATGATTTAAAGTTCAAATTTGGGTCACTGATGGTGTTTTCCATGCTAGCTATGACCGTTGAAGAAGATATTTGAATTTTTAATTATTTTCCTCAGGGTTTTGAAGCAGTGACCTTTGTCTTTTGTTGTAGGAGAATAAATTTTTGAATCTAATCTTCTGAGTCATTTTTATGCAGTTGTGAGATGCTACTAGGATGAAATCTAATTGGTTGGAATATCTTTAGAGTGCATTTATGATGATAAATGATGGTTTATGGTTTCTGTTCAAAGTTTGTAAACCTTATTTAACCCTTAATCAGTGTCATGCCTCTTCTACATTAATGGTGGATCTACTCCCGAGCCTAGTGGTTGTGGCATCATATCAAATCCTTTGATTGAATCTTTTGAAGAAAGATCAATTGATGCTTGCAGCACAAAATGGGCTAATTTATTGGATTAAATTATTATAAGAATATCTTATTCCTTCTATAGGACTTTTCTTCTCCACATCTCAAGATGATTGACGACTGTAGATGAGATTGCATAGGAAGGAATGAAGAGAAAGTTACTACTTGATGAAGACAAAGAAGCTAGTGATTGTAATGAGTTATTGTTTTGTCTTGTAGTAATTTGGTTTTTGCTTCTTAACCTAACCCTAAATGATTTGAAGCTTGTTGCAATTGTTGTTCTATAAAAGGGTTTCCAAGATCATTAAGTAGGAGCTGGAAACCTGGGGAAGTATATAAAGCATTAAGTTGCATACTTATTCCAGTGAGAGTATAACAAATGTGAATTTAGACTGTATCTAGATAGAATAGAAGTGTCCTATTATTTTTAATTTATTGAAGTGGTATATGTTTTGAAACAGATTGATTTAGGAACATGATTCTTCATACTTAATACTGTATTCCAAATTCAAGTCTCTCCTTGGTGCCTATCTCTTGAGTTGTAAATTTTATGATTCATTGCATGAGTTTGTCTATGTATATGTCATTAGTCCTTAGTTTTGATCTAAGATCAAATCAAATAATGCTTTGGATATGACATAGGTTCATTTGGTTCATCTACATAAGGATCCTATAAGAAGTGTTTGGTCTAGGTTATCTATATTTATGGCTTTGAATCTTTGACAGTAGTTAGTTTCTATTTTCTGTATCTATAGTAGACTCTGTTGCCCAATGGATAAATCACTAATCAAGAACTAGTATATTCCACACTGATATATGTCTGGTTGGATTTGGCTATATTATGCCCTTTTAAAACATCAAAACCATCTCAGTTTCCTTTTGAGTTTTGTGGTCGTTAGTTGTTGTTCTTCATGGTGATTGAGACTCAATGAATGATTCGTTATCATTTAATACTTTCTTACCATTATTTTCTATTAAAATCTAGAATGAGTTGTAAAAGTGTTGTGTGTTGAACTAGATTAGGTACACCCGCCTTGGTCTTGCAGAGCCAAAAGTGTAGAGGGTAGTCTTGTCCCTATAGTTGGTCTAGTTACCTTAAAGATCTTCCCACATTTGGAGCTAACCACTCTTAAAATCAATCTTAAGATATATCGGTAGATTTCAAAACATAAACATTTTTAAACATCAACAAAATCCATGATTCCAATCACAAGAGATTATACCAAGTTTTGAATGAATTATGTTTTGAATGAGAAGACATATTACCTATTTGATCACCAATTAGAGTTTCATATTAATTTGGTTAAGGAGGTGGATTTGAGGCTGACAATTAGCTCTAAATATTGGTAATACATTTGAGGATGACATATTGGATGTTGTTGATGTTGATTTTGAGGAGGTTGGCTAATGTTTTGAGCCAACTGTGGTGGAAAGTTCTAGGTCTTGTGTGACCTAATGATAGTTCTATATTAGGAGCACTAAATTGTTTGATTTAGGGTTGTGATCATATTTTTAGGTTGGGCGATCATGAATTGATGGAGTAGAGATTAGTTCAATGTTAGGAAGAAAAGGATCAGAAAGGATATGATAGGAAATTAGTGCCATTCAACAGATCAACATATCTGGTTGTTCCCTAATAGTTGCAGCAAGTTAAATCCATTAACCAGGTGAACTTTAACAAGTTCTTATTTATAAATCCTTTAACAGGGTAACTTCTTTATTGAGGTTTGAAATCATCTAGAGAGGTAGATCATAACTAATCTTATTGTACTCCTAATAGTGTACTAATCACTCCTAATATGTTGAACCCTTAGAAATGATATTTGTAGATCCTATAAGGGAAAACTCATTTATTGCAGTAGTGGGCTTGTGGGTATCATCCTCATCGGGGTTTCTTTTCCCTCTTACAAGGGTTTCCATGATAAATATCTATGTTATGTGTGTTGAGCTTGTGGATTCTTGATATGTTTACTGTCATTTTTTTACTTCATCTATATGCTTTGTGTTTTGGAGTTAATAGTGCAAATATTCATATCGGTAGTTGAATTTTTTCATGACTTGTTCAAATTGATTCACCCCCCTCTCAGTACCTAAGATTTCCAACAATTGGTATCAGAGCATTGGTCCTCTTGATATTAAGCTTAACCACTTGATGAAAAGATCCCTATAATCCAACATGGATTATAAATGTTATTTGTAGATCCTAACAAGGAAAACTCATTTACTGCAATAGTGGGCTTGTGGGTATCATCCTCACCATAGTTTTTTCCCTCTTACAAGGGTTTCCATGATAAAATATATATGTTATGTGTGTTGAGCTTGTGGATTCTTGATATTGTTTATTTTCATTTATTTACTTCAGCTATATGCTTTGTGTTTTGGAAGTTAATAGTGAAAATATTCATATCGGTGGTTGAATTTGTTCATTTCATGTTTGAACTGATTCACCCCCTCTCAGTACCTAAGATTTCAAACAGTTGGTATCAAAGCACTGGTCCTCTTGATATTAAGCTTAACTGCTTGAGGAAAATATCCCTATAATCCAACATGGATAGATACAAGTATGAAAATCATCTTGAGGATGCAAGAAAGGTTATCAATGAGCTAAAGGAAAAGCTGAGGCATTCCCTTGCTAAAAGAAGAGAGCTTACTAAGAAATTGAGTGAAAGTCAAGACTACATTGAACAACTTCCCGAAGGTAGTTTTTCTGAAGAATCTGAGGAAGCACTTGCAGATCTAATGGATAAAAATAATGGACTCAATAGGGAAGTGGAAAATTTGGAAAGAGAGCTTGAAAGTCAGTCTATTAGGATGGTTGAAGCTCATGAAAGAAGAAGAGCTCCCGAGGATGCTAAGAAAACTGTTGAAGATTCCCTAAGGCTAAAGATGAAACCCTAACAGAAAAGTTGTAGCAACTATTCTGATCGGAGCAAGAGGTTTCTATATTGGAGGAACACTTACATGACACAAATGAAGAGAAATATGATATTGAAAGAGAGAATGAGGGAATAAGGAAAGAGAATCAAAAGATAAACGAAGATTTGAAAGCTTCAAATGATCTGCTGGATAAATTTAGAAAGAGTTCTGCTAAACTTGATGAACAACTTGGAAGATAGAGGATGAATGAAGAGAAACAAGGTCTAGGATTTTCAAAATTTGAAGTTGGTGAATCATCTACCACTAAGGACATCAATGTAGGAGGAAAATCAACACCCAAGGTGAAAAATAACAATAGAAAGAGAAGGTATATACCGATATGTTTTAATTGTCATAAGGAAGGTCATACTTGTAATGTATATTGGTTTAAACCTATTGCTCCAAATGTTAGACCTAGAGGTTCTACTGCTAGATCAAGAAATTCCTATCATAGAACTGATAACTACAATGATAGATCCAATGGAAAACATGGAGTTTTTTATTATTGAAACAATTTTGGACATAGAGCTAGTGAGTGCAGGGTGAGAATCAACAACCAGTGGTCATATGATTAAAATAGTCAGAGACTTGTCAATCAAGATAGCTGGTCAAATGTTACTTGATCTAATTGTCACAACTATGGGTATGTGGTTGTGAATTTAAAATTAAGGTCAACCAAAGGCAACACTAGACACTAGAATCTAGCAAGTATGGTCTGTTATGTATGTAACAAAGTTGGTCATCTTGCTAGATCATGCAGAGAAAGAAAGTATACCAGAGGTCAACCGGTGAACAATGTTGAAAATGCTAAAGGAAAGGAAACTTTTAATGCTGACAAATTTAGAAATGATGTGAAGAAGAAATGGGTGAGGAAAGGAGAATTGAATTCTTCTTAGTTGACTGAGAACTCCACAAGTTTAGGAAATGTGGAGAATCCATCGGTGAACTAAGCACATTATTTTCTTAGGGGGAGCACTTATAGTCAAATCATTTATCAATCTCCAAAATTCAAGAGTGGTAAGATTCATATGCATTTTAAGATGTCTATTTATGAGTTAATGATGGTTAGTTAAGATAAAGTGTTTTTGTGCATGCATATAATGATTGTTATATTTTAACTGATGTGGTCAGTGGAAAGCATTATTTGACCGTTATGTTTAATGACTACATTCACAAACATTATAAATATCATAAAGTAAGCTCATTTCACTTTACATTCTATTGAGGTTTACTAAAGAGAATTTGTTTACATTCCATAGTGAGATTTATTTGTATTTGTGGACTAAGATTTTGACTAGGAAATTCTATCGGTTGTCGAAGAATACTAATTGGTGAAGTCAAGGTTATTGATTGTGTTGCAAATATTTTTACAGGAATCTTTGTTTATGCTAATTGTTGACATTATGGATACTCTTGTTTTGGTAGACATGATTGATGATCCAAGACCTATATTCAATTTACACCCGATGAAGGAAAATAAGAATGGTTCAATGGGTGCCCTATCTTTGATGCCCTATGGTGTATTATTGATATAAGATATTTTTTCTTTCATCTACTGTAAGATGGAATAACTTGGAGTTGATGAAATCTACAATGAGTTTCTTAAACTATTTTATGACCAAAGATTAAAGGAGGAGCACATGCATTTGATGAACAAAGGTTTCACCTATGCGCTTGAGATACCTCATGATTTTCATCCAGAATGGATAAGATATGTATTAAGAAATGTATCAGGACTTAGGGAAAAATTTTAATATAGTTATGTGGGGATATTTTAAAGGTTTTCAAGGGAAAAATTACTTAAGAGATAGAATCCCAATTGGTATTTTTGAAAAATATACATATGATATTTATTTTCTAGTAGATACAAATACATGTATGTTGCAAGCAGTACAACCTAGGACATTTTGGGTACCAGCTATGGGTTATGAAGTTGATGGTGATTTAGTCACTATACATGTTGATGTCCTATTGTCAAAACCAATTGATACTTCAACACCTAGGTTTGGAACCTATGGAGAGTAATCATTGAAAAATCATAGTGAATTGAGAGCACCAATAATCCAAAGAAAGATTAAGAAACATGTTGATAATATATCCAAAATGAGTGACATAACCTTAGAAATGATGACAGAGCTTAGGAAGAAAATGGAGAGTAAAGAGGTAGGCACATATAATGTTGCATAAGTCAAGGAAGTTGAAGCTGAAGTTGAAGAGATTACACCTTAGATAGTCACTAGGAGTTCATTACTAAAATAAACTAAATCTACTTCTACTCCTATAAAGGCTAAGACAGAAAATGAGTCTCCTAAGTTTTAAAAAAAAACTTACAAAAGAAAGAAAGAGAAGACATCATGCTATAAAGAGTCAAAGGGTAAGACAAGAGGTAAGGAAAAGGCCGAAGAAGAAGAAGAAGTTGAAACTGAGTCTGAGAAGGAACAAAAGGAATTGCGAGCTAGTGGGATGAAGTCTACTATAGTAGGAAATCCTACTGAGAAAACTGACAAAATTGACAATACCGTTACTCTTGACAGCATTGTTAAAGATGTTAAGGAATATGGAAGAATGAAAAAAGTGTGGAGTCACTTTGATAAATTTGACAGTGAAGAGAAAAGAAGATGTAGTTATAGAATGTCTACATACATTTTGAAAAGCACCAAGTGAACTATTCAAGGCTATACCTATGAAACTATACGGGGAAGTTGCCAAAAGATGGAGAGAAGCTTTTAAGATTGATAGAGTGATGATAGAACAAGAACTTCCACTTTTGGAACCTGAATTGACTATAGAAGAGGTAAATTTGATGGTTGAAGAAATGAGAGGAGAATTTAAGAAAAGGAACAGAGTCACAAGAATTATCATTGGAGAAACACAATCGGTAAGAGATGAGACAGTGGATACATGGATAAAGTTAGTAAAGTCTGAGACTGCAACTAAAGACAAATTGATAAAAGAGAAAGGAAAAGAAAAAGAGACAAAAAAATGAAGAGATTAATGATGTCATAGATAATGTTATATCTGATATCCCTGAGTAGATACATAATATTTATACTCAAACTAATGTTGAAGCACCTAAAGACAAGATTGTTGAGGAAGTGATAGAAAAGAAAGGTGAAGGACATAAGGATGATGACGATGACGATATACTTTTAGTGAAGAATAAGATAGATCTAATTGGTGAAGGTAGCACAATGAAGAAGAGAAAAACAAAGAATTAAATTAGTTATAAGGGAGAAGATGAAGGATAACCTAAAGATGAAGAAATGCAAACAACTATTGATATTACTCAGATGAGTCCTAAGGAGATGTTGAAAATATCTAATAAGCTTAAGGAGAAAGAAGTAAGGGACATATAAAAGGGAAAGAAAAAGAAGGTCAGAATACTAAAAGGAGCCACAACCATCATTAGGAATTTAGTACCTAATGTGGGATATGAAAAAAAAAAATCCAATTGATCAACTGGGTATATTGGTCAAGGTTGTTTCTGAGCAAGTACCTGACATGGAGAATGCACCAAGAAGTTGGACATGAAAGAATATGAGAAGATACAAGCTGCTAAGTTGAGAGAGATTATCTTAGTAGATACATAGTCACTTATAATTAAAGTGAAAATAGTGAAGGAAATCATACAGGAGATAGGAAAAATACTTGTAAAATTTTCCAAGTTTTCAACTTTTACAAAAGACATGGAGAAAAAGAGAGATGATAATCAACTGGAGCTTAATGATTTGATTGAAAATTTTGATCACATTACTAGTTCAATATCAGAATACAGTGGTAAGGTCAAACTGATTACTCACACTGTGACACAATTGCAAATTGAATAGGATAAAAGGATTATTACACTTATGGAGATGCAGACCTATTTGGAACCCACTATAGACCTTATGCAACAACATGTGAGAAATTTAGAAAACACACTTTGTCTACCAGTGGTGAGTACTTTGAGTGATATGGAAGGATTAGCATCGATAACACATGGGAACATTTTGTCTATGGAGCACTTACAAGAGTCATGGGAGAAGTTATTGGAGATTGCAAAGACAAACTTCAAGGATGTCTTTGACATAATGCAATTTTGATGTGTGGTTATTTTCCATTATTGACAAAAAGGAGGAGAAAGAGTAGAGTAAGAAAGAGCAAGAGAAATATTAAGAGAGAGGATGTATAGAGAAAGGGGGAGTATGATTCATACAGTGCAAATCATACTTACAGAGTTATGAAAATCATATTTTTTTCCATCAATGCCAAAGGGGGAGATTATTGACATTATGGTAGTTTTGGACGAGATATGAAGAGAGGTCGTGAGTCGATGCATAAGTGGTTGTCATTGATGGAAACACATTCAGTTATCATGATTGGAGTGACCGGTAAGATCTGTACATTATTGGTAAAGGAAATATCAACTATGTATTTTGACTGGTGTTCAAGAAGAACAATATTGGCTACAAAATGTGGTAGCGGTCAAGTTAAGGAAAGATTAAGGTGTTGCAATCATAAATACAAGTTGTATATGGTAAGTGGCATCCATGATTCTAATCGCAATAGTTTATACCAAGTTTTGAATGAATTGTGTTTTGAATGAGAAGTTAGCTTACCTATTTGTCACCGATCAGAGTTTCATATTAATTTGGTTAAGGAGGCGAATCTAAGGCCGACATATTATTTCTAAGTATTGGTAATAGGTTTGAGGATGACATTGAAGACATTATATTTTTCCATTACTATATGCAAGGAAAAACATGATAAAAACCATCGGTTTATACTACACCGATAGACAGGGCACAACACTACCCGGTGCCAAGGTTACCGATACTGCCAAGTACAAAGCATCCTGACAAACACTATTCAGTGTTACCTGATGACAAAAAGGACAAGGGAACCTAACGAGTAACCAACAGTGCAACCTAAAGAAATAGTCAAGAGTGGAACCCAACAGATGAAGGGAACCTGAAAATCAGTTCAAAGAAGGAACACCGACAGACTTTCAATTCACACCGACTATCAAGAACCGATAGTCAGTTACATCCCGCGAAAATTGGATCTAACTTTCCACATCAGATAAATCACTGAATTTTTATATTTAGCTTACTTGTTTGTTTTAAATCCATTACATGAGGAGAAAGAAATGTATTTATTATTGTTTTTATCAGTTTAAATATTTTAAAACATGCAAACTAAAGGATCAAGGTCAAGTTGTATACCTTGGATCTAGAGTCAACATTGTAATGCGTGATTCTAAAATAGGTCAAATACTTGTATAAATAGATGCTCAATCAATTGTGAACATGTTGTTCAATGATGATTGTAGCCAATGAGAGCATCTAAAGGATCAGACAAGAGAATTCATGCAACAACACAGACAAAGATCAAATCAGTTGTCAAGAATAGAACACAGGCTACCGACAAGTAGGAAAAGGTATTAATCAATCACTATAGGTGATATTCATATACTGTGAGCTTTAAAGGATCTATAATCAGAAATTATAGATTGCATATAGTCAGGTCAAACACATTGTACAAATTCTAACAAGTGGGGTACACTTAAGAAATCCTTTCAAGGAAGGTGGACTTAACAGTCCTATTGTAAATCTCTTAACCGAGTGCACACATCATTAGTATTGCTAAAAGCTCTTAACAGAGTATATCCTAATAGGTCTCCACATTAGTACTCCTCACAAGGTAGATCATCAGAAGTGATAAATTGTAATCCTTTACCGGCTCCCTTCCATTCTGCAAATAGTGAAGTTTTGTGGGTGCCATCCCCACTGCAGTTTCTACTTCCTACAGGAGTTTTCTGTGATATCATATCTTGTGTTATGTGTCTATTAATTTCATGAATTTTTCTATGAATGTTGCATAAAATTAAGTTTATGAATTAATACTACATGCATAAGAAATAACATCAGATATGGTCAGTAATACAATAAAGATTGATTACTAATGATGAAAGGTGAAAAGTGTTAAAAGTTTTAGAGGTACTAATTCACCCCTCCCCTCTCAGTACTACTTCCCATTAATCCCAACAATTGGTATCAGAGCTAAGTCTCTTCTTGGAAATATTAAAGGCTTAAGAGAAAATATCATACAATGGAGAAGTACAAACTTGATAAAAATATTGAGAATAAAAAGATTGAAATTCAGATGCTCTATGAACAGTATAAAGAAGCTAGAATCAGTATGAGATAACTGCTGGTTGAAAGAAAGACTATGGCATCTTGCTATAATAAGAAAGATTATCTTGAGGAAGATATTCTAGATTTCTTTGAGTCTTCAGAACCAAATACAAGAAAGGCATCAAATACATTAGAATAAATCATCACAAGCCTAACTGAGATCAATCTACATCTGGCTGGACAAGTCAAATCTCTACAAATCAGCCAAGAGACACAAATGTTTAGAATGATTGATGTCATGAACAATGCAAGGAAAGATGAACAAGAAAGAACTCTAGCTATTGATGATAGAAGAAAAATCACAAACAAGCTACAAGCAAAGTAGTCTGAGATACAAAGACTTACAGAGCATCACCATGAGGTAACTGATCAGATTATTCTTATGAGTCAAGAAGAAAAGAGAATGAATGTGGAACTCATTGAAAGAATATAGATTATTGGTGAACTAAGATAAGAGAATGAAAAAATAAATCATGAGACTAGAATTCTACAACAACATAATGATATGATTAAGAGAGCTGAAGAGAGTACAAAAAGGATGGATGAATTCTTGAATGCACAAAGAAGACCCAACACCAACACTGGACTAGGGTACACTGAGCATGGAGAGTCATCAAATGAAGTTGATCCAAAAGATCCTTAAACCAATCCTAGACCAAGGAAGATGACATGCAATTACTATGGAAAGAAAGGCCACACCTCAAATGTTTGCAGGAGAAAAGTAAAAGGTATTCCTAAATCCACATTTACATTCATAGGACATTGTTATAATTGCAGCAAGAAAGGACATAAAGCATATGAATGTAAATCAAAGGTGAAAGAACCAAAGAAGGAAACCTATATAGACAAGTATTGTCTCACCTAAAAAATGCATGGGCACACATCTCTGGAATGTAGGAAGAAGAAAATTGAAGCATGGAAACCCAAAAATGAAGAAAATGCTTATAAACTGAGGAGAGTCGGTAATTCATATGTTTGGGACTACAATACATGGACAAACTACACAACATGTGGTAGATATGGTCACATAGCTGCAAAAAACATGAGAACATGGACCAAAAGGTCTAGAGTCTAGACCAACCCCAGAATGGCATGTTTTCACTTTCATAAGGTTGGACATTAAAGAAGGACTGCAGAGACCGAACAATAGAAACCATCACTTTTGCAAATGGTAACACCATTGAAGACATCAAGAAAATGAGAAAGAAAATGTGGAGGAAAGCTTCAACTAATGAGGGAGCTGGAACAAGAAATGCAGTAGGTGAAACCTCATCCCATGGATCTAGTGAGATCACCACCCCCACCTAAAGATGAACAAGTAAGTATGGAACTGCACTATACCAAGTCGTATTTTGTATCAGTTCCATTATACAAATTGATAGATAGTCAAAATCTACATGAATAAAGATGCATATTATGTTACTTATTACAATTCTGAGAAATCAACCCCGCCAGTAAACACATACTAAAAATCATCATTGAATATAAAGGATGAGCTCTCTGTACTTACCGAGAATTGTCGGTCAACACATAAAAAGGCTAAGTTGCTAATGTAACCCAACACCCGTTAGTAAGGAAGAAAAGTTACAAAGTTGTCTTGACACTACACCGATATCCGTCGATGAAAGTAACAATCTTAACAGCCATCCCAAGCATCATGTCAACACTGAGAATGTTGTTTAAGAGTCTTCCTGATGAACTCCATCTTTATGAACTGACGAGTTGTTGAGCATTTAAGACAGACTTAGGGAAAAAGTCTATAGATACTCGACGGGAGCACTTCATTTCTCACACGTGATTTGAGAAGAAAGAGCAAAGAAAAAATAGAGTGATAAGAGAGCATTTAGTAGAGTGACCTCGAATTGATCCTACACACTCCAAATAGATCACTCACTTTCCACATAGATCGAAGTTAGTACCGAGCGCACCGAAGAACTCTATTGTTATTTTCAGAAAAAGCCCTAAATTTGAAACACGATGGAAACCACTTTCAAGAACAGTAAAATTGAATAATGATAAGAAGAATACCATTAAGATGATAAAGAATAGCACTTGTGTGGAACCTAAGTACAAGATATTCCCAAAGATTGCATCGCAACCTGATGATTCTGGCGCATTTTCAAAAATTCCACCTAGGGTTTTGGTGATAGAAGACGTAAGGTCCTACATTCACTGCAAGATTGCTGAGATAGGTGATCTAGAGATAGATAAAGCTTACAAGAAGTTGTGTGATGCACGAGGAAACCTGAAGGAAGAACACAGACACTTACAAGTAAAATGGTTAACTAATGCCATATATTTCTTGAGGGTTTTCAAAACTAACTAGATTAGGTTATTTTTGAGCAAAATGCACGACCAAAATTTATGGTTGGATGAACCTAAGTAGATCACAAAGGATGTGTTACATACTGTAACTAGTTACCCTATTACCGACAAACCTAAGGCACACAAGCATCGCTCTCATCCAGAAGTTGAAAAACTCACCGATGCTATGTGGGATAATAGAGGACTCAAGGTGAACACCATCACCAATGAGGAAATGAGGTTCGGTGCATGTGTGATAGGCTACAAAATCTTCCAAGCAAGTAGGCTAAACAACATAACATCAACAACAGTAAGCACAACTTACAATATAGTCATGAAGGGAATATAGATGGATCTATGTGAGATCTTGTTGAAGCAACTTGATGAGAATATGAAAACAATCAGGTCTATAAAGACAAACACATGTAAGTTCGGTTCACTTATAATGTGTATATTCTTTTATTTTCAAGAACACTTTCCTTTAGTTGGAAAAGTGAAATGGGACAATACCAAGCCAGTCACATTGCAGATTAGTAACCTTATCAAGTCACTAGGTGACAACTTTGATTCAGTAATGACTGAATACTTCCTTGACTTCAAGGAAAAGATGATGGAAAGGGTGAGGATCCCTGAATAGTTGATTGAGAAGCATAGGGATGAAATATTTTTCATGGTGGATTCAGATTTCACTCACATTAAACTAGTTGTACCAAGGACACCCTGGTTAGCACCTCTTGACTATGAGATTAACATAGATCAAGCAACAAATGAAATTGATGCATTATTAAATGAACCACTTGACAATAAGCAACCAAGATTTGGGACATATGAAGAGGCCAAGTCCAAGATAAAATCAGGCCTAGTAATCAAGAATAATATCAACAAGAAAAACAAAATGGTTAAGAATCTTGAAAAGATGATGTCGGTTAATGAAGAGGAGAAAGAACAAATAGAGGAAACCAACGAACAAGGTACCATCGATGAAGAGAAAAATGAGAAAGAATCAGATTCCAAGGCCATTGAATCTGACACACCTCCACCTCCTACAAGTAAACCAAGAACTACAGTAGCTTAGAGAACAAGAAGTCAAACTGTAAAAGCCACTACACCTCTCAAGAAAGGTCAAGTGAGGACCTATAAGAGGAAGTAGAAAAAAAAGAAGAAAATAGAGAAACAAACACCTACCAAAAGGAGGAAAAGACTGGTCAAGACCAAAGCTAACATAGAAGATTCAAAAGAAGATGACCCTGATGTACAGAAGAAAATATTAGCCCTAGAACAATGGATGAAATTGTCGAGTCAATTGCTACAACCGGTACAATGACTGATAGGAAAACTAGAAAGTGGGAAAAACTGGAGCCAGAGGACCAACATAAGATACAAGATGCAATAATCAGGGCAATGGTCAAGTTCAAATATGTACTAGTAGAATTTGTAGGCCATAAACCCAAAGCACTAGGTGACAAAATTTCACAACAATGGTCATATGCTTTACACACAGAAAAGGAAGCAAGGGAGAGGGTACTTGTCACACTCATGCCTCCCAAATCAAAGATGGAAGAGATCAAAGAAATAATGAAAAAGCACTGAAGTAAATTTGTAGCAAAGATAAGAGCTTACAAGGTGCTACAGGATAAATTTATAGAGTTGGACAACATGACCAAGGCCAAATGGAGACAAATCCTAGATATACCTGTAGAGTCAACAAGTTGTGAGAATCAATTACTTCTCACTGACACACCTTATGTAGAGGAGAAAAAATATAAAGCAAGTCCTAAGCACATTACTTTAGATAATATAGATAATAATGAGCCCATTGACTTAGATAGTCATGGATGATCTTGACATTCAAGACATCACTCATTATGATTCTGATAAAGATCCACAGAAGGAAGATGATGTCATTTTCATATCTCTTAAGGATCAAACCAAGAAACAAGAATTCGAGACACAAGGAAATAAGGACATGAATGTTGCTGATGAGATATGGCCAGACACTTCCATTATTGACATCATAGGACTGGACCCTGTAGATAAACTACAAAAAGATGAAGATGTCACTGCTCAACAAGGTCAAACCGATGAGCAGGACACACTTCTAGATGCAACACAAGTGGGAACACAGAATAATATGCCAGTATTGATGAAGGACATAAATCTACTAGAAGGAAATGAAGAATCTAATGCAGTAGATACAAGCATACCCAAAGACAAGGGTGATGTAGAGACACAGGATACCATAGATGAACCAAAGGATACAACTGCAGATCAAGCTACAACTGATGATCAGCAAGACAAGTCTACTGATCAGAATAAAGAAGAAGAACAATGAGTAGAAGAGGACAAGCAGAAGGAGAAGAGTGAAGAAGAAAAGATAGATGAATAGGAGAAGAAAATAGAAGAGAAATCTATAGAAACACCCAAGGTTGATGGAGAGACATCTTCACCAAACCGATAGGTGAACCCTGAGCAGAAAACACAAGAAGCTTCATCTACAAAGCCTTCACCGAGTGCCTCAAAAAAAAAAATGAACTTGCAATGATAGTTCATACATCTGCCTCCACTCAAATCTCAAGGAAGATGAAGAGAAAGAATAAGAATCCAATCACTCTAGATGAAATTATTGAGATTTTAGTATGTGATCCTAGGATATTGGATCCTACTGAATTAACAAAGTATGCAAGACTTTGTGAAAGGAAAGCCATGCAGGAAAAGTTGAGAAAAGCCACAAAGGAAGCAAAGGTACTTGAAGTTGAATGAGGGATACTTCAAAAGATTATACCTGACACAGATGTTGATCAAACATCCCCCATGCTTGATCAATTAGTGGTTCTCACTGATGCAATCACATCTCAGAACATAGATGCTAAAAATGCTATGGAGGCTAGACTTGAAGTATGAATTACAGTTAGCTGAGAAGATAAGCCAAGAAGTGGCACTACAAAAGGTAAAGCTATATGAATTGGTAAGCATAGTAGACCTGATAATTTTAGAAGCTATATCCTTAATACAAAAATTGTGCACGTTAGATCAACTCACCAAGGAGTATACCAACAAGATAGCACAAATTAATGTTGATCTTCAAAAAAGTGCACAAGGTCTCACAAACAGTGAATAGGAAATCAAATTGCATAATGAATAGCTCAAGCAAGCTCAGAAGCTAAGACAAGATATACAAATTACAGAAACCAAGTTTAGAGATGAGGTAAATGAGCTTCAAGCTCAAATCTTACCGACACTCTCATTACTGCAAAACCATATGAAAGAGGTAAGAGCACTTATTGCCACCCCAGAAATGTCTGGCCTAGACAACATTTATGATATGCATGCCCAGATTGAGCTAGAGCACATGGCATTAGAACTCCTCAAATAAAAAATGGGAGAAAATAATCGAAGATATCAAGAACACCCACTCACACATTCTTGACACACTGTAAGTTACACATTTTTGTCAAATTTTTGACAACTTATAAGTTTTACATTTTTATGATGATTATCAAAAAGGGGGAAATGATATGTACAGTCAATCAGTAAAGGGGGAAATGAAAGGAAGAAATGATATGTACAGTCAGTCATTTGAAAGAGGAAAGAACAAAAAGGGGAATGTATTGTACATAGACAAGTATACATGTACATATACTTATACTATACCGATGCATACAGTTAGGGGGAGTCATATAATGACATGGATATATACATGGTGTACATACTAAACACTTTAGTATTATGCACATATCAGTTTTTGATACTAATGTCAAAGGGGGAGATTGAAGACATTATATTTTTCCATTAGTATATGCAAGGAAAAACATGATAAACACCATTGGTTTATACTACACTGATAGACAGGGCACAACACTACCTGACGCCAAGGTTACCGATATTGCCAAGTACAAAGCATCCCAACAAATACTATTCAGTGTTACCTGATGAAAAAAAGGACAAGGGAAACCGATGAGTAACTCGACAGAATAGTCAAGAGTGGAACCCGACAGATGAAGGGAACCCGATAATTAGTTTAAAGAAGGAACACCTACAGACTTTCAATTCACACCGACTATCAAGAACTGATAGTCAGTTACATCCCGAAAAAAGTGGATCTCACTTTCCACATCAGATAAATCACTAATTTTTTATATTCAGCTTCTTGATTTGTTTTAAATCCATTACGTGAGGAGAAAGAAATGTATTTTTTTATTATTTTAACTATTTTAAAACATGCAAACTAAAGGATCAAGGTCAAGTTGTATACCTTAGATCTAGAGTTAACATTGTAATGCATGATTTTAAAATAGGTCACATACTTGTATAAATAGGTGCTCAATCAATTGTGAACATGTTGTTCAATGATGATTGTAGCCATTGAGAGCATCTAAAGGATTAGACAAGAGAATTCATGCAACAGCACAGACAAAGATCAAATCAATTGTCAAGAATAGAACACAGGCTACCAACAAGCAGGAAAAGGTATTAAGCAATCACTATAGGTGATATTCATATACTGTGATCTTTAAAGGATCTCTAATTAGCAATTATAGATTGCATAGAATCAGGTCAAACATATTGTACACATTCTAACAAGTGGGGTACACTTAAGAAATCCTTTCAAGGAAGGTGGACTTAACAGTCCTATTGTAAATCTCTTAACCGAGTGCACACTTCATTAGTTTTGTTAAAAGCTCTTAACAGAGTAGATCCTAACAGGTTTCCAAATTAATACTCCAAACAGGGTAGATCAACAGAAGTGATCAATTGTAAGCCTTTACCGGCTCCCTTCCATTCTGCAGATAGTGAAGTTTTGTGGGTGTCATCCCCACTACAGTTTTTACTTCCTAACAAGAGTTTTCTATGATATCATATCTTGTGTTATGTATCTATTACTTTCATGAATGTTTCTATGAATGTTGCATACATTTAAGTTTATGAATCAATACTACATGCATAAGAAAGAACATCAAATATGGTCGGTAATATAGTAAAGATTGATTACTAATGATGAAAGGTGAAAAGTGTTAAAAGTTTTAGAGGTACTGATTCACCCCTCCCCTCTCAGTACTACTTCCCATTAATCCCAATAGACATATTGGATGTTGTTAATGCTGATTTCAAGGAGGTTGGCTAATCCTTTGAGCTGACTATGGTGGAAAGTTCTAGGTCTTGTGTGACCTAATGACAGTTCTATATAAGGAGCACTAAATTGTTTGATTTAGGGATGCAATCATATTTTCAGGTTGGGAAATCATGATTTGAAGGATCAAAGATCAGTTCAACATTAGAGAGAAAAGAAGCAGAAATGATTTGATAGGCAATCAATTCCATTCTATAGATAAACTATCTTGTTGTTCCCTAACAATTGCAACAGGTGCTGGAATTTTATTCATCACTCCTCAAGGAAACATAATCCCAAAGGCTTACAAATTAATGTTACCTTGTACCAAAAACATTGTAGAATATAAAGCATTAGTGGTTGGAATCAAAATGGCTCTAGAATTCCGAATAACATATCTTTGTGTCTATGGAGACTCTCAACTAGTGATAAATCAGATAAATGATGAGTACAAAACAAAATATGAAAATTTGATGCCATATAAGAGGATGGTTGATGATTTCAAGAAATATTTTGTTGAGATTACATTTGAAAAAAATTCAAGATTGGATAACAAAGATGAAAATTCCATGGCTACCCTTCCTTCACTTCTATAAATTCTTGAACAAAAAAGATCTTTATGAATTCCTAGTGGAAGAATTGTTTAATCCTACACATGATAGTCTTGATTCCTAAATTATTTTCTAGTTAGTTGGTCCTAATTCCTTACAGTATGGAAATTTAATATCTATCAAAAAGACAAAACCCTTCCACTTGACCTGTCTAAGAATCAAAAGTGAAACTTTATTCATCAATCAACCCATTATACCGTAATAGCGGATACCCTTTCTCGATGGGGTTTTGATGATACTCTCCTGAGGTGCCTTGAACATGAAGAATCTAAAACTTCTTTAAAGGAAGTTCATGAGGATATTTGTGGAACTCACTCAAGTGGTCTTAGCCTAGCTAAGAAAATCATATGAATAGGGTATTATTGGCCAAACATTCAGAAAGACTCTTTTTAATTTTTCAAAAATTGCAAGAAATTCCAAACTCATGGAAATATTATACATGCACCTACTTAGGAGCTGCAACCTCTAACAACTTTGTGGTCGTTTTGTCAATGAAAACTCAACCTAGTGGGCCAGATCCATCCATCATCCTCCAATGACCACAAATTCATTATCACAACTACTGAATATTTTACCAAATGGGTTGAATCCATACCCTTTATCACCGCTACCGACAATCTAATTTCCATGTTCATCCCAAATTACATATTATGGAGATATGGAATCCCCATTTCCATTGTTACGGATAATGGGAAACAATTAAAAAATAAGGATGTCATTGAATTATGTGAGAAATTTCATATCAAATAAAATTTATCCTCCATATACTGTCCCCAAGGAAATGGTCAAGAAGAGGCTTCAAACAAAAACATATTGAAAATACTAAAGAAGATATTCAATGATGCTAGTCAAGACTGCTCGTCCAACTCAATCCTACCTAATTATGGGCATATCAGACTAGCATCCACACACCTACTAGAGCTACACCATATTCCCTTTTGTATGGATCTAAAGCTATCTTACCCATTGAGTGTGAGTTACCTTCACTTAGAGTGTCACTGAAAGGACTCTCCAGATGAGGATTACCGAGTATCAAGGCTACAAGATTTGGAATTACTAAAGGAGCATTGTCAACATACTTTTGATCACCTAAAGGTTTGTCAACAATGGATGTCAAGGATTTATTATCATATGGTGAATCTTAGGTAATTTCAACTTGGTAATCTGTTTTGAAGGAGAATCCACACAATCAATAGGATCGCTAAAAGAAAGGAAAAATTGAGCCAAATTGTTTGGGTCCTTTTGTCATTGTATCTAGGTATGGGTCTGGTGCTTATCAGCTATCAACACCTAAAGGTGTTCTACTTGAATATCCTATCAACACCAAGCACCTTAAAGATTTCTATGCCTAAAAGTCAAAAATCCAAAAAAATGAGATAAGTAAAAAAAATCAAATATGATGAAAATTGCAAAAAAATAAGTGGTGAAAACCTGGAAACATGCACTACTTGTAGAAAATTAGCTCTTTCCATCTATTAGTACACTTTCTTCTATTTTCATTTTTATCCATCACCATTATATATATCCATAATAAACCCCTTTTGTAAATATCGAATCCTTACAAGTAAGATCTCATCATGGCTTGGGGACTCGTGTTCATTCGTCATCAAAGTAGCCATGTCTAACTAGGGGAAATTTTTTTAACCTAGTTAAAAATATTAATCTGAATTGAGCTTAAAAAACTAGACAGGCAAGTGAATCAAACAACATATCACAAAGCAAAGATCAAATATATTGATAATGAACATTAAATCAAAATCCTAAAAAATGCTTGATTAAAGTCAAAATCAATTTTATCTTAATTTTTTTATCATGTCTCTTAAGTGACTCAAGGATGTCTTGAACTAGAGAAGCAATGATGGAGGATGATATTTTATTTTTCTTTTGTTTATGAGTTAATTCCTAGTACTATGCAAAAAATTCTAAGGACAAGATCAACAAAGAATTGTTGAGGACATCACGGGTTTGCACACGAAAAGTGATTAATTTTTGTATGTTTAACACAAGTAATATTCAGGTAATTTTCATTCACTTATACCTAGATGCTTGTATTAACTTGCAAAATCAAAATCCATGTAAGCAATACACTTGTCATTATGGTTTAATTATACCATTGGCGTTTGTACTAACTAACAACATTTAAAAAAAAGCTCAATGATAATAAAATCATGACAAAATAATAGAAAGGATGACTTACTTGCATTAGGTTTTGCATATATTGCATTCATATTATAAGAATTTCATCCTTAGCATTTAGTGGTTCTTCAAGGCTTGGAATCTTATCAATAATTATCTTTCTTATGACTGAGTACACTGAATATTAACAAAAATAATAACATAGCATTAATCATTGCATATTAATTTCATTAATCATTGCATTGCATTTAATTACATCATTTTAGGTACATTCATTATATATCATGTAAGCTATCATTGTAAATACACGGTACAAAATGCAAATCAAAATTATGCATACATCATAAAAATTAAAAATCTATACATTAAGCACATGTGTATATCTCATATCATTGCATTTCATATAAATAAATGTAAATAAAATCATTTGATTTTGGAAATATACATCACGAAGTATATCATTCATACCTCATAGAGTAGATCATTTTTATTGCATCATATCAACATTGTCCATATAAGAAGGAATTATGTAAACATCATCATCATTTTTAGAAATAAATAGAATGATGTAAGCATCATAAGCTCATCATCAATCTAGAATCATAAGCATACAAAACATAAAATAATGTACCCATCTATTATGTAAATAATGCATAAAAAACCATAAAGTATGTAGGATGCATCCATCTAATCTCCAATGCATATCATATACTTTAAAAAAATCAATGTCCATGTGTACAATGATATAATAGAGTTTGAATGATATATCAAAAAGAGGAAGGAATCATCAAGTATCTAAGTGATGTGTATACATCAAGAGAATGAATTAAAATGGGTTAAGATTGACTCCCTCCAGAAGCTGTCAGTCTAGGACTAATATTGTCCCTAGATGGGCATGCATCAAGATCACTTGGATCTCTAGAGGGTGGACCTCTAACACTTCTACACTCTGTATGCCCTCATCAAGATGTATCCCTTGAAATCTCTACAAATGAAGGCGCTTGTCACTCTAGAGGAAAACCCTGATAATACAAGGTTTGGTAATACCCTTTTTTCCTTAAAGAGGAAGACATATCTTTGATAGTCTCATAGGTCACCCATGTGTTGCATTCTACTTGAAGATCTCCACTAAGTCCTTAGCCTATCCATACCTATGAATAGGTATATCTCTTTATGTAGTGAGCCTAGAAACCTAGGTCTGTAATTGTGTAACCTCTCCTTGTAGCTACTGGACAAGACACTGTAAAGAAGTGATCTATGCCTACTGCTGATGAGGAGGCACTATAATCTATATCCCTCTTTGAGTTGGCTACTACTGTGTGGATGACTATTGAATGGGGGAACCATGTGTAGATGTGTCTTGCCTAAGAACCTGGGTGGAAGGTCTAACTGATCTCCTCCACTGTACCGCTCTAAACCAACCCTAGTTCTCCTAGAGACCTCCCTCATGTGTAGTGATATGTACCCTAGTACCACCTCCACCAACGTCTCCCCCCTCATTACCACCACCTCCACCACCATATTCTTCATCATCACCATCTTTGCCACTCTCTCCATCTCCACCTATCATCCTCCACCTTTGCCCCCTTTACCGTGGTCTGTCCTCATCATCAAACTCTGGGATTAGATCATCTAGAGAAGTCAGTCTAGGAAAGGGATGCTCAAAAAAAGAGTATGAATATTGCATTTTCATCCCTCTATCAATACAAGTGGAAATCTTATCCCATGCATGAGCAACAAGTGAAAAATACTTGGTGCAAGATACCTCATATGATATAGATGGACCCCAATATGATGTATCATTATATGTCTGAGAATACAAGGCTACACCATGTGGCATCCCCTACACACAACCATACTGTCTAAACACCCAATAAATAATAGCTCTATCAATAACAAAAGGAGTACGAATAATAAAATAGCGAGACATAAACACATATGGCATCTCTCTGTAACCACCTGGATTTGGTCTGCTCTGACCATAGATCCTATTTTCCCTAAGTGTGATCATACCCCCAATTATGTCCAATCGACCCTGTTACTGCTTGGCATAATTCCTTTGAAATCAATTTAATCTCCTAAGATGATCAAATCACTAAATTAATTACTTCTATCCAAATCAAATAATCAATCAAAAACATGGCTAAAATGATTAATTTACTAGGAATTAAATAAAGTCCTAAATCAATTGCTCACTTGCAAAAACCCATTCCCCTAGCCTAATTAATTTAATTAAATTGGCTATAGTCCTCTTAATTATTAAAAAGTAATAAAAATCTTAAATAATTAATATTCCTATTTTGAATGAATTAAATAAGTTTTATTCATTTCATTAATATTCCTCTAAACCCCAACCTAACCCACCTCAACCACTTTGACCCTGGGTTCAAACCTATCCCAACCCATTCACCCTTGCTAAAACTTCTTCTAATCCTAATCTAATCCTAAACCCCTTCCTAATGATGTCACATTCCATTAAGGTGTGATTAGGAACTCAACCCACTTGAGAAAGTCAACTTTCTCAAGCTTGATTCTAAACCCTCTCTATGCCTCTTAAGTGCTTGCACTTAATGCATATGACCTCTCCATGCCTCTTAAATGCTTGCATTTAATTAATATTCCTCAAGCCCATGCTTCCTTAATGCCTTTGGAATTTATTCCTCTTACACCTCATTAATGAGTTTTTACAACTCCATTAATGCACCTTGACCCCCCTCTCTCTCCGGTCCTAATTCTTCTATAAATAGAAGGAGATTTTGAGCACAAATAAGCCTTCATTTTAGATTGAAAATGCATTGTTATGTTGTTAGGATTTATATAGACTTTTGTTTCATTTAGTTTTCATATTCATGCATTGTTATAATCCTTATTTCTAGAACTAGAATGCATGTTATTTAGATATCTTTCTTGTTTTTAACCCAAATCTTTCATGCTAAGTCGCATATGTTACTGATAGTAGCATAATCTAAGGGTTGTTATGTTTCTTATCATACTCTTCTTAGTTAGAAATCAATAGGTCAATTTTAGTGTTTTATATGCTCATATAACCATGTTTTCCACTAATGTAATGATCTATTAAAGTGTCGTGTTGCAGATAACAGGTGCACTATTTAACACACACATTTTTGGAGCCCATCGTGGGGCTCAATTTTGGATTTTACCTCATTTTAACTTCATTTTTCACCTATTTACCTTCCCATTATTTAGGTATAGAGTCATTTCTAGTAGCATAAGCTCGCATCTGGGATACGCCCTTGCACCGTAGAAAATGAGGCTCGCATTCAAGATTTCCAGGATCATTTTTAGTATAGGCTCACATCTGGGGAACATTCTGTCGCATCTGGTAACAAGGGCTCGCATCTGGTATATGGTATTGCATCTTGTAACTTTAGGATCGCATTTGGTTAAAAATATTACATACTTCATTACCTAACCTCTAACAGTTTGATCACATTGGTTTTTGTCTTTTAAGCAACCTAACTCATATTTGCAGATCGCTTTTGGAGACTCTCTTGGGAATAGAACAAAGAATATTGACTTGTGGTTTTTTTTTTAGGTTTCCAAACCCCCATCTTGACTTCTCTTTTCATGCTTTTCACACTAATTACATTTTCTAATCTTCTACTAAACTGACTAGAGGAATATGCTCTTTTCCTTTTAAGGAAAATCAAAAACTCACAAATCAATTTATGAGTTGGAAGGAATTTAGAAAGAATTGAACAAGGCAAAAAAAACTGAATTTCTTTTAGATCAGTAAATGAACAACTCAAAGCACTAAATTTGTGGGATAAATGAACAAATACATCATTTAATTCTTTTTTGGGACATAAATTGAACAACTCAAAGCACTTAACATTGTGGATTAATTGAACAAACAAAGCTTCATTGTCTAATTCAGGATAGTAACTGAACAAGCAAGTCATTTAACATTGTGGATAATTGAACAAACACAAACTTTGCTTACTCATGCTTTCCTTAAGTTTAAAAAGCTTTGATTGATGTTTTTTGGGAGAAAATGGCAGGGACTAACCATCCTACACTTGCCAATCCTTTGTATGCATATTTAACAGTAAAGGGCCTACTGGTTGAGGAAAAAATCTCCCAGGAATGATCCAAGTGAGGATAGGTTTTATTCCAACCCTTCCAATTCACTATAAATAATTGCTTCCTTGTAGGAAAAAGCCTCGGAAGATGGAATCGATTTTATTCCTGGAATTTTGACATCATTCCTTGAACATGCTTGGGTATGTGTAGAGCGGAGGCACTTGAATCTTGCTTGCGAGACTACATATACTTGAGTACTCATAGGGCTATACGCCTCAATTTTTCCTTGTGCAATTCTATGGGAGATGGTTTTGAATGGATTTCCCAATCATAGACAACACTTAAACTAAAATAATTCCTGATTCATCCCCGAAAGGGCGATAATCCTTGTGCAAGGCAAAAAGTAATTGCCCCAAGACACTTGTCATATCGTGCCCTCACTTGCGTTTGGAGTCGGCTAATACAACATCATGAATGGAGCCATTGCATGCTTGGTGATGGTTGTATTCTGATTAGTATTTGAGTGTGTACCTAAGTCAACGAGCAAGGAATTTCATCTTCCACCTAGAAAATAGGGCATAAGGATGTGTTTGTTCATACTTCAACAATGCAACAATTCTTGATGTAACTGAAAAACATTAAAAAGATAACACCTTCAAACAAACAACAAATTTCAATTCTGGGTCTACACATGTGTTTTTCACCCACTGATAGGTCTTAGAACGCAATCTGCAATCAGACAAACTTCACGCACTTTCAAGACAAATTTTTCAAAACTAACAAAATCTGACAGAGACATCAGGAACTCGCATCCCAAATTTCCTGGCTCGTATTTGGTATCCTGGCTCACATCTTGTGTACTTCATCATATCTGGTCAGTACATCATCGCATCTAGGGTTAAAGCTTGCATCTAGGGTCATCAGTAGCTCGCATATAGTATTTCCTGGCTCGCATCTAGGAGCTCGCATCTAGGACAGTGGGCACTTGCAGAATAGCTTCTCAAGAAAACTTAGTTGACTTAGATACCCTTTTGCCTCTTTAGTCTGTCCCTGTTGTCTTTTCTGGTCTCATTGTCACTGTGTCGAAACACTTTTTTAGATGTCTACCTTGCATGTCTTGTCATTTTCTCACGCTCAGTCTCAATACGTGTGGTTTATCCTGTTTTACAACAAATTGATTCCAAGCTCACTATCAGGGCATTCTAACCCTCTGATGCTGGAATAATTTACTTTCACCAAAACACAATCAATACTTCCGCCTAGACACACTCACTTGAATGATTCGAGATACTACCTGACACTATCGAGAAACTTTGACGAAGTTGAGATACATATACATGGTTAACACGATGCAACAAGTACATGTCTAAAGGATCAAAAATACCTCCTAAATCACCACACTTTCAAGGAGAAACATCTTGCAGTTCCCTACTTGATCTAGACTCTCCAGAAATGGATAGGTCCACTTGTGGATGGAATGAGGCTTTTGATGAATATGACAATAGAAAAAACTAAAAGCATGAAGATATTGATGAAGAAGAAGAACCCACATTTGAACATCCTTTATTTGAATCAGGCAATGAAGAAGAATATGATAAACTCAAATAGAGCAAGAGGTTCCACAAGATAATGGAAAAGATGATTGACGGAGATAAAGAGAAATACTTTCTCTATCTATCATCCACTGGCGTAAAGTTACCCCTGGATTATGATGTAGAACAACTAAAAGAAAAAGAGGTACCGACTCCTATTTCTATTCTCACCAAACAACTTACCTTGATGCAAATGGAGCTTATGAATCTCAAGTAGGAGAAGGATAAACCTAAAACACAATACTCTTTTGACTCTATTTGTCCTTTTCCCTTTGATAAGAGTATTACTATGGTTCTGTTTCCTCCCAATACGGCAAGACTGAAGTACGAAAAGTATACAGGAGAAACTGAACCACACAACCATGTAAGAGAATTTTGTTCTTTGAGCATAGAATACATGCACAAACCTACATACCTCATGTGACTCTTTTTGGGAAGCCTAGAAGGTAACACCATGGAATGGTTATCAAAACTGAACCCTAAGGTCAAGAATTTTGAGGATCTAATTCAATGATTTATACAACATTACTCCTACAACATACAACATGATGTAACCATAATGGATCTATGTAACACTAAACAAAAGGCTAGTGAATCATTTACACACTTCCTACAAAGATGGAGGAAAATCTTTGCACGATATTCAAGATTCATTCCCAAATCTGAGAAGATGGAAATCTTCGTTAATAACTTGGTACCTGAGCTAAACTATGCATTACAAATACAAGACTCCCCTAGCTTCAACAGGATGATCAAGAATGCCATCTATATTGAATAAGTCATGGTCAAAAAGGGAGAGATCACTCTTCAAAATGAGAACAAATCTACCAACTCCAACTCCAAACCTAAATGGTGGAAGCAAAACAAAAATGTTGTCAATGATGGAGTGGTGGATGCCTCTAATGTTAATCCTAAACCTGAGGTGTTCAATCTGACTAACAACAAGGAAGCAAGTAAAGATGCCAAGGTAATGACCCCATACCCAAAGCCAATAATGATAATAACAAAGGTCAACCATGGACCTCCAAACCTCAATGAACATTCACTCCTTTGGGAGAGCCTCTTGAAACTGTTTTGAAGACCCTATTAGACAACAAGGTTCTCATGATCCCCGATTCAAAACCATGGGAGCTAGCAGTCAAACCAAGGTGGTGGGATGATAATTCATATTGTGTTTTTTACAAAAACAAGGGACACAAGACCAACAATTATCTCAAACTCAAGCATGTTATCCAAGACCTCATTGAATGAGGAAAGATCAAAGTAGAGGGACACACCAACAATGAATTTTATACAACATTTAACAAACCATTCCCTAATTACGAGAAAGGGGAAGCATCTAAAGGAAAAGGTAATGAAGTAAACTACACCTACTCCAGTAATGACAATGTGATCACATGCTAGACATTAAAACTAAATCCATTAATGTGATCACAATCAAAGGTGTTAAAGACACCTCTTTCCAAACAAATGCAGTAACTTGGAGTCAAGCACAAGTCACAATCAAAGGACCCAATTCCTCATCAAAACCAGCATCAACGTCCAAGGTTCCTATCATTACTATCCCCAAACCAGCAGTAAAACAAATGGTTACTATTCCTGCAGCAAAGTATGACTTGGTGGACCAATTGCAATGAACCTCTGCTAAAATTTCCATCTTTAAGTTGCTTAAAATATCCACAGTGCATAGGGAAATCCTAGAACAAGCTCTACATGCCGCAACTGTACCAAAGTACATTGATATAATCAAATTCCAAGCGATGTTTAATCACATCTTAGCACCGCACTACCTATCTTTTTCTGAAGAGGATGATAAATCATTGACCCATCCACACAATCAACCCCTCCATATTGAAGTTCCCATTCATAAATCCCATGTTAGATGTGTATTGATAGATGGAGGCACAGGATTGAATATTTGTATCCTTAATCTAATCAGGAAGCTGGGTCTCTTAGAACAAACCATTGATTCTAGAAGCAAAATAACTCTCAAGGCTTATGATGAGGAAGAAAGATCCTCTAAAGGTCTTGTTGTTCTACCCATCAGAGTCAGACCAATTGAAAGGAATGGCATATGTCAAGTTCTAGATCTACCCTTGGCCTACAACATCCTATTAGGGAGGCCTTGGATCCATCAAATGCAAGAAGTACCATCTACCTACCACCAGTGTATCAAATTCCCATATAATGGGGTGGAGGTAACAATTCCAACGGATGCCAATTATACTTGTAACAATATTGAGGCAGGCAGTATGATTCCACATAACAAGGAAGCTATGGATGAGATTTCTCTTGAGACTACCCAAGACATGGTAATGAAAATTTTTGGAAAGACCTTAAAACTTGAAGAAATAGGTATGGGAGAATACAAACTGGATATGACTCCATCACTGACAAAATTACCAATATCACCAAGATCCTATGGAAGACCCTCCTCGTCTTTCACACCTACTGCATTTAAAGAGCTGGAAATAAATAAAGAAACTAGCATGGTTAAGGAATCCACATCTTCTTTAGATAACATAGAAGATCAGGCAGTCTTGGACTAGCTTTACAAAGGTGAACCAAAGGAAGCTGAGGTGAAACATGTAGAGATATCCCCAGAATAGTATGGTAAAGGATACAACCTTCTCAAGAAAATGGGATACAAAGGAAAAGGACCTCTAAGAGACACAGGAAGAGGACTAATTGAACCCGTACACATGGAATTCAAGAATACCAGGGACAAAATAGGACTAGGTTTTCATAATGAATCTGACAAACCTGCTTCAAGAGATAGTCTGATCTCTGACAAAGGGAGTGGTGAAATAGAAGAGATAGAACTAGAACCATGGTCCTATGAAATATTATTACATGTTGGTGTGAAGAATCATGAATATCAAGGAGAATGATATGTACCAAGATTTGAAACACCATAGGACATTCACATACCTTTGTTAGCACAGGCTCATATTCAAGAGGTAGCCAAAACAATAGAAGATGATCTAGAGGTACCATTGATAGCACTAGCTACTGCAAGCACAACCTGACAATAGTATCCACATCCTAACTGGGGGTAGTTAGTCACAATCATGCATGTCCTTGATTTACCACACTTTGATCCACAGGTGGCTAATCAGGTACATCATATAACTATTGCTAAATACTTAAATAGGTCTGATGATGAAGTAACCAATTCTCATGATTATGAATGGGATGAACTATCTGTCACTATAGAGGACATTGGAATAGATGTGATTCACATGTTTGCAGCTCCATCAACACCCAGCGAGCATCCTAACACTACTCCCAACAATATTGATATTCCTAAAGTAGAAGAAGAGTTCATTCCTCCAATCATTGATGGAGAGATTGGTGTTCACATAAGTCTAGAAGAACTTCAACGGCGAAAAGAAAGAAGCCTCCTTTTACAAAGAGAAGAAGAAGAAGGATAGTCAATAGACAAGTCACTAGAGTTTGGTCCACATATAACTAACAATGACCCTTTTAATGATGATCTAAATCTTATTGATCTAAACATCAAATAAATTAACCTAATAGAACATTTCATGTCAGTTAATAGTCTTGACGCTAATGCGATGTTGTTCTTCCCAGAGTTTGACTCCTTATCATTGATAAATCCAGACCTAATTGATTGGACTATTATGGATCCTAATCCTATCCTCAACTTCCCTAATGACTATACTTTCGCTTGGTATCTAAATTCTTGTGAACCTTATCCCTCTTCCACCAATGCAAGGAGCAAGAACATGTCACAGGAGGATATCAAGTTTCTCAGTCAAAAATTGAAAAATAAAAAAGAAGAAAAGAACTGATGGTGAAAACCACGTTGTGGCAGTATAAAATTCTAAAATAGTAAAGACAAAAGATGTATTTGATGGTGAAAAACTCTCAGAGGTGTCAAAAGATGAGATTCTTGATATCCTCCCTGAGAACTTTCAAGAAATATCTTCAGTACTGATAGAACCAACCGAACTAGTTAATTTGGGCACAATAGAAGTTCTTGAAATTGTTCACCTAGCACAATATTTGACAAAGGAAGAAAAGGTACAATTCATCGAGTTCCTGAAGGAAAAAAAGATCAAATTTGCATGTTCATATATAGATATGCCTAGGCTAGATCCTGAATTGATAATGCACCATTTGTCTATAGCTCCTGGGATCAAACCCGTAAAATAAAAACTATGAAAAATGCATCCTCATGTTGCATTGCTAGTAAAAGAGGAGCTAGAGAAATTGTTGAAAGATGGATTCATCAAAGTCATTACCTATGCAGGATGGATTTCCAATGTAGTCCCAGTATCAAAATCAGATAAATCTATCAGAATCTGTACAGAATTCAAAGACTTAAACAAGGCATGTCCCAAGGATGATTTTCCACTGCCTAATATTGATATGATCATAGACCTCATAGAAGGCTACCAAATGTATTCATTAATGGATGGTTTCTCAGGCTATAACCAAATTAAAATTGCTCCTGAGGATCAAGAGAAGACTGCATTTACATGCACATGGGGCACCTTTTTCTGGAACATCATGCCATTTGGGTTAAAGAATGCAAGTGCTACATATCAAAGAGCAATGACCACTATATTCCATGATATGATGCATAAAAACATGGAGGATTATGTGGATAAAACCTTAGCTAAATCCAAAGAATGGGATACTCATATTAATGACTTAAGAAAGATATTGGATCGTATGGAGCAATTTCAACTAAGGCTCAATCCAAAGAAATGTGCCTTTGGGGTCCAATCAGGAAAGCTTTTAGGGTTTATTGTTTCAACAAAAGGAAATGAAGTAGACCCGGCAAAAGTCAAAGCTATACTAGAGATGACTCCTCCACACAACATTAGTCAAATGAGGACACTGCAAGGTAGACTCCAATTAATCAGGAGGTTCATGTCACAACTTGCAAATAGAGTGCAACCCTTTACCAAATTGCTACATAAAGGGGTCACCTTCAAGTGGGATGAACATTGTGAAGCTAACTTCACAGAATTAAAAGAGTGCCTGGCTACTCCTCCTATCCTCATGGCACCCATTCCTGGAAAGCCATTACTCCTGTATATTTCAGCTACAGCTATATCACTAGGATTATTTCTATCACAAGAGGATGAAACTAAGAAAGAAAGAGCAATCTACTACATTAGTAGAACACTAGTGGCCTATCATCTCAATTACAACATTATTTAAAAAGCATGCTTAACAGTCATCTTTGCATCACAAAAATTGAGACACTACATGCTATCACATATAGTCAGACTCATTACAAAGATCAATCCTCTGAAATACCTTTTAAACAAAACAGTATTAACAGGGCATCTGGAAAAATGGGTCCTGATTTTGAGTGAATTTGACATTGAATACATGGACTGAAGGGCTATTAAAGGACAAGTCCTCGCAGATCAACTAGTTTATTCCCCGCTCTAAGATGATGAACCTTTAAGGATTGAATTTCCTGATGAGACCATTATGCATCTAACTGAGTACCCGTGGAAGATGTACTTTGACGGTTCTTTCATGCAACAAGGCTCTAGAGTAGGCGTTCTATTCATAACTCCTCAAGGTTACAAGATACCCAAGTCCTACAAATTAGTGTTTCCATTCAAGAACAACATTTCTAAATATGAAGCATTGGTCAAGGGTCTTAAGCTTGCTATAGAGTGGAAGATTGTAGATTTACATGTGTACGGTGAATCCCAGCTCATTATCAATCAATTCAATGGAGATTATCAGACGAAAGATGAGAATTTGATGCCCTACAAACAACTAGTTGATGACCTAAAGAAATACTTCGTCTTCATCACATTCCAGCAGATACCCAGAATAGAGAATAAAGCTGCAGATGCTATGGCAACATTGGCATCCATGTTACAATTGGAGGAACATCAATTCCGCTATAAATTCTTGGTGGATGAATTATCCTATCCAGCCTTTGATACCCCCGAATACCAAGTAATCTGTGCTTTGAACACCCCAGACCATTCTCGGTATACTAAGATCATTGCTTACCTAACTGACCAAACTATTCCCAATGATCTATCCTGAAATGAGAAAAGAGCCTTGATTAGGACATCATCGTGTTATGTCCTCATAACTAATAACTTATATAGATGAGGTC
This sequence comes from Thuja plicata, assembly GCA_018584345.1. Taxonomy (NCBI): domain Eukaryota; kingdom Viridiplantae; phylum Streptophyta; class Pinopsida; order Cupressales; family Cupressaceae; genus Thuja; species Thuja plicata. The sequence goes on along the minus strand of MU224840.1, from coordinate 1,973,224 downwards.
TCGATGGTATGCTTCTTAGATGTTTAGAACACAAAGAGTCAGACCACACATTAAAATAAGTCCACGAAGGTGTATGTGGATCACACTCGAATGACTCTTCGTTGGCTAAGAAACAACTCAGAGTAGGCTATTACTAGCTTACAATAGAAAAATATGCTATTCAATTTTCTAAAACATGTCATAAATTCCAAACACATGGAAATCTTATCCATGCTCTTTCCAGAGAACTCATAGCTTTCATAACACATTGGCCATTTCAGCAATGGGCCTTTGACTTGGTTGGACAAATATATCCTAATTTTTCAAATGGATGCAAATTCATCATTACGGCCACTAAGTATTTCATGAAGTGGGTCGAAGCCATGCTGCTAATCAAAGCCACTGGAAAATAGGTGGCTATGTTCATTTTGAACTACATTATTTGTAGGTATGGGATACCCTCTTCAATTGTAATAGACAATGGGGGCCAATTTAAAAACCAAGACATTGATGACCTTTGCAAATAGTTCCACATCACTCAACATTTCTCCTCCATCCATTATCCTCAAGGTAATGGACAGGCTAAGGCATCTAACAAAAATATTCTTAAGATCCTACATAGAGCTGTGAGTAAGTCTGGCAGAGACTGACATTTACAACTTAATATGGCACTATGGGCCTAAAAAACAAGCATCAGAACACCAATAGGAGCCACGCCATTTTCCCTAGTCTATGGTGCTGAAGCAGTACTACCTATTGAGGTTGAACTCCCATCTTTGCAGATATCTTTGCATGGTCTTGTTACTGATGAACAATACCGCATTGATCGGGTGAATTCTTTAGAATTGCTTGATGAGCGCAGACAACAGGCGTTCGGTCAACGAAAGGTGTACCAAGAATGAATGTCCAAAAGATAAAATAAGAACATCAAACCATGAAAATTTCAAGTGAGGGATCTCATCCTAAAGGAGAATCCTAAGAATCAGCCTAATAGAGAGCAGAAAGCATAGTTTGAACCTAATTGGCTCAGCCCTTATGTTATCACTACTACTTTTGCAACTGGAACCTATCAGCTAGCTACACCTAAGGGAGATGTTCTTCCAGATCCTATCAACACTCTACATTTGAAGCGGTTCTATGCTTGATGCTTGGCTAGCAGAGCCTATACAATGAAATAGTTCTCAGAAAATACCAAAAACATTTAGACAATTGATCCTAAAAAAAATTCAAAAATAGTGGAAAAATTCCTGAAGAAAGGTATCCTTGGTGAAAACCCGGCAAACAGGCACCTTGATACTACAAAAAAATTCAAAAAAGAAAAAATAGCAAAAAAATTGAAAAAGAGAAAAGTACCTTGATGAGAACCTGGTAAAACAGGCATCTTGGTAGCAAAAAGAAAAAGAAATCTTGTCGAGTGGTGAAAACCTAGCAATTAGGCATCACTTGTATTCTGCACTCTATTTATCAATACATTGCCGATATTAAGCCTTCATGATTATGCCTGTGCTAAGAGTCGACTTTGCTTCCTTATGAAATCTTATCCTTGCTTGGGATTTGTCTACATTTCTATCTTAGGGTCAAGTCATTCCACACTGGGGACATCTATGCTAGTCTACTAGGTCGTCATAGGATAGTTTGCCTCATGATACAATTCTTCTTGATACTTTGACCAAATTGTGACTTTCACAAAACAAGGATGACACAAACATTGCACTAATGGTGTTCCTATGACCTACATTGATTTGCAAACAGGAACAATGATGTACAAAGACATAGGAAACATATTGCTTGAAATCTGACTTTATGATTGATGAATCTCTACTGCGCTTGAAAAATGAATCAATAGTATTTCTCAATACTACTTAAACACAGTTTGATCTTGGTTTGATCATGACTCTTTTATGCACTGATGATGTTTTAACTAGGGGCATCTAAGCAGTTATGAATTTTATGTGATTGATTCTCAATTGATGGTTGTTATGTCTTCCGAGTTAGTCCATGATGTCTACACAAAGACAATGAGTCGCAAGGACGGGGGGCATAAAATTTTCTTAACTTTCTGCATATGGTGATTGTTCCAAAAGATCCTATAAATTTCACCTAACTTGGATGTTTAAGGTAAGAGCTACCAACATGAGTGGATAGCCGCATATATCTCAATCTTTGTTATGTGTAAACTATGGTGAGGTTGAAACAATTTCCTTGTCTATTTTCTAAATTCAGATTCTCACTAAAGTATACAAAGCATAATGTACCCAAGGATATGAATTTTCAAGGTCATTGTGGGTTCAATATCTTGCCTTACACAGAATCTGATATAATAAAAGGAAGGTGTCTATTTTTTTTTTATCCTGGCTTCTATGCCTTGATGCCTAAGTCTATTTCTGACATTTCAAATAAAAATAGTATTCATACTTTCATAATATCAGTGGGTATTAGTGATGGTTGTACTATCAGGTGGTATCTATTTTGACAAGTGCCCAATGATGATAAAAATGTTACAATATCTACTAATCAGTGACAGTCCTAAGAGTCTGCATATAGATGCATTTAGAGATTGCATGCTTCATTTTAAAAAGAACAAACAACATAAGGCCTTGAGCTCAAAATTAATTCTATTTTTTTGTCTAAAATCCAAGTTAATAATATAATCAATGATTCTTGAAATATCTGATCTGTCAGGAACGAAACTGAACTCACATTTTAATGTGATTAACTTGGTACATGTGTGCTTACTCTTAACACACCTTCTTTCTTATGCTTCTTCTAAGCCATCCTTTCTTGTCCTACCTGTTCCTACAAGTGATACATCATTTCAACAGAGGGATTTTATTTCTTTCCTTCGATTTCGTTCCTGAGGGGGCATGATCACACTATCAACAATCAAATTCTTGCTCGAAAAAACATTAAAAATGACTTCATTATCAAAAACTAAAAGACGTGACAACTCCTTGACTAAAGTCAGAACTGTTGGATTGAAGGCTTCGGTTCTCACAAGCTAGATATCCTATGTCTGCATATTCTCAGATCTTTATTAAAATCTCTAGGCAGCTTCATACTGACTTTTGGATGACAACCAAGTTCAGAATTGGTATCTTTAAAAATATTTTATTGATCTTTGGATGACAACCAAGTTCAAATTCAATTCTATCAGTTTAGTTCAATCAAGTGCGAGACTAATCTCATTAGTCATTTCGTTTGATCGTGAGTGAAATTCTCAATCTTTCTGAAGTCAACATCAAAAACTTTCTTTGAATCAATGCGCCGCTCGCACATCAATTCAAAGAGGAGCAAATGTAACCACCTGGATTAGGTCTTCTCTGACCATAAACCCTATTTTCCCTAAGTGTGATCATACCCCAAATTATGTCCAAACAACCCTATTACTGCTTGGCATAATTCCTTTGAAATCAATTTAATATCGTAAGATGATCAAATCACTAAATTAATTACTTCTAGCCAAATCAAATAATCAATCAAAAACATGGCTAAAATGATTAATTTACTAGGAATTAAATAAAGTCCTAAATCAATTTCTCACTTGCAAAAACCCATTCCCCTAGCCTAATTAAATTGGCTATAGTCCTCTTAATTATTAAAAAGCAATAAAAATCTTAAATAATTAATATTCCTATTTTTGAATGAATTAAATAAGTTTTATTCATTTCATTAATATTCCTCTAAACCCCAACCTAACCCACCTCAACCACTTTGACCTTGGGTTCAAACCTATCCCAACACATTCACCCTTGCTAAAACTTATTCTAATCCTAATCTAATCCTAAACCCCTTCCTAATGATGTCACATTCCATTAAGGTGTGATTAGGAACTCAACCCACTTGAGAAAGTCAACTTTCTCAAGCTTGACTCTAAACCCTCTCCATGCCTCTTAAGTGCTTGCACTTAATGCATATGACCTCTCCATGCCTCTTAAATTTTTGTATTTAATGCATATTCCTCAAGCCCATGCTTCCTTAATGCCTTTGGCATTTATTCCTCTTACACCTCATTAATGAGTTTTTACAACTCCATTAATGCACCTTGTCCCCCCTCTCTCTCCTGATTCTTCTATAAATAGAAGGAGATTTTGAGCACAAATAAGACTTCATTTTAGAATGAAAATGCATTGTTATGTTGTTAGGATTTATATAGACTCATGTTTCATTTAGTTTGCATATTCATTCATTGTTATAATACTCATTTCTAGAACTAGAATGCATGTTATTTAGATATATTTCTTATTTTTAACCCAAATCTTTCATGCTAAGTCATATATGTCACTAATAGTAGCATAATCTGAGGGTCGTTATGTTTCTTATCACACTCTTCTTAGTTAGAAAGCAATAGGTCTATTTTAGTGCTTTATATGCTCATCTAACCATGTTTTCCACTAATGCAATGATCAATTGAAGTATTGTGTTGCAGATAACAGGTGCACTATTTAACACACACACTCTCTATAACATCCTCCTTCTAGGGATCACAATACAGATAGGGCCTCCACAAGAGTATATCTATATAATCCTTAACATATGGACAATACTTGAGTTTTTCCATCTTATGCTGGACAACCAAACTTGAATATGCATAAACATAAGGTCTCCCTAATGGTTGCTCTCAATCTATCACTGGACATGTAATGACTATGTACTCCCAAGACCATATCTGTAACAAGGTGATCCCCACAGATAAACTAGCAACCCCATCATAAACAACCTTATGCAAACCATGAAATAAATGAGAAATTATGCAAGATCCACAAGCATAACAGGTACCCTGTGTAATCATACTCTCTAGAATCTGGCCTCAACAAATAGATAATTTGTGTGACCTCTAATCAGGACATAAGAAACCCCCAACAAACCCAACAAGCATAGATGGTAATGGCTCATACCAATCTAACATATCCTACCAAGGCATGTCATATCCACTGATCTCATCATCATTAAAGATCCTCCTACGTGCCTCTGTACCTCCCTTCTCTGCCTGATCATACATGAATAACCCCCTATAACAGAGATCCTCACTATCCTATAAACATCCTTAGGGGTAACAATCATCTCACCGATAGGTAAATGAAAGATGTTGTGGTCTCTATGTCACTTCTTTTCCAAAGTAGTAAACAAACCCTTATTGATCCTATACTAGAGCATATATAATAGAGATGACAATCTACAAGCAAAAAAAATATCATGATCCACCTGAACTAATTGAGGTATCATCTGCCATGTCTTCAGGTACTGCTCCTAAGACATCAACACATCCATAGGCTCCTATAATCAAGATATATCAAAAATGTCAACAATCAATCAATTCATCTATCAATCAATATAATTAGCTCATTTAAGATTTCAATCAATCTCGTTGAGCGCCTATCATTGAATCTCTTCAATTGTGAGGTCAAAAATTAACTCATCTATCAAAACAAGTAGATCAACCATCAAAACTTGTTGACAATTATCAAACAGGAGTAACAATTTAAGTCTTTGGTGTAAATGCACTAATCTGCATAGACTATGCATTATAAAAATAAATATGCTATTTTGTATGATCAATCTGTTCTTAAACTTGTGTATGCGCTAAATTCAACGTACGCCCTACTCTATTCAATAAATGCACTATTTAACTTGGCATATGCGCTCAAACAATGTATGTGCTAATCTGTCTTGTGCATGCACCAACAAATGACAAATTCTAAAAGAGCACATGCACTTAAAGATCTAGTCTATGCGCTACAATAGAAACCAAAAATGCTAGAACATTTAAATTCATATGCATTAGTCTACAAAACCTATGTGTTAAAGGACCTAACATATGCACTATTTCACATTACAAATGCGCTAAACTGCAAGTGCAAGCCCTAAACTGAGAAAAACATGTAGAAAATCAAAATTTTAATGCAAATAGGAGGTACACGGGGTACTTATTGGAGGGTCATAGTCATTGGGTCGCTCAAACCATCAAACTCGCTTGAATTTGTGCTTGAAATAGGAAATCACCATCTTGCTCTCAAAGAATTCTCTCTGCATCTAGGAAATTGCTCAAATGTGTGAATGCAAATGAGATGAAAATATACTTTTACCACATTATATGCCTTTTATTCACATGTGAATAATGTGGCATGATTTTTTTTTAAACTTTGAGGATGTAATCAATTCTCGCTTATGCATTTCATCATTTTATCAGGAGCTAAATCAGAAACAACTGTTAAAATTCAAAAAAATTCTAAAAAGGCTTAAAAATCTTTAAAAAATTCCCGATTCATCCCCCGAGGGGGCATGCATCCATTATCATATATTTTCAAGGTCTGGGGCATAAATAAAATTTTGTTTGAACTAATGTGTCGCAAGCACATTGCTTCAAAGAGGGGCAAAATGTATACACTTAAAATTTTACCTGGAGAAATGTAATTATATATGAGTTAGTTAATTAACAATTTTAATTATTCTACTTTATATATAAATTCTTCAATTTATTTATATAGTTCATTTTCCTTAATTCTTCCTATCCTAAGTCCATAACCATTATTTTCCACCTCATTCCCTCTCACCTCATCTCTCCACATTAGCCATGACCTCAACATGTGACTAATAATCAAATATTTTTAATTTCTAAAATATTGATTTATCATAAAACCAACTTGGCCACATGTCTCTAGTTTTGTAATGTATCCATCACTTGGCTTCTTGTGGATTTGTAAGAGAATATTTTTCATTGTTTTCTCCACCTTTTTTTTTTATTTTGGTTGTTTATTTCTCTGGGTTGAATCTGCATCGTTGATTCCCACCACATAGGTTTTAGCCTTAGAAAATCTATAAATAGGTGCATTTTGATCATTTGAGGGCCCACTCGTTACACACATTGCATATATTAAACAACACACATATTTTAGCTTAGCATTAGCTTCATGGTAGTTGATTTGCAACATTATATTTCTTAGATCATTGTAAATCATGCATTTTAGTTTAGTTATCATGATATCACAGTACCACATTTCAATCAAAATCATTATGTAGCTTCATCATTTTAATCATGGATTTTGTAGGATCATAATCTCGTTCTTCAAGTTGTGATCTTAGTGGTCATAAGTGCAGCTGAGAGCGGAATACAATGACCAAAAGGATCCTTGAAGATAGAGGACAATGGGACGCCTTTGAAAGAAATTTCTTTAATTTCTTTGGATTTAATTAGCTTTTGATAATATCTCATTGGTATATTAGTGTTTAAATTGATTATTCTAATTACTGGTATACACCAACACATAAAGTACAAATTGATGTATCTACTTGTACATGGTGAACAAAGGGATAGATTACTCCCTTTCAAAATTACACATTCAGAAGGATGATGTCTCTATAGGTTCAAGTAAGAACCTAAGTGCTGAATATGGCAGTGATCCCTTTCTAAATGTGTAATTTCAAAATGGAAAAGAGGAAAAATGCAATGTAAAAAGATAAAATAGAAAAATAGAGACAACACAAGAAATAATAGACTGATAACTAACTGCCAAAAACCATAAATAAGCTAAATCAAGGTCCAGACTGTTCTAATAGACCTATGATTTAAATTTGAGCTAAATTTTTAGGGTACAAAACATTTCAAACATTTTGTACCTAGGAACATAAAGTTTCAAACGACTTTTTTGATATATTCAAAAAAATTCTAACAACTCTGTAACCTAATCCTGCACATAGAAAAATAGGGAAAAGGTTGGGTAAAAGTGGTTTGCTTTGGTCAAACCCCTATTTAGAAACCAACCTTGAAAATGAAATAAAATTGCATAAAGGAATGTATATAAAAAAACTAAATGTTTAATTCACCTTTCATAAACCCTCATGAACAGATGCAGAAATCACTGTTAGAATCTGTTAAAACAGATATAACCCAAAATCTAATTGAAAGTCTTAGATCAATAACTGGAAATAAAATAAGCAGAATAACAATATTAGATAAACTTGATGTAAATGCTTAGAGGCATAACAAAATCAAGGGAAATCTCTATTATGCTATCCTAGCATATCCAATATATCTCCAATCTCTCTATATATCCAAATACAAGGAAGCCTGTTTATATAGGCAAAGGAGAGGTGGAGGTGGGTGGAGGAACCTACATTTAGTAAATGCATCCAACTACATTTGGTAGGTGGAGGCACCTACATACACACCTAAGAAAGATTAAAAATATGTGGAGGAAATCCTAGAAATAAAGGAAAAGATAATATGATGACATGTAACTGATTGAATGTTTGATAATGTTAAGTTGAAGATGATGCAAGACATTAAATCAGTTAATGGTTTGTATTGTCATTAACGTCAACTTGATATCATCTATATGGTCATATACATAATGCCAAAGACTTTAGAGAATCAATGCAACAGAGGTTATACCTTCAGCAATGCATAAAAATCAAGTACTCACTAAACGACAGACCACACCGGCGGAGTGCACACCATCAGTAAAGACAGAGATAAAGTCACAGTGATACCCGACGAGAAAAAGATAGTGTTGACCGATGAAGCAGAATCACAGGATGCCCGATGAGCTAAAAATAGTGTTGCTTGATGAGAAAGATCCAATGATGCCCGATGGACGGAGATCCCGAACCTAATTGAAGTTGCACCGAAGGAACTGGTAGTTGTCACCGGCGACAAACTGCAGAATTGACCGACAGAACAGAGAGATCAGAAAATGACAAAATATCTAGCTGGCAGAGCTTAAGGATAGACTTAACTGTTTGTTTTATTTGTTTTATTCGACCACCATTAATTAATTGATTTAAAGATGCTTTATAGAGTTGGAAAGAAGATAACTACGAGATAAATCAGGAGTTAAAGCCATAAATCAATTTGGCTGGATTGTTTTTCACACCAAGATTATAAGAATCAAGAACCTAGAAGTAAGGGATATCATGTCTATATAAGAGACAATCATAATTCATTTTTGCAAGCAATCAAATACATGGGGGAGTGAATTGATTGAAGATGCTGAAGAGAAACTGATGAAGGTTAAACTTCATCCAGTCCTGATCAATCAAGCTAAGGGAGAGCTAAAGAATTCTGCAGACACCAACACACAGTGAAGCACAACATCATAGAGCAGAAAGAATGAAGAAAAAAGGAATAGAATTGATACATTGATCAGAAAGGTATTGTATGTAAATAGATCTGAATATCTACAATTCAAAGTTGCATTAGAAATAGGTCATTGTGTTTCAGTTTAACCATTGAAGCATTAAGTCTCTTAATAGAGCAGGACTTAACAGTCTTTTGTAATTGAGGTATATCCTAATAGATTACTAGAAGGTTGACTCGTGATAGTAGCATTGGTCTTACCTAAAGCCTATTGATAGTCTAAGAAGGAGGTTGATTCAAGGATGGTAGTAAGATTAGCATAAAGCCTATTGACAGTCTAGAGACTGATTCAAGGATGGTAGCATAGATGCCAGATACTAAGTGACAACCTATGTATAAAAATCCTCTAACAAGGTCACACTTAACCATGTGTTTTGTAACCTTTAACAAGGTTGGCTCCTAATAGGGCTCACTTTAGAAGAATGAAAATTTAGGGTACCGGTCCCAGTGGTTTTTCCCTTAACAGGGTTTCCACGTTAAAATCTTTTTGTTATATGTGTATGGTTTATTACTTTACTGTTTTACATTCTACATATGCATTTATGGATTGATTGGTATACTCTGCATATTTATTGAGCATCGATAAATAATTTTTACTGCTTACCGGTAATCAAGGAGAATAAGGACAGATAAGGTAAATCGATAGACAGTTATTTGTTTCAAGTATTTCAAAGACATACATCTTGTAGGGACTTAATAATTGGAGAAGTATTGATTGGTGGATTAAATCTTAAATTAGATAAATGTTTGAGGCCACTGATTCAACCCCCCCTCTCAGTTCTTACTAACAATTGGTATTAGAGCTTGTGTGCTTAGAAGGAAGGTTTCAAGACCTAAGTAAAGATCACAAGATGAACAGATGAGATGTGCCCAAGTTGAACAAGGACAGCTTTGCTTCATGAAAAAGCAGGATAAAGCTTCACTTATCAGGTATTGGAAATGATATTACTCAATACTTAGATACTACATATGTGTTACCTATAGGACCACTAACAGTAGATCAATTGAGAGTAAATCATGAATATAACTGCATGGTTATAGAGCTTTTAGCCTCACTCTCTGATGTTGAATTTGAGGATGTCAAAGATTGCAAAAATGCAAAGACAATGTGGGACAAGTTGAAACTTGTACATGGTGGTGATGCAAATGT
>MU224840.1:1903703-1949345 GCA_018584345.1 Thuja plicata | reverse complement strand
ATTTCCCCGGTTTACAGAGATTTCTTTGTTGTTGGGTACCTGATCAGGCCTTGTTGCCGGGACCCATTTCTTGCTTTCATAGTTTTGCTAGGTCAGCTTTCTCCCTGCGTTCAGCTTAAGGGGGGGTCTTAGAGTATTATTACTCTATGCTTAAGCTTAACTTAGGTGTATTATTAATTAATTCTTAATTAATAATTTGCAGCCTAGTTTTTTGCCTTTAGGGTTTCTATCTCACCTTTATAAGGTTGAGCATTGTACTTTTCATTTAATAGTCTATTGCATTTTTCTCACATTTCAAGAGCAATATTCTTCTCTATCTTTTCTTCTCTTGTGACAGGTTATTGGCAAACAGAGGTTATTGGGTTGCTGTGAAGTTGGATTTACCAACTTCTACATTATCCTGATTTGGTGATAGCCTGATTTTAAATCAATTTTTGTAAAGTAACAAGCAGTGCCTAGTTGATCAAGCAAATATTTCATACTTGGAATGGGAAACCTATATCTTATGGTGATTTTGTTTAAGGCCCCGCTATCTGTATGCACCCTAAAATGGTTTCCTAGAATATGGGCCCCATTTATCATTTTATCAATTTATCAAATTTCTGAATCAATGCTTTGCAACATTTTTAATTCAAATCAATTTCCTTGATCAAATTGTAATTAATTCAATTATTTCAATATTTCATAAGGTTTGATAATTTCTATTTAATTAAAATATTTAATCTCCCTTTTAATTAAATAAAATTCATCTTATTTAATTAAATTAAATTCGTCCCATTTAATTAAATAAATTCTTCTAGATTATTTAATTATAAAGAAAACCCCTCTTTTAATTAAATAAATAAAAATCCCCACTTAAAGCTCTTCTTTTGATGAAAAAGGAAATAAATTAAATAAAAATCATTTTTTCTTCACATCTTTCTAAGTGGTGGGCTTTTTTCTTAAATCAGCACATGGATCAACCAAGATTTAATCTCCACCATTGCCAATTTATTTTTTCCTCTTAATCTTAACCGTTCACTTTCCTATATAAGGAAACCTCTCCTTCTCATTTAATAATGATCTTTTTCATAGTGTTGTTATGCTGCAGGTTTGGAGAGCAATTTCAGAGGAGAATTTGAGCACTTTGGCTTGGATATTGCAACTTCTCTCTTCTTGTCTTCTTCTTGCACCCATGGCAATCCATTTAGATTAATTTTTCACTTTCATATTAGATTAGATTCATGTTTTCTTTAATAGATTAATCTTTCATTTGTATTTCCTTTCATAGAATAATTATGCATTGTTATCATTTAGATTAATTTCCACTCATGCATTGCAATCATATAGAATAGTTGTCATTTTCATGCATTGAATCTCTCATTTCATGGTGTACTTGCATGGGCACAACTAGGTCAATCTGAGGGCCTCCATTACAAACCCTTGCACTCCATGACTAGGGAGCTATGAGTTGATATTTGAGGCCTCATTCTTGAGCAACCTTGAATGGAATGACCCATAGAACTGTGACACATTTTCATCACACATTTATTTTTGGATCTCCATATTTTTCATATTTTCCATACTTCTGCAGTGAAATTTCACGAGACATTTTGCAGGTCTGCAAGCAAGTTTTTGTTGATTTGTGTGTTTCTTCGCGCGGCTTGTTGTGTTTCATCGTGCGGCTCTGTGTGACTTTTCACGTGACATTCGATGCCAGGCTGTGATCTAATTTGATTTACTATTGTCTGCATTTTTCTATTGTATGTGCACTTCTTTACGCGAGCCTGTGCACTTCTTCGCGCGGCACTGTGTGAATCTTCGCACGGCACTGTCAGAATCTTCACGCGAGATTTCACACTAGAGATCTATTTTCATTGCTATATTTATATCTCTATTTTTTTCTAACCACTAATGTTTATTATTTCTGGTGGTTTCTGATTTGTTGTTGCTGATTTGAACTTGCGTGGATAAAATACAAAACGTTCGCATTGCTTTGGATTTGAGGTATTCTATTGCATATCTTTAAAATTTGGATTTTGGAAATTAAAATGAACATCTCATGTGTTTAGCTTGAGTGTTTCTTAATTTCATAGATCACATTTCCAATTGGTGCTCTAAAATTGGACCTAGATTTGCTTTCTTGCATATATGTTTCACATAGTAATTAGGCCCTATGAACACTATTTGTGGTGATCTTGAGAGTGGACTTCATTCGCTTGTCTTTCATGTGAATCTCTTCTTGATGATAGATCCCCTTGTAGGTAGGAAAGGATTTGTTATTATCTCACTTGGTTTTATCTTCAACTTTTGATGGTACTTTCTCTCTTGAGATTGGTGGTCATTGTTGTTGATTTACCTTGGGTGAGGTGATTTCAAATTAGTGGGTCAATTAATCTTGTTTGCTATGTTTGGGTGAGGTGAAGAGGCTAGAGGATTATTCTCTTTTCCCTTTTGGGAGAATCAGATACTTGGAACCCTTGAATCCGAACCAAGTCCCCATATGGTCCATATTGTGAGTCTTCCTTATTAGAGAGGGTTAACCATAGTGGACACTCCCTTTATTGGGTAAACCACGTGGACGGAACCTCAAGTAGTAATAGCCATTTTTGCCATGGTAGAAACAACCGCTATATAAATGTCCTTGTGGAAGAAATCTCCAGGAGTGTAGTTTCTTGTGGGTTGTCAGATCTCCTCAGCAACTCCTAATTAATTAAATTCTCGGACTGTGTCAAAAAATCGGTGCGCCGGGATTGGATTTCACTCACTTGAGATTGCAAAAGTTGCAGAGTCAAACTATTACTAAGGACCATAGTGCAACCAAATTTTTATTTTCTAGGACTATGTGCGTGATTGGAAAACATTTTGAGAATATACACAAGTAGAATATTTAGGGAGTAGAAATACTATGACACTATCCATGTTCATGTGCAAGGTTGCTTTGTCCCTTACTCATTGTTTGAAGACATTGATTGCTTCAAATCCTTGATTTTTGTCTTGTGTTCCTGATTCATGATAAAAAATTGTTAATGCATCTAGTTGGTTATTTAAAACAAATGAAAAACTAAATTCTATTCCCTTCCCTCGTGCGAGAAAACTATTTCTTCACGCGGTTCGCTTCATTTCCTCGCATGGCTCTATGCAAATCATCTTGTGATATTATGCCAAATTGATGTCATTTCTATAACACTAGTCTGAGTTTTCTTTGCGTGGATATGTACATTTCATCACATGATCCTGTCCTTTCTTCACACGAATCTGTCATCTGTTGCTATACCAACAAGTTGTTTACTGTCAAATTTGAGCTTGCTTAACTTGTTGTCCTGTCATTTTCAGTTTTCCCTGGTTGATCCGGATCAGATTGGATTACTTACCCCACTGTTAGAAGCTTTTTTATGCTTTGGATTCTTTTGTTTTGACCTCTTGGATTAGCAATCTTTGATTTCACAAGTGACCTTGCTTGGAGCTTGGTGAGTTAGAAACCAGCCTTGTTCAAAAGATAAACCTTTGGATTCTTTGATAACACACTTGGAGAGTTTTGGTAGTCTCTTTTCCATTTAATTTTATATATTCAATTTTAATCAAATATAATTTGGGTAGGATCATCCCCCTGATCCATATGTTCCAGGATACTTATCTGAAACATGGGCACCTCAGTGGCAGTGTTGGATTATGCCTCTTGCAATATTCTATCTTATCACCTCTTTTTGGACAAGTTAATGCCTTTACTATCCTAGTTTGGTACCAACATCTCTTAGGGTCATCCTATTAGCTAGTACCTTTTTCTTTCATGCCAGTTACAACTAGATATCAAGTAAATCAAGGAAAACAACCTCAAGTGGTTTTTAACCAATTACCCTTACTTCAAACTCGCCAAAAACTCACCTAGGAATACCTTAGAAGTGTGGTTTGAATCCAAGAGTCATCTTAGTGAGTTGGGTATCCCCTTATTATCTTCTCACTCTTATATTTATATGAGTTACACAATGACTCAGAGAGAGAGGGAAGACAGGGATAAACATCTTGACGACATGTTTGCAAAGTATGGGGATGCTATTTCATCTAGTGGTTCCTCTTATAATAGTAGACCAGCCTCACCCCTTATTTCAACAAGATATCTAGATGCACACCAAAGGGCTGAGAGAGAGAGGTAAGAGGCAAGCTTATCAAGATGATTTATCACAAAATGAGAACCAAGGAGATGAACTTTATGACAATCATGTCAATGCAACTTATACCAACAACTTGTTTCAAAATTCAAGACCAAGTTCACCTCTCAAGACCTATTCAAGTTACATGAATGAAAGGATTAAGAGGATTGAGCATGAAAAGAAATCCTTCCTAGAAGAAAAATCTGCAAAGGAAGAAAAAATTAGACTCCTAGAGTTGGAGAGATAGACTTTGGTAGAAATGGAAAAGAAAGCTTTTCAAGAACAACAAGATAGAATTTTGGCCCACCAAATCAATGATTGATTCAATAACATGCATGTTAGTGGTGGAAACAACTCTCCTCCATCCACTCCTCCTAAGACTCCATGAATTAGGAGACATTAAAGATTGCCATCATGATCTCCTAGCCCTAGAGGAAGAAGGGCTTCTAAACATGATCATTATAGGAGACCCACACCTCCTAGGAACTCAAGGCAACCTTCCAAATGTGCTCATTATGGCTCACAATATGGGGGTAGTAGTGCGAGCTTTGATCACATCTCCCAGGACTTTATGAAAATACAACAAGAGCCACTTTTCCAATAGTATGTGGAGAAATAATTGGAGCAAAACAAGGATAAGTTCCTAGAGAGCCTAATCAACAAGGGTGCTAGAGTCCCTTACAACTTTGATGTGGATAAAAAGATTAAGAAACAAGGGCCATCTCAGGATGAGGTGATCAAATAAATGAAGAGAATGATGGAAAAGATGTTAGCACCTAAGAATTCTTTCTCACTGGACTCGATTTGTCCTAATCCTTTTGACAAGAGTGTTGACATGAAAGAGTTTCCTAGAAAGGTTGAAATTCCTCAATATGACAAATATGATTGGAATTGAGATCCACATGATCATGTGCGCCAGTTTTATACCACAAGTTTTGAATTCCATCGAGATGACTCATACCTTATGAGGTTATTCCCAAGAAGTCTTAAGGGACAAGCAATGGAATGGTTCACCAATATAACTCCCCCTGTTAAGAATTTCAAAGAGCTTGTTCAAATATTTGTTCAACACTTTGCATACAATCTTTCAAGATCTATCACCTTGTGGGACTTATGTAACTTAAAGCAAAATCAAGGGGAGTCCTTTGTCACGTTCTTGCAAAGTTGGAGATGAAAATGCTCTTGCTATTCTAGAACCATTCTTGATAATGAAAATATTGACATCCTTGTTAGAAATTTGGTTCCCGAAATGCGGTATGAAGTTAAGAAAATGGTTTTTGATTCATTTGACACCATGGTTGAAACCGCATGTAGGATTGAGGATGTTTTAAGAGAACAAGGAATTTTGACCAAACATGGAAACAATAACAACAACAATGGTCAAAACAACAACAACTCTAAAAAGGATAAAGGGAAGAACCAACATTGGAATAGGAACAAGCAAGTGGTTAATGATGGAGTTGTGGACTCCTCCCAACCTAAAAATCAACCGGTGCTCCATTTATCTAGCGTTGTTCAATCCATGAAGCTCAATACATCCAATCAACAAGAAAGTAAGCCAAGATACCAAGATAAGCCTAAGAGAGAAAGATGTCAATTTGCAAAACTTGGTGATTCTATGAGGATATTTTAAAGATACTTATCACCAATAACCTTGCACATCCTCAAGATCCTGCAAATTTTTGTGTACCGGGTGTTAAGCCACATTAGTGGGATGAGAAGGCCTTTTGCATATTTCACAATGGTATTGGACATGACATTGAACACTGCTACAAACTTAGGCATATCATTCAACATCTCATTAAGAATGGAAAATTTACGATAGATGGATTGAACACCAACGTCGATCATAAGGCATTCAAGGAACCTTTTCCCAAATATGAATAGGAAGAAACCTCTAAAGTTAAGAATGGAAAAGCTAAGATCAATTATACTTACACAGATGTAGAGAATTTTATCAACATGCTTGAAGTTGTCGAAGAAAATGTTAATATGATGAGTGGAAGAGATCCTTATGGTTATGATCTAGATGTGGACTCTCCTCCTATTTTTGATCAAGAACCCGTTGTGGTGCTAAGGGGTCCCAACTCTAGAAGGTCATCTCAAGCCCTTAATGTTGTTACCCAAAGTCAAGGTCTTGTTGTCATTAGAGGACCCAATTGAAGCCAGTCAAGTAAACCTAAGCAAGGGGCATCCAAGGTTGTCACCTTAAAACTAGTAGTTAATCCTAAGTCAAGTTATAGTCTTTTTTATCAGTTGCAGAGAACCCCAGCTCAGATTTTGATCTTTGAGCTCTTAGAGTTGTCCCCAAGATACAAACAAATCCTTGAGGATTCTTTGTGCACAACGAACATCCCCAACAACTTAGATGTTGACCAATTCTAGAACATGGTTAATCACATTGCTATCCCTCATGACCTTACATTTTTAGAGGATGATGATAAAGATTTGAGCCACCCACACAATCTTTCTCTTCATATTGAGGTCATGATCCACTAAACCCGTGTTAGGCGCATGTTGATAGATGGGGGTACTGGGCTTAATATCTGTTCCTTTAATCTTTTGAAAGAATTGGGTTATTCTGAGAAAGTCATAGATACCAGAAAAAGGATTACTATCAAAGCCTATGATGAGGCAGAAATAAGTTCCAAGGGGTTGGCCATCCTTCATGTTAGGATTGGCCCTGTGGAAAAAGATATTTTATTTCAAATAGTTGATGTTGGACCCATGGCATATAATATCTTACTTGGTAAATCATGGATCCATGATATGCAAGTAGTGTCATCTACCTATCATCAGTGTGTTAAGTTCCCTTACAATGGAATAGAGATTTTTATACTTGGGGATAACACTTTATCAATCAATTCAATTTTATCGGGAGCTCATGTTCCCCTTAATAGAGAAGCAGAAGATTTTGATGCAACCTTAGCTGAATGGAAAGACAAGCTTAATTCAGTAGACCTTGGCATGGGGGGGTATCAACTCAACTCCCTCACAACATTACCAGTTTCACCTTAGTCTTATGGAAAGCCTTCACAAGAAAAGAAACCTTCCTCTTCAGCTATGACCTTATTTGGCACATTTATAGAGTCATCAGTGCCTATTCAAGATGAGAAAGAGGAGACATTTGTTAGAGACTGGATCTATAGAGAAGAAAAATATATGCACAATGAGAACTTCTCTCCCTCTCCTACGACTTATGGAAGAGGGTATACTTTTTTTAGACAGATGGGATATCCTGGATACGGCCCTCTTAATCACAATTTGGATGCTAGAGCTGAACCTCTTGATCATTCTCTTTTTGGACACAAATCTAAGAAGTCAGTTGGTTTAGGATTCAAGAATTACAACAAGTGCACTAATCCTCTCTTTGATGAGTCAGATAGTGATGATGAACCAGAATATGTACCTAATTTAATGAATCAGAAAGATATGTGTGAAGATTGGGTCCCTTCCACTCATTTCCTTTAGGGAGATTCAGATATTCCAGTCACCCATGCATCAGTTGCAACTTTAGAAAAAGAATCAGATATAGAAGATCCTTTGAGAGAGCATCAATGAAATAATCTTGTTCATTTAATGGAAAGAAAAGGTGCTACTCTTGATGACACTTGACCTTCCACATCAAGAGGTCCCAAACCTTCATGGTGTAAACATCCTAGTTGCAGTTCAGATACAAGTTCAAATGAGTATGAATGGGACTCTTTTTTAGAGCCTTCTATAGTTGATAGAGATATTTATGTTGTTCACACTTATAGTTCTCAACTCGAGGTAGCCAATGAGTCATGTGTAGGATTAGAGGATTTGAACCCATGTGTTTCCTTAGTGGGTGATTCTTCACTTGTTAGGACAAATCCTGACTTGGGAATCTTAGAGGGATACTTGATGGATTTTGACTCTTCAGTCACCAGCGATAATATCATTCACATTTATAACCTTGAACCAGTCGTTGACTTGCCCCTTGTTCATCTTGACCTCATTGATTGGTCCCAATGCTATCAAGAACCTGAGCTCTTAACATTTGAAAATGATTATGAGATAGCATGTTACCTAAATGCCATTGAACCCTTAGTCTCTTCCACCAGTGAACTGGCTACCAGCATGACAGAGCCAGACATCAAGTACCTTAGTCACAAGATAAAAAGAAAAGAATAGGATTTTTGATGGTGAAAACCACTATGTGGCAGTGTCAGAACCAAAAAAGGTAAAAAGAAATGACATATCCAAGGGTGAAAACCTCTTTGATGTGCCTAAGGATGAGGTAATTGATCGTCTCCCCAGCTATTTCCAAGATAGGTCTTCAGTGCTTATTGAACCAACACAAGCAGTCAATTTGGGTACAGATGAGGCTCCACAAATAGTACACTTGGCACCAACAGAAAAAGAAGCTTACACTAAGTTCTTACAGAAAAAGAAGATTAACTTTGCATGGACTTATTCAGATATGCCAGGGTTGGAAAGATACATCCTCACATAGCTCTCCTAGTCAAAGAAGAATTGGAGAAACTCCTTGGTGCAAAATTCATAAAGGCTATCACCTATACTGAATGGATATCAAGCATTGTACCAGTTTCCAAACCTGACAAATCTATTTGAGTTTGCACAGATTTTAGAGATCTCAATAGAGCATGCCCAAAGGATGACTTTCCACTTCCCAATATAGACATGATAGTGGATATGACTGCGGGTTATGAGATTTATTCTTTTATGGATGGTTTTTCCGGATACAATCAGAATAAGATAGCTCCTGAAGATCAAGAAAAGACTACATTCACTTGTGAATGGGGTACCTATTGTTGGAACGTTATGCCTTTTGGATTAAAAAATGTCAGAGCTACCTATCAACGAGCTATGACAACCATTTTTTATGACATGATGCATAAAAACATGGAAGATTGTGTGGATGACACCTTGGCCAAGTCTAAACAAAGAGACACACACTTAGATGATTTAGAAGTAAATCTAGATCGCATGGAACCATTTCAACTAACACTAAATCCTAAAAAGTGTGCATTTGGATTCACCTCTAGAAAACTACTCGGATTCATCATTTCAAAAAAAGGAATAGAGGTAGACCTCAAAAAGGTCCAAGCAATCATAGATATGCCACCTCCCAGAAACATTAGTCAAATGAGGAGTCTTCAAGGACGTCTTCAATCTATAAGGAGATTTATTTCACAATTGGTGGATAGAGCTCAACCTTTCAACAAGAACTTACATAAGGGAGTCAAATGTGTTTTGAATGAGGATTGTCAAAATAGAATAGATCAAATCAAGAAGTACTTGGCGAATCCTCCTATTTTAATGCCTCATATCCCAGGGAAACCACTTATTCTATACATTTTAGTGACAGAATCTTCTTGGGGGCATTACTAGCTGAACTTGATGAAAAGGGGAAAGAAAGAGAAATATACTACATTAGTCGTACTCTTCTTTCATATGAGGTTAACTACACTAGCATTGAGAAAGCTTGCCTTACAGTTGTGTTTGCTTCCCAAAATTTACGACATTACATGCTTGCGCACACTATACATCTCATAGCAAAAATAGATCCACTCAAATATTTACTAAGTAAGGCTGCCCTCACAGGTAGACTTGCTAAATGGATGATGATACTTTTAGAGTTTGACATAGAGTACATTGAGCATAAAGAAATCAAAGGACAATCCATAGCAGATCAATTAGATGATTTCCCAATACAAGATAATGCACCTATTCAAGTTGACTTCCTAGATGAGCACCTCGTGTATATGATTGAAAGAACATGGAAGATGTTATTTGATGGATCTTTTATGCAAAATGGTTCAGGAGCTGGTGTGTTGTTTTTTTCTCCCCATGGGTACACAATTCCTAAATCTTACAAACTATTGTTCCCATGTACAAACAACATTATTGAGTATAGCCATAGAATGGAGAATCACATAGTTACACATCTATGGGGATTCACAGTTGATAATCAACCAAGTTAATGATGAATATCAAACCAAACATGAGAAAATTGTACCTTACAAGAAAATGGTTGATTCCTTGAAATTCTACTTCACATTTGTCATGTTTCAGCAAATCCCTAGAGAAGATCACAAAGTAGCTGATGCTTTGGGTACACTTGCTTCACTCCTTCAGTTAGAGCAACATGAATCAATATTTGAATTCTTGGTGGAAGAGCTACATCACCCTATCTATGATTCCCAAGAAAGCAATGTCATTTGTACCCTTGTTAGTTGTGAGTCATCCTGTTATGGTTCCATTTACTCATACCTTCATGATGGAATTATACCTGAAACCTTTAACTGATCTGAACACAGAAACCTTACCCAAAATGCCTCTCGCCATTACCTTATCGCTAGTGATTTGTATAGGAGGGGTCTAGATGGAACACTTCTTAGATGCTTAGAAAAGGAAGAATCCGACCAAGCGTTAGTTGACATTCACAAGGGCATCTGTGGGGGACATTCCAATGGTCTTTCCATGGCCCAAAGGTTGCTTAGGGCAGGGTACTTTTGGCCTACGATGTAGATTGATGCAGTAGCTTTTGCAAATTCATGTGAAAGGTGTCAAAAACATGGTAACCTGATAC
Organism: Thuja plicata; assembly: GCA_018584345.1. Taxonomy (NCBI): domain Eukaryota; kingdom Viridiplantae; phylum Streptophyta; class Pinopsida; order Cupressales; family Cupressaceae; genus Thuja; species Thuja plicata. The sequence continues at coordinate 1,938,638 of MU224840.1, read as the reverse complement.
ATGATCTAGGCATGGAGCTCATTCCTTCTATATCTCATTGGCCATTTCAGCGCTAGGCCTTTGATCTTGTTGGGCATATTCATCCCAACTCATCAGGTGGACACAAGTTTATTATCACTGCTACTGATTACTTCACTAAATGGGTTGAAGTTGTCCCACTTTTTGTTGCCTCGGGCAAGACAGTCTCTCTATTCATTCTGAACCATATCATCTGTCAATATGGAGTGTCTTCCGAGATTATTACTGACAATGGAGACTAGTTCAAAAATAAGGACCTTAAACAAATCTGTAAGAAATTCAAGATTAAACAACATTGGTCCTCCATTTACTTCCCGCAAGGAAATGGTTAAGCAGAGGCATCAAACAAAACCATTCTTAAAATATTGTATAGAATAGTCTGTAAGAATGGTAGAGATTGGCACTTACAGATAAATCTGACTTTGTGGGCCTATAGAACGAGTATTCGTACTCCTACTGGGGCTACTCCTTTTTCCCTTGCATATGGCGCTGAAGCAGTGTTACCTTTGGAGGTTGAGATTCCTTCACTTAGAGTTTCCCTCAAAGGTCTAGTTACAGATGAAGACTACCGCGCCATGAGACTTCAAGAGTTAGAACTTCTAGATGAAAAATTTCAAGCATTATTTGAACATATGAGGGTTTATCAAAAGTGCATGTCCAAAACCTTCAACAAAAAGGTTTTCCCTCAAGAATTCCAATTGGGAGATCTTGTCCTACGTGAAAATCCTAAGAATCAATAGCATAGAGATCAAAAGGGCAAATTTGAACCTAATTGGCTTGGACCTTACATCATTACAGCATCTTTAGGGACAGGTGCTTATTTACTATCTATAGAAGAGGGAGAGTATCTCCTTGATCCTATCAATGTCTTGCACCTGAAGAATTTATATCCATGATTCCCATTCTGTCTGGGGGCATCCTTTGTACATAATTATTAATCCTGAAAAAATCCAAAAAAATGATATATTGTCAAAAATTCTAAAAATCAGAAAATGTCCTAAAAAATGATCATCTTAGTGAAAACCTAGCAATACGCACTTTGATGTATCTTCAAAAAATTTATATATTCCAAAAATATAAAAAAAATTCAAAAAATTCAAAAAAATAGAAAAAGTGCCTTGGTGAAAACATGGAAATAGGCGCCTTGGTAGCAAAAATTCAAAAAAATTATAAAAATTCTTGATAAAAAAATATATATATATGAAAAAACTAAAAAAAAAATTGTAATAAAATCCAAGTGGTGAAAACCTGGAAATGGGCGCTACTTGAGGCCTTTGCACCCCTGTTTCTTAGCACGTTTCATTGACACTTAGCCTTTCTCCATCATGCCTTGCCTTGTTGCCTTGGTCTAGAATTGGTCTTTGTCTTTGTCTAAGGGGCATACCTATGTTAGCTTTGGTCTCTTAGATGCGTTGGTCTTTAGGACACCTCACAAATGGTGTTTTTCAACACCACCCTAACTGTGTTTTTCAATACAACCCCTGATATCGAGTGTTTTTCAACACTTATCGGTTTGGTCTTACTCATTTTTTTCATGTGGTCTTTCCTACTTGCAAGCATTCAATCCTTATCCTCTGAACTCAACATCAGTTAACACACTTAACTTTTTAAACACAACACTTAATGCTTGAGCTAGGTCATGATCTTATCTTTGTGTGCTAACTATTATTAGTTTTTGTTGAGTGTCCTTGTCTAATAAGTCTCTCCATGATGCATAGCTAGAGGACTTGGGGCATGGGGCATGTTTTTATTTTCTTCCTACTTTATGCTTAACTATTTTTGCACAACCGTTCTTCTGGTCATCCTGGCCTCTATGCCTTAATGCAAGCATGGTTTTGCTACATTAAATTGCTAATATCACAGTCATCTTGACCTTTATGTCTTTGATGCTTATGTTAGAATCTTTCCACATTCTAATCTAATATCAATCACATTCATATCTTCATAGTTGCCCTTGTGACTAGTGATGATTGTGTAATTTTTCGATGTCCATTAATAATGGCCCAATGATGAAAATAAGTTCCTTAACATTCTCTCATGAATGATGAACACAAATTCCTATGTTATAGTTGCTCTATTGCAAGTACACCTTTGCATTTTCATGTAGCTTGCATTGTTAGACCTCATGATAGTTTGCATTTTAGACTGCATTATGAGTTATAGAGGGTTTCCTTCATCTTTCTTGTGGACTTTTAATCAACTGTGGTCACATTCTGATATTCATTTCCTTATCTTCTTTCGTGATCTCAATCAAAATTTTCTATCTTAAATAGTTGATTACTTTTGGGGCATTCTCTTCCTTAAGGCAAATTCTCTTTCTTTTCTCCATTTCTTTCCACCTCTTCCAAACTTTTATCTTCCGTTTGCTTTCACCTCACTTCTTTTCTTATAATTCAACCTTGGGGCATAATCTTTCGTGCTTGATGATCTACCTTGGTTCTATGATCCTTATATCTTTCGTCTTACATCAAGAACCTTATCTTTAGTTTGATTTGATCAAATTTATCAATTTTTTGCTTCTCCTCTATCTCATTTCGATTTCGATCACAAGGGGGTAGTACCTATCAAACTTCAATCCTTGATTCAGCTTTATCAATCCTATCATTTGTTCTGCTTGGGGAAACCTTGCTTGAGATTCTTATCTCAAACATGTCAATTACTTATATACAACGGTGTTGACCTTGTCTTTTTTGTAATCAGCTTATCTTTGTTCTGATGTCAATTACTTATTTACAACGGTGTTGATGTCTGGGTTGTTTTGTGATCCCAAATCGATCTCACACTTCAACTGCATTCTTTGACTACATTATTTCCCAGAATGGTCACACATTAGTCAAAGAGGGGAAAATGTATGCACCCTAAAATGGTCACCTAGACTATGGGCCCCATTTATCATTTTATCAATTTATCAAATTCATGAATCAATGCTTTGCAACATTTTAATTCAAATCAATTTCCTTGATCAAATTGAAATTAATTCAATTATTTCAATATTTCCTAAGGTTTGATCATTTTTATTTAATTAAAAGATTTAATCTCCCTTTTAATTAAATAAAATTCATCTTATTTAATTAAATTAAATTTCTCCCATTTAATTAAATAAAATTATTCTAGTGTATTTAATTATAAAGAAAACCCCTCTTTTAATTAAATAAATAAAAGTCCCCACTTAAAGCTCTTCTTTTGATGAAAAAGGAAATAAATTAAATAAAAATCCCTTTTTCTTCACATCTTTCTAAGTGGTGGGCTTTTGCTTAAATGAGCACATGGATCAACCAAGATTTAATCTCCACTATTGCTCATTTCTTTTTGCCTGTTAATCTCAACCGTTCACTTTCCTATATAAGGAAACCTCTCCTTCTCATTTAATAATGATCTTTTTCATAGTATTGTTATGCTACAGGTTTGGAGAGCAATTTCAGAGGAGAATTTGAGCACTTTGGCTTGGATATTGGAACTTCTCTCTTCTTGTCTTCTTCTTCTTGCACCCATGGCAATCCATTTAGATTAATTTTGCACTTGCATATTAGATTAGATTCATGTATCCTTTCATAGATTAATCTTTCATTTGTATTTCCTTTCATAGAATAATTATGCATTGTTATCATTTAGATTAATTTCCTCTCATGCATTGCAATCATATAGAATAGTTTTTATTTTCATGCATTGAATCTCTCATTTCATGGTGTACTTGCATGGGCACAACTAGGTCAATCTAAGGGCCTCCATTACAAAGCCTTTCACTTCATGACTAGGGAGCTATGAGTCGATATTTGAGGCCTCATTATTGAGAAACCTTGAATGGAATGACCTATAGAAGTGTGACACATTTTCATCACACACTATCAGTACACAACCTCCACTTTCCATCCTTTTTAGGGTCTAAAACTGATGGGACAACACATGGACTGATACTTTTCTGAATCAGTCCCTTCTCCAATAGTTCACTGACTTGTCTTGCAATCTCTGCATGTTGAATATGTGTCATCTTGTATGGGGCCTTGTTAGGTAAGGAGGAACCAGGTATTAGGTCTATTTGGTGACTGGTATCTCTTAAGGGAGGGAGGCTTGTGGGTAAGTCACTAGCAGTGACATCACTATATTTTTTTAGCAAATTCTTGACTTTATCTAGTATATGATCTTTATCATCAGACCTTATACTATCCTTAGGCTTGGAGATTAGGAAAAAGGCTTCATTTTCAGGATCCTTCAACACTTTTAACATTTCCTTTTCCCCCAAAGTGATGACAGTAGGTTCTTTCTCTACTTTAGTATCAGGTAGGGGTTTCATGGTGAAGTTTTTCCCATCTTTAGTGATAGAGTAGGTGTTCTTCCTACAATGGTGTGTGGCATCTACATCATATTTCCAAGGTCTACCTAGAAGGATATGGGAGGCATCCATTTCAAAAACATCACAATGTACCTTATCCTTAAAGTCTGCTATAGAGAACTCTATCCATGCTTGTTTAGTTTCTAAGGTTTGTTGACCTTTTGTTAGCCAAGAGACATGATAGGGGAAAGGGTGAGGCTTCTTAGGAAGATTTAATTTTTGAACCATTTCACTAGATACTAAGTTTTCAATTGAACCAGAATCTACAAGAAAATTACATACCTTTCCATGGTATTTGATCTTTGTTCTGAAAAGATTCTTCCTTTGAGGAGGTTCTTGGATTTTTGGTACTTGAAGGAAGACTTTTCTCATCATTAAACATGTTCCTTCCTCTAGTTCTAAGTCCCTTGCATTTTCAATCTCTTCTTTCTTGTCCTCTTAAATGAGTTGTTTTCTTCTTTCTCCTTGGTTGTTGTTTTCCTCTTCTCAGGGCATCTCCCTGCATGATGTCCCAATTGATTGTAGTAGTAACACCTTAGGGGTCCATTTCCTCTTCCTATGTTTGGTATCCCTCTATTGAAGGGTCTTCTTCCTCTATAGTTCCCTCTGAAATTTGAATCACTATTTTCTTTGTCTCCTTGGTCAGGGGTCCTACTGTTATTGTCACTGTACTATCCTCTATTCCAAGAGGTTCCTCTTCCTCTAAAGCTATTCCCACTATCATTTCTCTTTCCCTTGTTAAAGTCTTGTTTTCTCTTCCACTTCTCCTCTACTTTGAGTGCCATTTGATAACACTTTTTTACTGATGTAGGGAAGTGTAGGCTAATTTCCTCTTGAATGGATACCTTAAGACCATTCATGTACCTTGCTAGCTTTTCTTCTTGATCTTCTGCCACATTTGTCTTCATGCATAGTTTTAGGAACTCCTCAGTGTATGAGCCCACATCCATGTCCTTTTTTTTAGGTTTTTCTTCTTTCTATGGAGTTGTACCCCATAGTCTTCAGGCACATATGTCTCTTTGATTAAGGCTATCATCTTGTTCCATCAAGTAATCATACTTCTCCCATTCTTCACCCTCTCTGTTTGGATGAAGTTCCACCAAGTTAGGGCTGCTCCCTTCAAATTGGATCTTTCCATCTTCACTCTCTACTTCTCAGGGATGTCCTCGCACTCAAAGAATCTTGTTAAGGCCTCAATCCAATCCAAGGCCAAGTCTGCATTCATCTTCCCACTAAAAGTTGGTAAATCCAACTTCTCCTCCATGGTTCTTCTCCCCATAGATTTTAAGGCATCTAGAAGGGGTCTCTGGTCTGCAGGAATTTTCACATCTTGATCAGGGGTGTCATCTTCCTCTTCATTCCCTTGTTCACCACCAGAGGTGTCTTCTTTTCCCCTCTCTACCTTCTTCTCCAACTCTTGAAGTCTTCTTGTCAATGCTGCATTTTTCTCCCTCTATTCTCTCACTATATTTGCCAATTCAATGTTTGTGACCCTTGAAGGGATCTCTTCATCCTCTGGAGCAAACATTTCTCTGATACCACTTGATGTAGAGTGGGTAGTAGGAAGCCTCCAAAGGCTCAATAGGGAAATATACCCCTTCAATTCCCAACTCAAAAGGGAAAGTGCTTCACACTTCTCACAAGTTTGGAAAATTCTTGGTCCAAGGTTATCACAACCCAAACCCCAAGGGGCAACCTACTCACTAGGTCTTACCAAGCCTCAAATACCAACTACCATGGTTGGCCACTAAGCACTCTATCCCCAAAATTATCAAAAATACCCCATGAAGTGACTTTCAGGACCAGGGGTGACCTATACTTAGAGATATGGTCTATTTAGGTCCCTAACAACTTGACCCAATGGTTCTTTTCATCCTTTGCAACTTTTGAGACATATTTACTTCACAAATCCAACACTAGGCTTGTAGCCTTTTCCCAAAGGATATTTGTTTCTAAAAAAGATTCTTCCTTATAACCCCTAGAATGCATTATGGATTCATACCCTTTATGTCCTAAGATCTTAGACTTAAGCACCAAAACATCAAGGTGAAGGAAAGACAAGAAGACACACCAAAATGCTTCTGTAATTAGGGCAATTAGGCCTACATTTGCACTACAAGTACCTTTTCTATGCATCCAATGCCCAAAATAATGATTGGATCATGTGAGGGTGTGTAAAATGGTCTCCTCCACTGATTTAGGGCCTTTGATGAATCCCCAAATAGGAGTTATGATGACTGTCCTAATTCTGTGAATGGTGCATACATAGCAATATACACCTAGGGCATCATGGCAAGCCCATCTCCCTGCACTTTGGTGAACCTATCCTAAAAAGTATTGAACAACATAATTAAAAAATTCTTTCCACCAAGGGTCATTGAATTCCCATGTGGAAATGATAAATACACTCAATACTTTGTCGAACCCTGATTTAGGGCCTAAAATCCAGGGCTGGAAGAATGAAAATTTGATAACTTTTCGTAGGAGAGGTATTATATCATGAAACCAAATAGAGAAGTAGGATAACACATGGGATTACCTTATTCAATTGGTCTCTCCCTTAGATGGATTCTTACACAACTGTACAAATAAATTGTTTCTTGAGAATGCAAGAAAATGGTAGTTTCTTTATTGATTTTGCAAAAAATTTACATCAAGTTAAGCCTACCACCCACCTATGAGGGCTTTGTAGTCACTCCCAATGGTTACAAAACAAATTTTAACCAACTATCCATTTGGGATTTGTTTTACAAACTTTGACAAAAAGTTGTCATGTTTGCTCAAAAGTTGCTTGACAACTTTTTAGCATTTTGAGCATATTTTGCAATTTTGCAAATTTGATGACCAAATTTGGTCTCAACCTTATTTTTGTGATCCCTAGTGGATCCAAATCATGAAAAACATAAAATAACCTAAAAATAGGGTCTTGGACAATCATTGACCAATAGTTGACCATGGGATCATAGGATGCCAATCTTGGAACTATGGTCTTACAAAGGAGTCCAATGAATAACCCATGGTTCTAACATGAATAGAGGTCACTTAGGACCTTGATGGAAACCCTAAGTTCCATAGGAACAATTTGTTCATTTAGGGTTCTCCTACACCACTGCTTCTTTCTCGACCAAGAAATAGGACCTAAACCAAGAGAGAGGCAATACCCCGAAGTAGCCTTGTGATCCTTAGAATCGCCTGACCAATCTGAATCTATGTATCCCATCAAGTTAATATCTACACCTTCTGTATAATGAATCCCATAACTGTGAGTACCCTTTATATAATGAAGAATCCTCTTAGATACATTCCAATGAAACTCATGTGGTTCATGCATGAACCTGGAGACTATGCCCTCGACATATGAAATAGTAGGCCTAGTATGACTCAAATATATGAGGCTACCAACCAATTGACTATACAAGGTAGCATCGACCAAGGGTGAAGAACAAGAATCCCTAAGTTTGACTCCTGACAGAAATGGAGTCGGTGCAGACTTACAGTTAGCCATGTGAAATTGAGAGAGCATATTAAGAGCATAATTAGGTTGTCCAATGAAGATACCAGAAGGTGACTGAGTGATCTCAATCCCTAAGTATTGGAGAGGGCCTAAGTCAAACACTAAGAACCAATCATGAAGGGCAGTTTTGACTGCCATGATGTGGGATGAGTGGCTCCCTGTGATCAAAAAGTCATCAACATAGAGGATAAGGAAAGTGATAGTATCATCCTACTGCAAAAAATAGACATTCGGATCAGAATGGAACCGAGTGAACCCAAATGAGAGGAGTCCATCTTGGCATACCAGGCTCAAGGGGTCTATTTAAGGCCATAGAGAGACTTTTGTAGGTGGAAAACAAGTGAAGGGTCCTAAATGAATCCATGTAGTTGCTCCATATATATCTCCTCCTGAAGGTCACCATGAAGAAAAGCACTCTTCACATCCATCTGATGAACTTCCCAGCAATGGGATGCAACAAAGGCAAGGACAATTCGGATGGAATTCATTTTGGAAACTGGGGCAAAGGTCTTAGAGTAATCAATCCCATGAAATTGGGAGAATCCTTTGGCAACCAGGTGAGCCTTATGCTTATCAACTGACCCATCTGCAAAACATTTTGTTCGATAGATCTACTTGCATCGAACAAGTTTTCTTCCCTTAGGAAGAGGGACTAAATCCCAAGTATGGTTCATCTCTAAGGAACTGAACTCTTCTTGCATAGAAGCATCCCACTCGGGGATACCAGAAGCTTCCCGAAAGGAATGTGGATCAGAAGCTATAGAAATGAAGAGATGTGGAGATTTCTCAAATTGTGACTGTGTTCTTCTCGCATTTGAAGGATCACCAACCCAATCACCTGCTGACTCCAATGTCTGACAAGCCCAAAGTGGCCTAGTGGATGGAGAATGTGGAGAATCTGGAGGATGATCTTCACCCTCTGAATGATTCTCATCATTTCCATCTAAAGACTCTTCATTGGGATCAAGAGGATTAAAATCCCCAGAAGAATGATCATCATGCAGTCACAATGTCTCCATAGGAATGAAGGATGGAGAAGTGGTAGAAGGAGAACTTGAGGGATCTTCCTCAATGTGAACACTCAAAAGTGTTTGATTGTGGGTTTGCGACCGATCCAAGCTTGAAAAGGAGTTTCTTCCTTGACAACTTGATGAGGAACCCAATTTTTTATATAACATGCACAGTTTATGGCCTCTGCCCAATATTGAGGTGACAATGACTTGGAATGAATCATACAGTTGGCCATTTCCTTTAAGGTTGGATTCTTTCTTTCTTCAACTCCATTTTTTTGCGGAGTGTAGGGAATTGAATGTTGAAGATTAATTCCTTCTGAGATGTAGAATTGTTCAAATCTTTGATTGACATACTCCCCCCATTATCGGTACTTAAAACCTTGATATTTTTTCCTATTTGTTTCTTTGCAAAAGATTTGAATTCTTGAAAACACTCAAAGACTTCAGACTTTTGTTTGAGGAAATATACACAAGTATACCGAGAGAGATCATCAATGAAGGTTAAAACATATTTGGCTTTGCTAAAATAAGGATGACGAAATGGTCCTGGAAAATCATTGTATACTAACTCCAAGAGTTGTGTGTCTCTCCATGCTTTGCCTTTATCAAATTTTTCTTCACGATGCTTGCCAAGAATGCATCCTTGACATACTCCATTAGAGAATTGAATAGAAGGCAATCTTGTAACCATGTCTTGTTGATTGAGCTGTTGCAGGTAGTGGTAGTTCAAGTGGCCAAACCGCTGATGCCACAAATGACTTACTTCATCTAAGTGAGTAAGTAGTGCAAGTGAAGGAGAATCAAGAACAAAGTGAGAGAAGTGATACATTCTAGAATGATGATCATATTTTCCCACTAAAATTCTATACCCATTGTTGATCTCACTGATTGCCACTGTGTCTGGAGTAAATTTAACTTTCTTGCCAGAGCTTGTATGAGTGATCTGATAAATAGGTAGGAGATTAGCTGACAAAGAGGGAACACACTAGACATCATGAAATGTTCCTTCACTTACATCTATAGACCCTCTCCCATCTACTTCAGCATGAGATTCATCACCCAAAATAATAGATGGAAAAGAACATGACTCCAAGGCGGGAAAATTTGCTTTTGATGAAGCCGTGTGGTGTGGAGAACCTGAATCAATGATCCAAGAATGTGGTTGTGAAGCAACAACAAATAGAGCCTTACCCTTGCCTTTCCCTTTACTAGTGTCCTTTGTAGACTCTTGTGATGAACTTGTCTTGACAAGATGAGGCACTTTGATATTGTTCTTTGTGAGAAGATGAGACAAGTGATTAATTTTCTTCTTTAGACATTTGTGTTCATCATGTCCAAATTTCTTAGAGTAGGCACACGTTGTTCTCTCCCTCTTGGACTTATCACCTTTTGAAGAAGATGCCTGATTTGGTGTGTTTGTGGTAACAACTTTCTTTTCTGGCTTCTTTTCTCCTTGGTTCTGTTATTTCTTTGCTTGATTAGAAGGTCATCTTTGTTCTTTAGCACCTTGATTTGTATCCAAGGCATGATATTTCGAGGGCTTCAATGTGCCCATATGAATCAATTTATCTTTCTCTTTTGTGAGCTCATTGGAAAACACATCAAGAGAGGGCATTTTATAATTGGTTCCTAAGGCACTTTTAGTGGCATAGAATGTAGAAACAAAAACTGAATAGTTTGAACCAAGTTTTGAAAGAACACTTAAGATTAGTTGTGAATATTTCTTATCAATACCACATGCTTTTAATTTCAATATTAAAGCCTTCAGCTTTGTGAAGAATTCTTGAATAGTTTCAAAGTTACATGGGTTTAATCCTATCAATTCATTCTCTAATTGATGTCCCCTTAATTCATCTTGTTTACCAAATAGTCCTTCTAATGTTGTCTATACATCATTTGGAGTTGTGGCATATTCAACATGAAAAAGAAGACCAAGAGATACAACCATGCACAGAGTACCATATGCTTCATCACATTTGTTAAAACATTTAGGCTTTTCTACAAGTTTTGGTTCAATTTCGACACCCATTGTTACTCTATATAACCCAAACTTCTTAAGATAGATTGTCATTTTAGACTCACTCATAGTAGTTATAGGGTGTGAGTAATGGAATTGTTGATTGATCCATTTTAATTTAGAAAATAAGATTGTTGTGTGGAATGCAAGAGACATAAATCACACAGAAAGAGAGTGCACAAGACCACACGAGACCACCCCCGCTTTACTAGATCAAGAAAAAACACCCCCCAAAGTGTTATAAGGTTGGCACTTTATAATTTACTGCGTTTACATAGCTCTTTTCTAAGTTATAATCTTCAATAGGCTCATAATGGCCGAAATGTCAATTTCTATTACAGAGTGAACCAGAGATAAAATCTATAAAAAAATAACCTTTAATCTGTGTAGTGTTCTTCACCGGCATTCCGACGATATCTCATTTTCAAAAAATGGAGTACCGGGGTGAAAGTTATGGCCAAAAAAAAAATTTACAGTACAAACTTCAACCTGAAAAAAATGGGGTATAATGACAAAATATTGGATCTAAACCTCTATTAGAGAGAATATCTCATCGCTAGCTTTCTATATATTTTTTGTTTGAAGGAAATCAACACCGTGGGTGAAAGTTACGCTCGTTTGAAAAAAATGCCCTTTTAGAGCTAGAAGAGGAGGTCTGGCCGTTGGAGTAAAGAACTAGCAGTTTGCTGACCATAGGTAGTTAGTTCTAGAGGTTTGCTGACTGCTAGAGGTTGGTCGAGTGGAGGTGGTCAGCTAGCGGTGTCGGCTGCCCGCTAGTGATTGGCTGGCAGTGTCGGCTGGCGGTGTCTGATGCCCGCTGGTGGTGGGCTAGCGGTGGTCGGCTAGCGATGGTCCGTTGGTGATGTCAGTTGGCAGTGGTGTCAGCCGCATAGTTTTTGGCCAAGGTTGGCTAAGGTTGGCTCTACTCAAAACAATTTTTTATAAAAAAAAATTGCCTTGTTCTGCGTGCATAAGGGCTGAACACCAAAAGATTTCCATAGAAGTTGTGGACACCAAAATTTGGCAAATTTTATATCAAAATTTTTCTGCGAGGCCTTCCAAATGCGATGGTGGTGTCCTTTTAGGCCAAAAAATGCTCATTTTGCAAGTTGTCTTCCAGATCTGAGCAAGACTCACATTTTGCAACTTTTGCAAATGATCTCCAAATTGGATGAAACAAAAGTCAATCTTGACTTTCTCAAGCCTTCTAAACGCGATGGAGTAGTCAGAATTGCTCTTCAAATGCTTAAAATCACTGTAATAATCAAATCAAGAAAAAAAAACATATATGCACAAAGAGACTTAATGGATCTTCATAAATCTTCTTGTTCTCTAAATCGTACGAAACATAAGAGATATAACAACAAGATTTGACAAGACCTCTAAGAAATCTAAACTTTCAAAACTTGCTCTGATACCATGTTAGAATCTGTTAAAACAAATATAACCCAAAATATAATTGAAAGTGTTAGATCAATAACTGGAAATAAAATAAGTAGAATAACAATATTAGATAAACTTGATGTAAATGCTCAGAGGCATAACAACATCAATGAAAATCTCTATTATGCTATCCTAGCATATCCAATATATCTCCAATCTCTCTATATATCCAAATACAAGTAAGGAAGCATGTTTATATAGGCAAAGGAGAGGTGTAGGTGGGTGGAGGCACCTACATTTAGTAAATGCAGACATCTACATTTAGTAAATGCAGCCAACTACATTTGGTAGGTGGAGGCACATACATACACACCTAAGCAAGATTAAAAACATGTGGAGGAAAACCTAGAAATAAAGGAAAAGATAAATAACCCATCTAGGAAATAAAATCCTACACTAACCATCACTCATACCCATGAAGATGTTTGAATGTTCTCGCAATCAAAGAGTTTAACTTGAATGTAGAATAGGAATTAAGGATGCCCTCACAAATGCATGGATCTATGAATGTCACTCCTAGATCTTCAATGTAGATATTCTTGATAATCACTTGTAATGAAGGAGAGATGAATGCAGATGGAAGGATGTTCTTGCTTGATTGATAATTCCTCTACTTAGCTATAATGAGAGAGAAACTTTCTTCAATGGAGAATATTGCCTTGGAATTGAATTAAATGAATTGGAGAAACTAGATCTTTGATGCTTTCCTTCAAACCTTGAATCCAATTGCTTGAATACTTCAATGCTCTGGAAAAGATGATTGCACTTGATAGCTTGAGTGTAGTTATGATATTAAAAATGAGGAGAGATAGGGTGTTTATATACTTCATCCATTATTTCAAGATTAAAAAATAAGCCAGGCTGACCATGGGACCTAATTTCCCACTAACACCCTGACATAGGGCTCCGAGCTAAATTTGGGCCAAAAAGTGCGGGAACAAAAAGTTTGAAACATTATGTTCCTAGGTACAAAACATTTCAAACATTATGTACCTAGGAGAATTAACCCAAATTTGAACTGCGTGTTGGGATGGTGGAAAGATGCAGGAAAAGAAGAATCTAGTTGCTAGCATCAAGCATAATGGACATCAAATGTTGAAATCACAAAAAATGGGGCCTAATAGAGTATCCAATTGTGGGTGCTATCTTTCTAGGATGGCACACTACTATTAACTACTTCACAAGTTTCAATTAACATAATTGAATTTTCTAGCTAGGAAGGATTTACTACAAGATCATGAGAATAAATCAAGTTTGATAGGTGATGCACTGTGGCTCATATAGTAGGGCTTACTCAAAGTAGATATTGATATATCATTATCTCTTAAACAAAAACAAAAACTACTAATGGATCCATTCAAGGATCATTTAGCTGATATGGAGAATAAACAAGAGGAGGAAGATCTTAGAAATTTCAATGATTAAAGTTTTTTGAAGTCTTTGACCAATGTGCTAATGTGCATATAATACTACAAAAGAACTTGAAGAAGTTTAAGAATTGTGTTGATGAAGTTGCATCTTTCTACCAATTTTTTTTGAGGTGACCAAACTGCACAAAGAACATGAAAGGACATATTTACTCAATTCAATTACAAAATTTTTATTTATCCCACATATGATTTAGGTAGGGATAAAGATAGCTCCATCAAAGCCCAATTATAACAAATCCATGCAGATCTATCTTTTCTATAGGAGAAAAGATACCAAATCAAAAGATAATTTTGTATGGTAAGGGAAAACTATGGAGCTAAAGGTTGGCTTCTTTGACGAGCATTTTGGGAGATGTAGAGAAAGTAGAACAAAAAGTGAAAGTTTTGGATAACCTTAATGTTGTTGAGAATTTACAATTATAATTTCAATGTCAACCCAAAATCCTCTCCTTAACAAAAGATACATGGGATATTGTTCTGGCTGAACTTAAATAAAAGTATAAGAGCATCTTTCTATCTAAGAAGGCATAAGTATGATAGGTCTTGGTTGTACAATTCCACCTCTCCCCATTGTCATGATGTCAAAGGGGGAGATGAGTACAGTACTAGTGCATATGCAGGGCTTAAAATTTATAAATTGTGATTTGTAGACATTTTAAAAGGTTGCATAAGTCTTATGTGAGGTTATAGAAGTTTTGAATGGCTACAATGTTTGGTTGAAGTTACAGTTGAGAATTAAATTACGTGTGTTAGTGTTTAATTGTAGAGAAAGGTTTGTGTGTGTAGTCTTTGTGAGTATAGTCTGTGTACTATGAAGAGATGAAATTTTTAATAGTGAAAATAGAGACAAAGAGTGAATTGAGATCATGAAGATCCTTGGAAAGTATAGTGTATTTAGATAGGGGGTACATTGAAATTATTGTATATGTTGACATCAATGCCAAAAGGGTAGTTTTTTGGCATGCATTTAACATTGATGTCAAGTGGTGAGTGATGACCTTATGGCAAGATATATTTTCAATTAGTGCCAAAACACTTATTAATCACAGTGTTGACCGAGTCAGCAGTGCAACCTGAGAAATTACAATGTAACCTGAGCAGTGGCAGTGTCGACTAAGAAGACAGTGGTAATCAGTATTACCCGAGTGATCAAAGTAGCCCGAATACACAAATTAGCCCGAGTGCTAGAGTTTGGTATGTTTCCCGAGTGACAACATAATGCTCAAGTGCCAGTATATTACCCGAGTGGGTCACTGGACCCGAGTGACAGTTTTGGGCCGACTTAGCTATATTGTTAGATATTAATTTATCTTATGGAAGCCAACTTACAGTTGCATTTGATTTGGATAAGGTATAAATATAAATTATTTTGTTTATCCAAATAAGAGTTAATATATGAATAGAAGCATGTATGCGAATATGAAGTGGTAGATTGTTTAAGAAGCTACAACAGTATAAGGAACAACAGAGACTCATCCATCGCAGTCAGGTGATTAGTTTATATCATTGGATCTTATTCAACAATTTAGAGTTGCATTAAATATCATCTATTGGTTCATCCTAAGAGGTGCATCAACAAAATCCTCTAACAAGGTGGACCCAACAATCCTTTATAAATCTCATAACAGAGTTGCATTACTTGATTATATTGTACTAAATCCTTTCACAAGGTGGACCTAACAGTCCTTATTTCTCCTAACAGGGCAGGCCATCATAAGTGGTCAATTGTAAGGTTTAATAGGCTAAATTGATATTGTAGTAATAAATCTTGTGGGTACCATCCCCACCCCAGTTTTACTTTATATTTGGAAGGTTTCTAGGTAACTAAATGTTGTGTCAAATATTGTAAATGTTTTATTTCTTTTCATTTCATGCATGCAATCAGATTAGATAATATAATATTAGATTAAAAGGATTAGGTTTTATTCATTCCCGATTCACCCCACACCCCCCCCCCCTCTCAANCCCCCCCCCCCCCCCCCCTCTCAATCACTTTGACTCAACATATTTCCAATAATTGGTATCAGAGAAATAGGTTCTCTTTATAGAAGTTTAATAGATTGAGCGAAGATCAGAGGCAATGGAAATATACAAACTAGAGAAAGCCATTGAAAATGAAAAGATAGATCTACAAGTGGCCATGGATCAGATCAAGAAACTCAAGGAGAAGCTCTCTCTTTCCCTGAAAAGAAGAAAATATTTAGCAATACAGATGAATGAAAAAATTTACATAGAAGAAAGAATTGATGACTTATGCAAAGAAAGAAGTTCTGAAGAAGCAGATGCAACAACTGAAGACCTACTTGCAAAGAATCTCAATTTACATGAAGAAGTCAGAAAATTGAAAAGAGAACAAGAAATTCATTTAGTCAGAATATGTGAAGTCATAGAACAAAAGAGTCAAGTAGAAAATGACAGATAAATGGAACAAGAAGAAAAAATATTGTTGAGTACAAGATTAGAAGAAAAAGAAAATGAAATCCATCATTTGTCACTTCAGCAAGCAGATATGATAAATCAACTCATAATGTAAATAAAGAAATTATCAATCTGAGGACAGACAATAAAAGACTGCAGAATGATCTCAATACTAAAAAAAAACCAATGAGAGTATGATGAACTCACATGGAAGCATGGATCAGTTGACAGAGAAAACTCAACTCAAACATCATGGACAGATTGGATTAGGATATACTGAACAAAGTGAATCCTCACAAGAAGGAACTCAAAAGAATAGAAAAGCTACTTGTAATCATTGTGGCAAGTTAGGGCACACAACAAACAAGTGTTGGAGAAATAGAAAATCAAATTCTAATGGTAAATGCTACAAATGCAACAAACATGGACATAGGGCAAGTGAATGCACTGAGAAACCTAAGTTTAAAGGAAAATGTTTCAATTGTAAAAAACAAAGTCACAAATCCTTTGAGTCTAGAACTAAGAAATGGAACCCTGCTAAACAACTAGCTAAAGCAATTTTTGGTTGGGATTACAACACATGGAGAAGATGTTGTCTCTGTGGTGAATATGGGCATATTGGTGCAAATTGTGTAAAGACTCACCTCAGAAAAAGGAATCCTACTTAGAGATTTTATCCATGTAAACAACTCGGTCATCTAAGAAAGAATTGCATGAACAAAGAAAAAGTGGATATTGGTTTTGAGAAAGGCAAAGCAAAAGTTTCTGAAATCAGAACTCAGATGAGTCAACACTGGGTAAGGAAATCTCCTGAAAGTTTAGATCAAAACAATGAAGAATCGAATGGAACCCAAAGTAGTGAATTGGGTGGACCTACCATCTCCAAATAAACATGCAAGGAGACTACTGGAACAGTGCATACAAGCCATCCTACATCAGTTCTAGACATGATAGTAAGTCCAAATCAACATATTGATGCACTAGGACAAATTGTAGTTTTAACCGAGTCAAGATCTTAGTAACACCCGAGTTGCATAGGCTTAACTGAGTTAAGTCGGGTTGTATAGTTTTGAGGATGCAGAAGTTAGTTTTCGTCAAGCTTCATTCCAAGCTACGACAGCTACCATGTATGGAGCATTTAATGAAAACTCAACCGTAAAATCTCTTATAAAAGATGAATTGCAAGTGTTATTATTTACAAAGCTTTTAGTTTACAGAGTGATTCAGTGCCTTAAGTAATTCAAAGTGAATTTGTATTCAAAATTTTTAAGTTGTGAATTTTTATCAAACCTTCGAGCATAATGGCATCTACATCTAGTAGCAACGTTAAGAAAGGATCTGAGATGTTGGTTAGGAACACTATCTATGAACCTCCTAAGTTTAAGCTTCATATAGCTGTTGCAGAGGAGATAGACCCGATGGGAGCTCATTCCCTAATTCCTCCAAGGGTATTGTTGATTAATGACATTTGAGCCTTCTATCATTGCATAATTCAATAGCTAGGATCATTGGAAATGAAGAATGTATATGATAAACTTTGTGAAGCTGAAAATCTGAAGCTAGAGCATAAACACCTAGAAGTCAAGGGTTTGACTCATATCATGCATATGCCACAAAATTTCTAGGTTAAGTGGATTAGGTTCATTCTGATCCAATTTCATGACATGCAGCTATGGCTGGAGTAACCAGTGAAGATTACCAATACAATGGTACACCGTGTTATAGGATATCCTATGCTGGACAAGTCTAAAGCTACCAAAACCCTACCTCGGGATGACCTAGCTAAGAAGACTCTTGACAAGTGAGATGAAAGATGTATAAGACTAAATGGAGTAACTGACAAGGAATTCAAGTTTGGGATTCATGTTATTTCTCACAAAATGTACAGTTCTAGCCGACCTAACAATGTACCATGTGAGGCTGTGGACTTGGAATACAAGGTGGTCAATAAAAACCTCTCATTCGACCTTGTCGGGTTGCATATCATCCAATTGAGCAAGAACATGGAAAGAATATGAGCATCAAAGACCAATCCATGTAAGTTTGGTTCACTTCTGGTCTGCATATTATTTTACATTCAGAATTTTTTCCCTTCCAAAGGAACAGTTGTTTGGAAGAAGGACAGACCCATAATATATCAGATAAATGAGTTCATAGATGAATTAGGAGACAATTTTAAGAGAATCATGGATGCATATTTTGAGGAATTCAAACAGAAGATGAAAAATAGGTATAGAATTCCTAAAAAATTGGTTGAAGACCACAAGGATGATGTTTGTTTCCTAGTTGACTTTGATAAAGCATATATTCAGGCAGTCAGACCTAGGGTTGCATGGGTGAAACCTCTTGCATATGAGGTTAACAGAGATGAGACCAAGAAAATCAATGAAGCTCTTGTGAATGAGCCTGTTGACCCCAAAGCACCATACTTTGGTACATATGAAGAAGCCAAGAGTAGAATTTCAATAGAGATTGAGATTCCTAAGATTCTGAAAAGAGGAAAGAAGAGGTTAGAGCAGTTTGGAAAGAAGTATGGAAAGACTTCAGACTCTCCTCCTTCCATCTCAGTAATCAAAGAAGATGAAATTAAGATAGAAGATGATATATCTGAAAAGGAAGAGGAAGAGGTAGAAGCAGAGCCTCCTAAGAAGAAAAAGACGCTAGTTCTCAAGAAAACACCTAAGGCCCCTACCCCTGTCCTCACTACCAGCAAACCCAGAAGATCTAGAAGGAAATTCATACTACCTAAGGAAGATGAAGAATATGAAATCACATTCAAGAATCCCCCACCTACCTTTGAGAATAAAATCAAAGCCCTGAGAGAAGCTAGTGGTATCAGCTCTCTAAAATCTCTGAATTATGCTTCCAGAACTAAGGATGAACAGAAGAAAATTGAGGAAACAATTGTAGAGAAGATGACTAGATGAAAGTATGATCCATCTGAATTGAAGAATCACATACTTGAAGACCTATTTAAGGCAATATTTTTTCCTTGGAACAATGCAGTCCGAATAGAAAAAGATATTAGAGAACAGACATTGAGGCAAGTCATGCTTACTATGACAAACAAAGAGGTAAAAGAGGCCATGACCAAATATGAAAGCAATCACACTCAAGGGTTCGGGACCTTTCAGGTATTGAACAAGAAGATAGAGGATGTGGTGCAGGCAGCTACAAAGATATGGAAGACAGTCTCGTAAATCAAAGAATAAGACAAGATAGAAGTACCGAGTACAAACCACAAAGAAAAGAATGATGATGTAGATTTACCTGAGATAGAATCCATTGAAGCATCCAATGTAGAATAGATAGCAGTAGAGGTAATGTCATCTATACCCCAATCACCTATACATATCATCCTATCTCTGAGAAAAGACAAGTCTACTGAATCTACATCTAGACTAGTAGGAACCGAGCACCAGGCTCCACCTACTACTGGGCCAAGCCTGAACGAGTCACATAAGGTAACTCTGAATATTCCTTCAGTAAGCATTGATACAACAGTTGATTCAGACCCTATATTTGGTGCAACAAATGTCAAAGACCTATTCCAACTAAATACTGAGGAGAAAACTAAGGAAGGAAAGGATATGGATGATAGTGGAAAAGGTAAGGAAATTGTTCCTTCACCCAATCCTAAGGATAGTGGAAAAGGGAAAGAAATAAACACTGATGATATTGATCTTGAGCAATACATTGTGATTCCAAATTGGGATCTATCCAATCTGACAGTAGAGAAAATGGATACACTAGGGGAGCTATGGAAGAAAAGAGCTACACAACAAAAGCTCTGAGCAGAAAAGAAGAGAAACAGAGTGTTGGAAGACATAAAAAGTATATTCCTAGATGCACTAGAAGTAGAAGTAAATGAAAGTGATTCCATTATGGACCAGCTTGTAGACATAGTCCACAAGTTCAATAAATATTTAACTGGTCAAGAAAAACTACCGTAGAAGGAAGAAAGAAAGTTTGAGAACAAAGTTCTAGAGAATGTTGCAAGAAAGATTGCAATTGATAAAGTAAAGCTAAATTCTCTCATTATCTCTCTAGAAACTACAGTAAATAATGTTGCTTCATTATTTGTAAAGTTAAGTGATACTTCAAACTTCACAATGGAAATAAAGACAAAGCTGAAAAAGGTAGATATAGATCTAAAGGAAAGTGCAAATCAATTGGCACTTAACCTGAGTTCAAGTTCAGCACATTTTGCAAAAATTAAGTATCTGACAGACATGCAGGCTAAATTACTAAGGGAAGAAGAAAGGAAAAGAGAATCTATCATAGCTATACAGAGCCAACTCCTTCCACTCATGGATGTAATGCAGAAGCATATAGATCATGCCAAGACTCTTATTCATGACAACAAATTTTCAGTTGCTGAGCTTATGATGGAGCTATCAGCAGAGATACAGATAGAGTTACACATCCTGAAGGTGTTGCAGGATAATTGGGACAATACTTTTTCTCAGATTTTAAAGGTACATAGTGATTTCCTATCCTATTTTGGAATTACCATATAGATATATTTTGGCATTTGTGTCAAAAACAAGGGGGAAATGTATATAGGATATAGGAAAGATATATATAAGGAAATACATGTACGAAAGAGAAGTGTTTCAGATATATATATATATATATATATATATATATATATATAAGTGTTACAAAATAGTTTTGAAAAATAAAAAGAGAGAGAGTCAGTTGTAACCGAGTCACACAGCTATTTTCAAAACCCGAGCAAGTACCCAAGCATATGGTAAGGGGGAACTTTGACTCAGAAGTTTGAGCAAATTTTGAACATGATAAGTGTTTTTGATCGCTAATGCCAAAGGGGGAGATTGATGACCTTATAGCAAGACATATTTTCAATTAGTGCCAAAACACTTAGTCATCACAGTGTTGACCGAGCCAACAGTGCAACCTGAGCAGTTACAATGTAACCTGAGCAGTGGCAGTGTCGACCAAGCAGACAGTGGTAATCAGTATTACCTGAGTGATCAGAGAAGCCGAAATACATAGAGTAGCCTAAGTGCTAGAGTTTAGTATGTTTCCCAAGTGACAACATAATGCCCGAGTGCCACTATATTTCCCGAGTGGATCACTAGACCCGAGTGATATTTTTGGGCCAACTTAGCTATATTGTTAGATATTAATTTATCTTATGGAAGATGACTTACAGTTGCATTTGATTTGGATAAGGTATAAATATAAAGTATTTTTTTTATCCAAATAAGAGTGAATATATGAATAGATCATGTATGCAAATATGAAGTGGCAAATTGTTTAAGAGGCTACAACAGTATAAGGAACAATAGAGACTCATCCATCACAGTCAGGTGATTAGTTTATATCATTGGATCTTATTCAGCAATTTAGAGTTGCATTGAAGATCATCTATTGGTTCATCCTAACAGGTGCATCAGTAAAATCCTGTAACAAGGTGGACCTAACAATCCTTTATAAATATCCTAACAGAGTTGCATTACTTGACTATATTGTACTAAATCCTTTCACAAGGTCGACCTAACAATCCTTATTGCTCCTAACAAGGCAGGCCATCAGAAGTGGTCAATTGTAAGCTTTAACAGGATAAATTTATACTACAGTAATAAATCTTGTGGATATCATCCCCACCCCAATTTTACTTTCTATTTGGAAGGTTTATGGGTAACCAAATATTGTGGATGTTTTATTGCTTTTCATTTCATGTATGCAATCAGATTAGATAATCTAATATTGGATTAAAATGATTATGTTTTATTGGTTCTTGATTCACCCCCCCTTTTAGTCACCTTGACTCAACATATTTCCAACAATGAGTTTTTTTGTCAAAGGTAGATCTTGGCAAGGAAGAATTTGTGGCAAGGTTGAGATATGAAAATGTTGTGTAAGCAACATCTTTATCAAGATTGGAAAGACAAGGTTTGGTTGATAAAACTTCATCATTTACTTAAAATAGTTTCTCTAAAATAAATCAAATGTGAAATTTCCCAAGGAATTATATGTTTGTATATTTTGAATATAATGTCTTCTCATTATTAAGGATAACAACTAAGTCAGACTACTGATGTTGGCTCTGTTAGTGCTTCCGATTTCCTCCTTACTGTGGGTGTTGGGGGAGGGTTTGTTCTGATGTGGCAGATTGAGGCTGCTAAAGTGGAAGATGAATGGACTAAGGTAAAAGGAAAAAAATTTAAAAGGTTCTCACCCTAATTTTAAATGTCTCTTCAGTCCCACTATAAGGGAGCTAAATGCAAATCTAAATTTTGGGATTTTGGTTTTAGGTTGTCGGTTAAGAACACTTCTATCTTTTGCAGTGATGTTCTTTATTTTGATGGTTGGATGGCTTTGGTGGATGGTATATTTTATTTTTTTTGTTTTAGGGGAGCTTCAATTCCTCATCCTAAGTTTTAGTTGTGTATAGGGTTTTAGGGCCCCTTCAAAACCCGCTTTTACTATAATCCAAAACAACTAAGTCAAGATGATATTTGTGCATTAATACTGGGTTAAGATAATCATAGATGTCAACTAGGTCTCAAGAGCAAGTTAACAAGAATAGGTTGATAATTTAAGGTAAGTTGAGTTGCCGATTGTTAAGAGGCAAGATGAAAAAATGCATTTCTTGTATCAGTGGTATGTTTCCTTGAAGTTCTAATGGTGAGAGGGTAGTCATAGTTTGTAATGTGATTTTAAAATCCTATTTTAACAGGAACTATTTAATAGAGATAGGAACTTCAATATATGTATTAAATAGTATAACATCAAATATTATTATTAACAAATCAAATGATATCTAAGGTCTATGTTCAATCTATCAAAGGTGTGGGAATGAATATTTAAGATTAGTTTTTAAATATCAACAGCTATATCCCGTGACAAGTTTTTGACAGGTAGTTACTAGTTATGTTCTGCAAGTAAATGATTTTGTTAATTGTTGTTGAAGCGATGGAGTTGGTGATTTAAACTGAAAAAAACTCTGCTTGAAGGAGGTAGATTGAATGAGGATACAAAGCCAAAGTTATTTTTGTTTTCTTCCTATAGATACATAATGAAGATACAAATAGAATGTTAATGTTGTGTTTATTGTTGCAGATACAATAAGGTGATTAGTGAACTGTATTGAAAAAATAGTAACCATTTGTATTATATTTTGATTTCTTCTAAGACCAATGGAAATGGAGTATTGTGACTTTCATTAAATAGGTGTTCTTATTTCTAGCGAGGCATATATTTTCAATGAGACTGTAATCAATAAGATTCATAGCCACTGAGGCTTGAATGTAATCAATTTTGACCTTTTAGGGCTTTCCTCTCAAACTTTTGTGTTATGTGATGTGCATATGTGATTTTTTTGTTTTGTTGATTGGTATATGCTTTGATGTTATTGTTTTATGTTCTATGAACTGATATGTGTCTTGGTACTATTGTCATAAGCATTAATTTGTTAAATGAGTTTATTTTTATAGACCATTGATTCATGCCCCCCACTCTCAATGGTCTAAAGTATTCCAACAGATAGATCTCCAATTACAAATTCTCTCCATGTCCTCAACTTTAGGTATGAATTTGATATTAGCTTCGTCAATGGTAGGACCTAGAGATATGGTATGAAAGATATCTTAGTAAACTTTGAATAAATATTTACCAATGTCATTGAAAATGTTTTTTTAGAACACACAATAAAACCATCAAAATCAATAGCCTTATCATTAGCCATGCCAAATGCAATCGACTAAAGCTCCTCCTAAGATAGGAATGTGTAACTAGATATACCATGGTTGGTGAAGATCATACAAGGGACCACATCTAGACAATTCTCAAACACCTCTTATTTTATATGAGAAGGTTAATATATGGTTGAGTGAGTTTGGTTGATTGGTGAGTTAAGATGGTTGTCATTGATGTCAACATGTTGTTGTTGGTGTTCTTGATGGTGATTGTTTCTTGTGTAGTGATGTTGAGAATCTTGCTTCCCATATTCTTCATGTTGAAAATCTACTAAGGAGGTTTTGATATGTTGTTGAGAAGTGTTTGTAGATATTGGATTCAAGATTTTGTTCTTTGGATCACAGTGCAGTGAAATTGGTATCTGTGTGAGTATAATTGTGGTTGACATTGTCTTCTGTATGAAATGCATGCTCCACATTTCTTTGCATGATGGTTTTTTATTTTGTGATTTTGGAACTAATTTTTTAATGTCTTTAACTTCATTTAGTTCAGTTAACATAAGATTTTGAATTTTAGAGACATGGTTTCAAAGTTCAATGGTGTTCTTACTCTAGGTTTGGTCAACCTCGTGTGTTTACACTTTTAATTATCTTGGATAATGTAAGATGGCATGTAAAATGCATGATGTTGTTTTTGATCCTACATAAGATGTGTTGCGGTCCACTTCTCATCTCTTTCCACCACAATAATTTTTAGTGCCGACCTAATTTGAATTATGTTTAGTTACTTGCTTAACCAATAGTGAGAGATTTCACGAATGAAAGGATGGTCTAAATAAAGGATGAGTTTATGAGGAAAAATATGTGTCATGTATGTATACTTCTAAAAATATTGTGCAAGTATGTGCATATGCAATGAGGATATATGAAAGAGGATATGTCTCCCTATATGTATGAAGTAATGTGAAATGTGGTGTAGAGTATTGACGAATTTTATGTGTTAGCTATCGAATTCAATGAGATGAAAGTATCTACAAAGCATTTGATTGTGTTGAATTTGTGCATCAATAGTGGATCTATTCTCTTTTATCCTTCTTCATCTGGGTAGTGATCCCTCTATTAGTGATCCTTCTTTCTTTGGGCGGTATCCTTTCTTTGTAAAAATCACCTTAACCAGTGTCACCCTAATAGGTGTTCATATATTTTAGAATTAATCTTCTTTGAAGTTTTTCCCTTAACAAGGTTTTCCATGTAAATATGATGTTCCTTATGTATGGGGGTTTCTATTCTCATTCATGATTATATCTATCTATAGTTAATGATTTAAGGATAAGTTTTTTTAGATCTGATTCAGTAAATGAATTTAAAGGCTTTATTTATAATTGATTCACTACTCCCCCCTCTTAGTTGTCTTATGCAATCAAAAATCAATATCAGAGCCTTGGTTCCTCAGAGAAGAGCTTAACTTCTTAAAGAGATCTTGATAGTACACAAACTAACACTCCCCACATTTCATGGATTTGACTATGGTTATTGCAAGGTGAAGATGCGAGGATACTTGGTCTCTCTCAGTTATAAAACTTAGAAGACTATGGAGAAGCAATATGTGAAACAAATAAGTGGATGAACACTAATGATGAGATTGAATCTTATGAATAAAATATAGGGAAAGGTTTTCTATTTTTAGTGCTCTTTCTAAAACTGAGTTAACAAAATTTGTATCTTTAGAAACTACTCGTGATGTTTGGAAAAAGTTAAGAAATATTTAAGAAGGAAATGATATAGTCAAACAAGCTAAGTTGTAGAATGCTAAGGCTAAGTATGAAAGCTTGTGGATGGAAGAAGATGACAATATAACAAGCTATTTGTAGAAGATAGATGATGTTGTGAATGAGATCAGAGGTCTTGGTGGTGAGTAGGAAGAAATTAATGTTGTGCAAAAGGTACTCAAAACTCTTACTAAACCCTATAATTCTAAGATCTTTGTTATAGAGGAAGCTCAAAATTTAAATAAGTATACCAGAGAATAAATGTATGGTTCTTTACTTGCTTTTTAAATGAGGGAATTGTTGGGTTAATCTATGGAAAGGTAAGTGTTGAGAGGGGAGGGGTGAATCAGTACTATAAAAAATTTTAACTACTATTTTTTGATCTTCACCGAATTGAATATCATTCATAAAACATTGAAAATCATGTAAAGTAAATTAGAGAACCATGACAGATAACTCCATGATTTTTGGTCACACAAAAATCCTTTGTTAGAGGAAAAAACTGTGGTTCTGTAGAATAAAGGTTGCTCGGTTAGAGCTACAATGTTAGCTACTTCTGGTAGCTTACCCTGTTAGGAGTATTATACTCGGTCAAGCGTACAAAAGACTTATTTATTCTACCTGGTTAAAGGATTTTACAATCTCTCATGTAAGAGATGTACCTGGTTAAAACATTTACAAAATAAGACCTGTTAGGGCCTACCCACTAAATGAAATTTCTACTCTTCTAACTATTACAAAAATTTCTGCAAGCATGCATCAACCATAATATTGTTCAGACTCTTTATGTTTTGTAAGTGCATTACCTCTTTCTGCACTCAGTATCTTGTTTTTCTGCACCCTATAACTTATGCATTCTATCTTTAGCTTTGTCAGTGTAATTGCTTCTTTCTCTAGAATATTCACCATCTCTCTTTCATCAATATGTTTTGGTTCTTTTTAAATGATCTGAAGATGGTTAACCTAATTAGATCATTCTCCTTCTAAGGTGGAGGTGAGGTGGTGTGAGGTTGGTTTCATTGCCAACACATTTATTATACTTGAATATAATTGGTTGAATTTCCTTGTGATCATGTGCAATCATATTAGTGCAATCTCAATGTTCTACCTAATGTTTAGTGCAATCTCAATGTTCTACCTAATGTTTACCTCAAAAAATGTAAAAGCTTTCCCGTTCCACATCCAAGTTCGATGTTACAAATATGAATTGTTATGTTAGCTCTAGTATACTCGGTAGTGTGCTCTAATCTTTCTTGGTGACATAACACTGCTTGGAGAATCAGTGACTCGATAACTAACTCCTGATCGGTAAGTGTTCTTTGCTTAACTCGGTGCTTGTTGTTGTTCGGTGCTTGGTGTCATTGATACTCTGCTTTACCGACTGTCTTCCATAATGTATTCTTCCTCTTTACCGATTGTCTCCATTTGAATATCATGACTTTGACAAAACTAATGACAACAAACTATCTCATAGGAGTATCAATCTCCCCCTTTCACATTAGTTGGCATTTTGACAAAAACTTCAAAGTCATCAAAATTTTGTGTAACTCTCCCTATACACATGCTTATATCTCCCTTACCATTATATTATCCCCTTTTACTTACATCTCCCTTATGTGCTATATTAATACATATTATATTATCCCCCTTTTTTGACAAATATGCCAAAATCAAAATTGCTTAGGGCTTGGTACAATATATTATACCTTATAAAAAATGTGAGTGTACTTCTCTTGTATATGGGCTAGGGATGACTCTCATGCATCTTTGAGTGTTTTAAGTCTAACAATTTGAGTAGCAACATCATCTGTCATTCCAATGATGGTGTCAAGTGAACTACCACTGGGGGTGTTGACCAAATCCTTGGCCTTCTTCAAATGCCTTTGCATGGATCCCATGTGGGGAATCAAAAGTGCTTGCATCTCAAGAAGTTCCATCCTTCTCTTATTCTCTTCATGTCGTAGTTCTTTTTTCATCCCCATCAAGTGTTTCAACCTTGAGTAATAGACTTTTAAAGAACCAGGCTCGATAGAAACATTTTTAAGTTGCTCGGTCAGCTTGGTCTCAACAGACTCATCTTTCTTCTTGATATCCTTGATAAAGTGTGAAATAGAACAAACTTTCTAAAATATTTAAAGTATATGAGACAAATTAGTCTCAATCTCTATAGATGCCTCAGAAAGTGATACCTTATCAACTGCAATGTTGTCTAGAATGGATTCAAACATTTTCAGTTCCATCTTCCTTGAATGAACCTTCAACATGTAGTCAGTAGTGTCTTGATTTGGATTTCAGACTTGTTCCACTAGTCCTTCTACTTGACTAATGATATCTCATGTTTCATCAATGGTGGCATTTGGGACAATGTCCTATAAGACATCCTTGACACTTTCCAATACATCAAGTTTTCTTTCTCTTTTGAAGTTATTTATTTTGCATTTCATTAAGTTTCATTAGTTCTGCATACTTGGTCATCTCATCATAGTCCATAGTAGATAGGTAGACATTTGGTAAAATGATCGGTTGACTCATATATACATGTTTCCTCTTCTTTGATTTCTTCTTCTTTTCTAACTTCTTTAGTGAATGTGATGCCTTTAGTGCATCAGATTTTGTCCCTAGTGTACTTGTTCTAGCTCTTTTCTCTTCTTGTGTGTTTTATTCCTTCTTCTCTTCATGTTTCCCTTCTTCTTTCTTCTCTCCTGAGGTGTTCTGTTTCTACTCATTTGGGTGTTTCTCAGCTTCCTTATGTTCACTTTGTTCGTTTGGTTCATCTTTGTCGAGCTCTTGTTGTTGTGCAATAGACTCGGTTGGGGGAACCGATTTGGTGTTCAGTGTTGCTGGTTTCTTGGTAGCAATATCCTTCTCCGTGTTCTTGTCTTCCTCAACTTCCTTTACCTTCTTTGTTTCCTTTGGTTGG
This sequence comes from Thuja plicata, assembly GCA_018584345.1. Lineage (NCBI taxonomy): Eukaryota > Viridiplantae > Streptophyta > Pinopsida > Cupressales > Cupressaceae > Thuja > Thuja plicata. The sequence goes on along the minus strand of MU224840.1, from coordinate 1,910,099 downwards.
TTGTTTGCTGCATGATCTGTATCCATAACAACTGGATCATTATCACCTTGTGTTGTGTGATAATCTAGTACTTGTTCTAATACAGGTTGTAGAGAAGGATCAGTAGTAGCCTTATTAGTGATGTTTATTTATTATGTAATTATATCCTTGGTTTCCATAACATTCTCATCTTGTGATGTATCATCTTCGGGATCTTTGTCAGTAATATCCTCAATAATAACTTCATAAGTGTAAATTGTCAAATCAATAGGATTATTCTTACCTTGATCATATGTTACAACTTCATCAGTTATGGTTTCCTTTTCTTGCTCAGCTTGAGATTCAGGCTATTTGATGTTGAATATCTCTCTCCATTTTGCATCGGTTTCCAACTATAATTGCTCCAAGTCTCTTGTCATAATCCTTAAAGATCTTCCTTTTACAAGAAATCATTTAGAGTGTTTTTTCAAGGTCTCTTCAATTTCTTCAATAGATAGATTTGGTACAGTTAGCACAAGAGATCTTTCTCATTTTTTTTTCAGAATTCATAGCATATTTCCATCTTGCATCTATGTTGTTGTATAACTCAATAGGCAAAAACTTGAAAACTTCAAGTGGTGTGTATCTGAATTTGGGTAAAGAGTAAATATTTTCATCTTCAATTTTTACCTTGTTCTCTTTACTTTGAGTGTTGTACTTTTCTCACTTCATTCCTCCAAATTTTCCATGCTTCTTCATTGTGTCTAACATCTCATCTAGACTTCTTGGTGGTGGAGGATTGTTCTTCACAACTTTGAGTTTTCTTAAATCTTTAGTCTTTGTGTCACTATCTGGTGGTAGCTTGAATTTTCTTCTTGGTATAGTGTTTTCCTTCTTTCTTCTTACATATGCCTTCTCTTTCGGTTCAACAAAATTCTTCTTTGCTTTCAGTGATGTTGTAGACCTTGTTGATGATCTAGTAGATTTGGGGCTCGGTGAAGGCTTCAATACTTGTGGTTTCTTGCCTTCCACTTTAGAGGGTTCTGCCTAATCTTATTCATCATCAATTCCCAAATCCTTAGTCAGATTAACAGTCATCTTGCTAGATTTTCTTTAAAATTTAGGTGCCAAGATACCTTGCTTAATCTTATCCTTAACTTCTTCATATGTTCCATACCTCTTGGCTCTTTTATCAATACACTTAGCTAAGAGAGTTTCGATTTGTTGAGATGCAATATCTATGTCCATCTCATATCCCATAGGATCTAGACATATGCTCCTAGGCTCAACTACGTTGATAATACATGAGTCAGTGTCAACCTATAAAAAATAGATAGAATCATGATATTTCTCAACTAATTGAGGTGGAACTCTAAATTTAAGATGCATCCTAGCTTGGAATTTGGTGAAGTAGTCATTCATAATAATGTCAAAATTATCTCCTAGATTCTGAATGTACTCACTTATTTGATAGATGACTGGTTTATCAACATTCCATTTCACACTTCCAATATATTGAAAGAAGTTCTCAAAATAAAATTAAATGCATACCAAAAGTGAGCCAAACTTCAATGTATTTGTCTTGGATTTCCTTATAGTGTTCATGTTGTCTTCAAGTTGCTTCAACAATATCTCACATAGATCAATCTGCATATCTTTCTTTACAATCTTGTAAGCCAGATCAACGCTCCACAAGGTATGTTGTCCACTCATGATGATTGAAATACTCAATAGGACAAGGTGTTGCATGCAAAATTCAACTCGGGGTCTTCAATAGTAGAAATCTTCATACCTCTTCCATCCCATGTCTTTGGTAAACTCACTCATCTTGTTCTTCTCAATATGTTTGATAGCTTTAGGCTTGTCTCCAATCGGGTAACCAGTCACAATGTGTAACACATCATTTGTGATCTTAACAGGTTGATCTAGCCATATACACTAGTCATGTATTTGGCTAAGGACCATCCTTATCCACTCGGTTTTGAATACCTTTAGGATATGCAGTTCATGTTTCAAACCTTTTGACTCAAGATGAACATGATTTCTCTTTAGTTTCTCCTCTACACATAACTTCTGGTAAGATGAATCAATCTCCGCTTCACAAATATCCTCAACCTTAAAATGGATGAACATGTGAATGTCCTCGGTCAATAGAACTTTGTCCAGAATGGACGAAAGTACTCCCATCATGTCTGGTTCAGCTTCCTTCACAAGAGGTACCTTGTACTTAGGATTCACGAGCTCAACATTCTCAACCACAACTAGGTTTTGAGCTTTTGGGGCCATATCCTCTTGTCAAACACAAATCTTTCAAACTAGGGTTTGTGTCTATGACTCTGTTGCACTAATACAACAAGGGAAACACTAAAAATGCCTCGAATATATTCAAATGTACTCAAATTGGTATAGGATTACCTTCACAAACACTCGAGTTCACTTGAGGACTTAGTTCTCCAACTCTGTTCACAGTGCTGTAGAAAACGTTAAGTAACAATAATAGACGATGTGGTCTATATATGGGTTTTTCTAAGTTTAGGGTTTTCAACAGTCATAAAGTAGCATTTAATGCTCTGTCAGCTTACTTTACCGATTACTTTTACCATTTTCTTTTACCGAATGATTCAACATTATAATTCCTTTCCCTGAATAAATATGAAACATAAACTCAATAGTATGTATCCAAATGCATCTAAGTATGCTCATAGCGATCTCTACACATCTACTAGGAACCGATTTAAGATTTGAAATTTAACTTGCAGTTCCTATTCATACCTCTTGACTGATTAGGCAGAGTCGGTTGGACCTGATTCGAAGGACGAGGTGCCTTCAACTATTGATGTTCCATCATCCATGGTATTTCTTCTCCATGTCTTATTCATCTAATCTCTCATTTCTCAACATTCACTTTAGGTTTCTCATATGTTTCTTCCTCGGTAGCAGCTTTTCCTCGGTACCTGCAGTCTTTGGCAAGGTGACCTATCTTGTGACAATGAAATCATGACATGCCATGATTTCTCTAAGATCTTCTATTGTTACTACCATGTAGCAACATGCAGTTTGCAACAATATGTCCATATCTTTCACAGACTAAACAAGACATCCTTGTGTTATAGTCCCATGGTATGGATGTACCCTATCAGTTGCTTGGCATATTCTGTTGATTCACCACCCATTTTTTATTTCTCTTTTGTGATTTGCATGTTTCAGATTTGTGACCATACTTGTTGTAGTTATTGCAGTAGCGATCAAACTTTGGCTTTCTTGTGTTGTTTTCAGTCTTTGATCTGCATTCATGTGCTCGATGCCCATACTTGTTGTAGTTATTGCAGTAGCAATCAAACTTTGGCTTTCTTGTGTTTTTTTCAGTCTTTGATCTGCATTCATGTGCTCGATGCCCATACTTGTTACAGTTATAACAATGTCAATCAAACTTGGGTGAGCTCGATGACTTACCCCTTTTGCTTCTGCATAGATTTGTAGTATGTCCAGGTTTCCCACAATAGTGGCAACTAGGCTTGTTTGACTTCAGTGGGGAAGAAGTGCCTTGACTGTCAGCTTGATTAGAGGACCCTCCTTTCTCAATAGTGCTCTTACTATCGAATCATATTCTAGTCTTGTCTGTCGGTTGTCTCTGACCTTTAAGCTGTGCATCCAATGATCTCAGTGTTTCTTCATTTCTCTTTAGTATCTCATTTGCTTCTTTTTTAGATTTTAGCTGCTTGGTCAATCTATCAGCTTCACACTTCAGTGCTTGATTCTCAAACTCTTTCCTAGTCAACTTTATATTTGTTTTCACTGGCTAATCGGTCATATTATAGTGTACCTGTGTTATCCTCATGATCTAATTGTCTTTCTCAACTATTCTTGTCTCAAACTATCTTTTTTCTTCTTCAGCTAATTTCAGTGCATCTTCAATTGTTCTCTTAGAGTCAAGTATCTCACTCATTCTTAATGCTTGTACTTCTTGATCTATTTTTTCTAAGTTCAGTTGCTCCGTGAGTGTCTTGTTCTTTTCCATGAGTTCTGCAATGGCTTAATCAACTTCACCATTTAGACTACCTTCAGATGTTATCTCAAGAGTATCAACATTCTCTTGTGTGGATTTCAGTTCACTACATAATTGCTTTCTCACTTTTAAGGACTTTTCTAACTTGCTTTTCAGATCTTCAATCACCTCTTGTGCACTCTCCAACTCAAACTCAAGACTGTCAATCTTCTTAGATTGCTTGTAACTTTCCATGGTCATGATCTTTACTCTCAAGTGGTTAAACCCTTATCTCAAGAGACTAGCTCTGATACCAATTGTTGGATTAATTATGAAAGGTAAGTGTTGAGAGGGGAGGGGTGAATCAGTACTTATAAAACTTTTTAACTACTATTCTTTACTCTTCACTGAACTGAATATCATTCATAAAACATTGAAAAGAATGTAAAGTAAATTAGAAAACCATGACAGATAACTCCATGATTTTTGGTTACGCAGAAATCCTTTGTTAGAGGAAAAAACTACAGTGGGGATGACACCCACAATCCTTCACTTTTGCAGAATAAATGTTGCGCGGTTAGAGCTACAATGTTAGCTTCTTCTGGTAGATTACAATGTTAGGAGTATTATACTCGGTCAAGAGTACCTGGTTAAAGGATTTTATAATGTCTCATCTAAGAGATGTACCCGGTTAAAGGATTTACAAAATAAGACCTGTTAGGGCCTACCCACTGAATGATATTTCTACTCTTCTAACTATTACAAAAGCTAAATCATATTAGTGCAATTTGAAATGTTCTACCTAACATTTACCTTGAAAACTGTAAAAAATTTCCCGCTCGGCGTCCAGGTTCAATGTTACAAATTTGAATTGTTATGTCGGCTTTGGTATACTCGATAGTGTTCTCTGATCTTTCTCAGTGACATAACTCTGCTTGGCGACTCGGTGACTAACTCCTGATCAGTAATTGTCCTTTGCTTAACTCGGTGCTTGTTGTTGTTCGGTGCTCGGTGTCATTCGTACTCTACTTTACCGACTGTCTGCCATAGTGTATTCTTCCTCTTTACCGATTGTCTCCATTTGACTATCATGACTTTGACAAAACTAATGACAACAAACTATCTTATAGGAGTATCAGGAATTTGGTATTATTGGTACAAGAACAAATATTGCATTTAACGCTACTAAATCAACAAAAGAAGAGGAATCTAATGAGGAAGTGTAGTCCGTAAACTTGTAATTCACAAACCTGCATGAAACATAAGTTTAACATACTTTTCAATCAAATTTGAAAGATCTAACTATGTTAATCAATTTTGAAAGTGAAAGAAAATTAAGAGCATCTCATGGATCCCTAGCTAGAAGGACTAAATGAATGCTCTCAACTGCAAAACATCCTAAAGTGATACCCCAATAACGAGAATTATGCTAATAATGATGAAAATATGGATCTAAGATGCAAATGTATGTAAATTAAGATGAAATTGCCCTATTCTATGCTCAAAATATATGTAAACATGAATGATTTTTCCATTATGATGTTACTATTCAAGATTGCTTCTATGTTAAATGCCCAATTGAAGATGCAATTAAATGTGGATTCTTACTCTAAATGTGAATTGGTAAGTTCAGACTAAGAAAATCCTCCTATTTATAGGAATTCCCCAGGGTAGGGGATGAGTTTGATTAACCAAGGTAAAGGTAGAGTTGAGGTCAAAGTTGAGTGATGGGTTTCAAATATGGGGACAAGATGACAAAAGGAGTGGTGAGGATAGAAAAATCCTAAACAAGTGGTGAAGATAGAAAAGCCTTGGGGTGATCCATATACTCTTCATCCCTTCTTCTCATTGACTATTTGATTCTTTGTCCCCTTTGTTAAAAGTAATTAGGATTTAATTAGATCAATCAATTAATTAAATTAGCCATGTAAGGGGTTTTAATGGGTTGCATTTAATTTATTTAATTTGAACTATATAACTAATTGAATTCATCAATTACATAGTTTAATTAACCCCTTTTGACTTTGGTTGACCATGTTGATTTTGGTTGACCAATTTAGAGTGTCTACAGGAAGACGTTGACGAGATTGAAGAAAACTTTGTGAGAAGAATGAAGAAAGGAACCAGAAATTAAAAAGGTAAGTCACCCTTTAAATGTTTCAGTTGTAGAAAGATATGTCATTATGCTTCTAGATGTCCTGATAAAATCGCAAATCAAAAGAATAAGGAAAGCAAACAAAAGTTTAATAAGAAAGCTTATTATGTCAAAGGAGATGGTAATATTTTTTATGATGAATTCATGTTAGAATTAATCTTTCCTTGGTTCAAAATATGTAATTAAAAGGATAAACCAAGGTATCCTTATTTGTATTTGTCCTCTAGTCCAAGTAGGAGGACATGTCACTATTTTGTAATTCCTTTAATAAGGAAAATAGATATTCCTCCTTAAGAGG
>MU224840.1:1829075-1897005 GCA_018584345.1 Thuja plicata | reverse complement strand
GGAGAAGGGAGTTACATGCAAACTCCTCCACTCATCTCTACTTAAGAGATGTCTCTCACACACTTGCTTCAATAATCTTCTCCTCTCTCTCTCAATCTCTCATTGCTCTCATTATTGTATTGAGCTTGTTGCTCTCATCCATAGGCTTTTTTGCTATATTCTTATTCACAAAGGGGTTTTTCTTTGCTTCTCCCCTTACCAAAATCTCTTGGCTCTTTGTTGGATTCTTGGAGTCTCTCATATGCTTAATGGTTGATCTTGATATCTTTATCTCTTTTGGTTTATGGTAAAATCTTCTTGCATTTCATTTTCTTGGATTATTTCATGTTTATGTTTTCATTCTTTTAATACTTCTTACAATTCATTTATGAAAAAAATGCTTTGAAATAAAAAGGGGGTTTTTTTTAATTTTTATTGGGTTTTTGAAAAAAAAATTGTGGATTGTGTTTTTTTCCAATATAATAATTTAGAAATTTATTTTAAATATATAAAAAAAATTTACAAAAAAAAAAATGTAGGGGCGAGCTGCCCGGGCTCGGGAGAGGAGGGAGGGTAGAGCGCGGGGGAAGGGAGGTTTGTTTTTATTGTTTTTGTTTTTAAATTTATTTTTTATTTTTTGATTTTTTTGAATTTGTTCTTTTTTTAAAAAAAAAATTCAATTGGTTTTTTAAAAAAAATTTGAGTGATTTTTTATTTTTTTTATTTTTTTTATTTTTTAATTTTGTTTTTTTATTTGATTTGAGTGTCAATTTTTTTATTTTATTTTTGCGACATTGCTGATTGATTTTTTTTTGACAATTTTGATTTTTCCGTCGATGATTGATTTTTGTTGATGATTTTTTATGTTTTTAATGATTTTTTATTTTTCACCAATGATTGATGTTTTTTGTCGATTTTGCAATATGAATGTCAACTGTTGATAAGATTGTCAATAATTTTAATTTTCTCAACATTTTTTATATGAGCGTCGACTTTTTGATTGTGACTTTGATTGTCATGATTCTGTCATTTTTCTTGATTTTGTCAAGTTTTGAAACTTGATTTCTTAATTTCGGACATGATTTTTGATTGGTGATTTGGATTTTAAAGATTACTAGTTCTCAAGCACAATCAAATTTGTTTGCCCCCAATGTCTAGCAAGGTGTAGGTTATTACAGATGTATGAGCAGACTGGTGAATCAAAAGTGGATAGGTAATGATGGTGGAAGCATGTAATGTGACCCTCAGAACTATCCCCTCAAGGTTACCCAAGCTAAGGGAATAGGGATATGACAATGTAGGCTAATGAGGTGGTTTCAGATAGCAAATAGGGTAATGAAACGATGCAATAAAATGCATGTGTTGACCAAAGGAGTGGACATGTCAAGAGGTTTGTAAGAACATATAGGCGATGACAGCTGTGATGACCGGAATTAGCTCTTCATGTCTATTGACATGGACATTGGTATATCGGATGAGCCACTTGGAGTGATCTTTGGTCAGGCTCTTAACCGCATCTACACGGTCTTTCAACTCTTCCATAGCTTTATAAATTCATCCACTTAACTATTGGAGTTCCGACACCTTATCCAAGTGAGAAGAGGACTGCTCTGCCAACTTATCTATCTCAGGGACACGAATGCAAAGAACAACTATTGCAAAGAGCTTTTAATTCAGACAATTCGTCAAACAGATGGTAGTTCATGTTTGAATCACTTCATTGAATTTATAACTTTTTGAATTCTTATCATTAACGGCCAACTTCCCGCGCCACATGAATGAAGAGACTTAAGCATTTATGAAAAACTTCGTTATGAAGCAAAACGGCTTTGTTTGAATTAATTACTTTTCCTCTACGGGCCATTAAGAAACATCTTTTCACTTTAGATAACCGTAACGATAACTTTTTGGAGGTAGCGTATAATTGCTTTTCCGCTTCTCTTTGGGCGGAGAAATGCTTCTGGGGTGCTCCGTTCTCAGAAATCCGCCAAGGAGGAATCTTAGTCCGTTGCGATGCTAAAATGGCATGTGGTGATTTTGATTTGCTTTCTTTCTACCTTGAAACCCCTCATAAGTCAGTTTTTCCTCGTGGATCTTGCATATAACGATGTAGCGGAAAATGCATATCATGGGTCGAAACCTGCTTATTTGAAGTAGCGGAGCAGTCATTTTTCGCTTTTCCGTCATTGAGATTCCCCTCTTAGATTCTTCATCATTTGATCATTCCTCTGACCTGATGGGATTTGCAATGAATCCATCTGCCTTCCTAAACTTCAATTATCTATTTCCAACTTCAACTGACCGCTGAGACTTTTGGAATTACTCACCGCGGAAAACACACTCTGCAGGTGATTTTCCGCCAAGGAGAAGCCCAAGACAAATTTTCCGCCAATGTTGCAAAATGAAGTGTGAACGCCAGACTTCAAATGTAAGTAGAACCAATGTTAGAAACCTCTGAAACATGGCCTTTATCGGATTTGGGAACTTAACCTACCCAATGAAACACGATCTCAAGTACAAATTCCCTCCGGCTTACAAAAGGGAAGTAAATTTGGGGAAATCCGATAAAGGCCTCCTAGTCTAATGGGAAAACTAGACTTAGACTCAAGACTTCATGAATATCTCAATACCAATACTACACACTAAACTTCCATTTCTGTCTACAGGCATGCGGACCAAAAATGGGGCAACACGGGTTTTCATCATGGTACTTGCCCAAGGAGCCACTGGATAATACCCCTCTGAAAGGTACGCTATAATGAACCATGGCAATGGATAGGATGTTCAAAGATACTAGTAAGGTAAGGATAAAGGATAGATATGGAGGATAAAGGTAGATGGTGGTTAAGGTTTTATGCCACATATTGGATAAGAGCGATGTAAGGATAGAAAATAGGTGTTGGATAATGAATAGGAGGATAAGCAACATGTATATTGTGGATAGAAATGCCAGCAAGATAAAGTTCGACACACACTTTGAAGGGTGGTGGAATGATGGAGGAAAAATGGATTGGGAAGCTTGAAATGGTGATGGAGGAAAGGTTGTGTATTTTGGAACACAAGGACCCAAAATGGATGGAAAAGGTGATAAAGTATCTGAGGTAGTGGATTTTGGAACATGAGAACCTAAAATAGATTTGGAAGATGGAAAATGTTTGAAAGTAGGTGCAGTGGAAGCCTTTGACAGCTTGAATGTCAACTTTGATTTTTCTTTTGTGTGCAAGTCTTGAAAAAGAGACTTGGGAATCCACAGTCTTTGATTTTTCTTTCCTTTGTGATGCTTTAGAATGCATTTCTTCAATGAGGGATTTAGGAACCCATATTTTCTTGTTGGACCTTTGCAGCCTTTTGGATATTTCTTTTTGCTTGGTAGACCTTTGTGGCTAGAGGACTTCCTGTCAACATTTCTATCAATTTTTATTAGTTTGGACATCCGCTGGACAAGGTGCCCTCCAATCATGTCCAACACTTTCAGCTCTGAAGGGCTTGCTGTGTTCGTTTTCAGTGTTGTAATTTACTGTTATCGTTGGAAGTTATCACTTTTTTATCATTAAACCTAGTTAATTCACACAGTTCACAATCTCAAATCCATTGCAACAAAAGAACAAAATCCAAGTGCTCAACTCACCTATACGGACTATAGCTAATCCTATTCACAGTCCAATGCTATAAGCCTAGAATCTCAATTCCATACATATTAATATGCACCTGACAAAATAATGAGTGAGCATAAATTGTTTCAGCCATTTACAAGCATAATCAAAGTCAAGGACTAGGAGAACAACATCGAATGGGTTATTAAAAGCCATACCTCATGCTAATCTTTGCGAATAAATTTGTGATGGTTACATTGCTCGCTCCAATAACTATTGCTTTGGCATTAACAACCGAAGTAAAAACACTAGCGGTATATTCATTTTAAATAGAAAGGGGTAGTCACCCTAAGGACAAGAAACACTAAAAGCTTGTGCAATAAATGCAAGCAAGATTACAAAATCTTGTTAGAAATTGCAAAATGGTACAAGTAAAGAAGAAGCAAAGGACACATGCATGCAAACCAGAACCAACCTCTCACTCTCTCAGACTCTCTCAACCCTTCCTTGCTATCCATTCATGGTAGATTTTCCATGACTTCTTTTAGCATTTATTTCAAAAATTAACATGACCACTCTTTCTAAATTCAATAAGAAGGCATTATATGGATTGAAGCAAGCCCTTAGAGCTTGGTATGAAAGGCTTTGACAAGAAGAGTACAAGTGGAGGTGCATTTTTCCTTGGACCTTGGTTAGTTGCTTGGTCAAGTAAGAAATGGGATCAACTAGATATATACTTCTGACGCTAGATATATTGTTGTTGTCTCATGTTATACACAGATACTATAGATGAAATAGACGTTGAAAGATATTAGAATAATCTTTGATGAACTCATTTCTATCTTATGTGACAATATCAATGCAATAAATAATTCAAAGAATCTAGTACTGCATTCAACGACAAAACACATTTCAATCAGGTATCACTTTTTGAGAGAAAAGATTTTGGAAAATGAGGTAAAGCTTGAGTATATACCTACAAAAGAGCAGAATGCTGATATTTTTTCCAAGGCTCTTTTTGAAGATACTTTTGAGTATGTCCAAGACAAATTGGGGGTGCTTTCCCCTCCTTATCAGAACTAGATGCATATAGAAGTGCATTAGTCTAGTGAAGTGTATGCATATTCTTGAATCTAGACTAATGATGGTGGCTACCTCTTAGGGGGAGCTAAGTGCAATTGTGAGTTGATATGTATATCTCAAGGAGAGCTGAGCAAAATGAGTTGGTGATTTTTATATCTGGCCTTTGCCATTGATGTCAAAGGGGGAGAGTGAGTGACAATTGGGAGAGAGTTTGGTTTGAATAATTTTGTTGTTGTCGTTGATGTGTTGTCATCAATGACAAGGGGGAGATTGTTGCAGGATTGATCAAAATGAGTTGTTGGTTGAGTGAGTTTGGTTGATTGACGAGTTAATTTAGTTGTCATTGATGTCAACATGCTATTGTTGTTGTTGGTGATTGTTTCTTATGCAGTGATGCTGAAAATCTTGCTCCACATATTCTTCATGGTGCAAATCTATTGAGAAGATTTTGATATGTTGTTAAGTAGTGTTAGGAGATATTGGATTGAAGTTTTTGTGCTTCGGATTGCAGTGTAATGAAATTGACATTTGTTTGAGTATGATTGTGGTTGACAGTGTCTTCTGTGTGAAATGCATGCTCCCAATTTCTCTGTGTGATGGTTTCTAATGTTGTGGATTTGGAAACTAGTTTTTAATGTCCTTAGCTTCATTCAGTTAAGTTGGCATGAGATTTTGAGAGTCAAATACATGGTTTCAAAGTTCGATGATGTTCTTACTCTAGGTTTGGCTAACCTTAGGCATTTACACTTCAATCAATTGTCTTGAAAAATGTAAGATGTAATGTAACGTGTATGATGTTTTTGGTCCCAGATAAGATGATGTGTGCTCCACTTTGCACTCTTTTCCACCGCAAGAATCTTTAGTGTCGACCTAATTCAAATTATGTTCAGTTACTTGTTTAGCCGACTGTGGTAGATTTTGCAAATGAAAAGATGGTATAAATAAAGGATGAATTGTTGAAGAAAATGTGTGGCGTGTGTATACTTGTGCGAGTGCTATGGAAGTATGTGCATATGCAATGAGGATGTATGAGAGACAATTTGTCTCCCTATATGTATGAAGTAGTGCTAAGTGTGATGCAGAGCAATGGAGACTTTCATGTGTTAGCTATTGGAAGCAATGAGCCGAAGGCATCTACAGATCATTCGATTGTGTTGCAATTGTGCATTAGTGGTGGATCTATTATCTTTTATCTTTCGTCTACACTATGAGCCCTTCAATAGTGAGTCTTATTTTTTCAAGCAATGAGCCCTTTTGACAATGAACCTTTCTTTGTAAAAATCACCATAACCAATGTCACCCTAATATGTGTTCAAATGTTTGAGAATTAATATTCTCCATGGTTTTCCACATAAATCTAGTGTTCCTTATGTATGATGGTTTTTGTGCTCATTCATGTTTATATCTCACTAAGGTTAACAAATTAAGGATAAGTTTGTGGTTCTACTTTAGTCAAAGAATTTAAAGATTTTATTGACAACTGATTCACCCCAACCAACCCCCCTTCAAAATGGTACAAGTAAAGAAGAAGCAAAGGACACATGCATGCAAACCAGAACCAGCCTCTCACTCTCTCAGACTCTCTCAACCCTTCCTTGCTATCCAGCCATGGTAGATTTTCCATGACTTCTTTTAGCATTTATTTCAGAAATTAACACGACCACTCTTTCTAAATTCAGTAACATTCTGCTACTAAAATTTTTGTAAGCCATATTAACATTCTATAAAATTGCTCTTTAACCGATTATATCCTACTCAAAAAACACTTAATTATCAGAACACCCAAGACAAAGGTTACCACAGTAAAATGATTCACATTCATTTCTTATAATACAGAAATCACATATAACTATAAGACAGTTTTCTTGTTTTCATTTTTTTAAATATCTTATGATCTAAATTGTTTAAATTTTGGTAAACCCTTCAACAAGAAGTTTAAGCTAAAAGTTGTTACTGTGAACCCCTGGCTGCTAAAGACAATTTGCTAAATATGTTAACTAAGAGGTTAAAACCTTTAAGCCTTGGCCTTCTAAGGCAGAAAAACAAAACATACATTCTTGTCAAATAATTGAACTCTTAACTTATCAAACACTTAATTGGGAGTTGGTACTCCAAAGGAAAACATCAGCTTATGTTAAAAGGCTGAAACTCAAGAAAAAAAATGTTAATATACATTTCTCTACATACAACCTCCATATACATGAAAGTAGACTAGTTCATCGTCACTCTCATAGATGATGCTGCCCATATTGCATGCACACAAGAATTGGGTCAAGTCTTATATTGGTGCTCAAAAAACATGAAAACAGATTCCACAATCCACATATGCACAAAAAAACATCTGAGCTGTATGTTTCTAATTAGATCATGTACAAAACATCTGTATAGACAAACTAAACTATAGTAGAACCATGAATACATGTTTCTTATCACTCATTAAATTACTTGCAAACAGTCTAATTAGACTATGTACACATGCATCTTTAAGCATTACAAGCCTGTGCATCACAGGCATCGATGCCACCATTGCATCCCATACTAAAGGTAACATTTTCGTCATTATCTTGGAGATCACAGTATCTATTTATCCAGAGAAACTTCTGATTACTGGTATTTTTCGACGACCAGTAATTGCTTCCTTCAACCGAGCCACTTGATGCATCATCTGACTTACTTTCTGCCAGGAAGTCAAAAAAGGAATCAATGTTACGTTCTGCCTTGTAATATTGATATAACTAAAGAACATATCAGGCCTTTTACACATGTACCACCCCACGCTACATAAGAATAGCTTCCCCAAAACCCCAGGACAGATACCAATTCTCAGAAAATAAGTTTGGTGCCACATCATAACACATGACATGTACATTCAAGACAATATGAATAGGCTTGCCCTATCCTCTAGATACTTAGAAATTTAGAATAGCTTCCCCAAAACCCCAGGACAGATACCGGTTCTCAGAAAATAAGTTTGATGCCACAACATAACACATGACATGTACATTCAAGACAATATGAATAGGCTTGCCCTATTCTTTACATGCTTACAACATTACCAGATCATATATCTACCTAGACCCACTTTTGTCCTATCTTTCAATCCCTATCCACCCAATTTGATCATTCACGAACATTAATTTCCTTGTTCATTTCCTTTCTCATTCTTTTTATCCTAATCTTCTGCAATTACCATGTTAGTCAACCAATTAAAATAAAATAAAATAGAATACCAGATGAATTTTATGCAGGTTGTGAATAGAATGAAAGTTTCTGCTCAAGTATTTATTATACATCAATGAGAAGGATTGTTGAAATTCACAAAATAAATTTGGCTTTAACTTTCAAGTATTTATAATAAATCAATCACAAGGATAGTCAGAATTCGCAAAATCAATTTGGCTTCAAGATAAGGTAAAGACCAATACATTGATACAATCGATCTTGCCAGATATCAACTCATATTGAAAGAATTTTATGGCCCCCATTACTTAAAGGATGAATATGGGAAATAATTCAACTATATCCCTTAGGCCATAAATAGCTAAACCTTTAAGGGAATTTTTTGCTCTTGTAAATTCTATCAGCTTGACGAACAAGCTAACTGTGGTGGCAAGTTTTAAAAAAGTAGCAGGAAGATTGAAATTGTATACAAAAATTCATATTGCCATTCATCTTAACTTCAAAATATCATCATATAAGATGATACACCAAAACATGCAATCCGGCAAGCCAATCTGAAAAATTTTTCTAAGCAATGGAAGTTAGAGGTAACTAAAACCAATATTGCAATTCTACTTTCATAGATATGATTAAGCAGTATTTATTAATTTTCCTATGTAAAAAAATGCTTTCTACTTTTATGAGGGCTCTTAAAAGACTCTAAGCAATGAAACGAGTATATTGCAAAAACAAATTTGCAATTCAAGTTTCACAGATATCTGATTAAGCTGTATTTTATTTTCCTTCGTTTAAACAATGTATTATGATTAATCCAAAGTTGTGTGGACACAAATACAGAAACAAATACGGAGACAGTATGGGGTATGCATACGGCCATTTTTTAAGACCCCCATATGGATACGACATTAATAGAAAACACATACACATATTTAACACAATTTTCTAAGTTATTAGAGGAGATTTTCATTACTTCAAAATCAATATAGACACATAAATGCTACATTAAATTTTATAAGTTAATTTAACATTTACAATATGCAAAAATAGTAGAGTTTCATTAGAAGATAACCAAAGAAAATGGGTCGCTGCAATAGAAAAACATTTCACTTGTCTTTTTCATTTTCTGCAGGTTTTGTTTATACAATTTTTTTTTTAAAATTGCATTAATGAAGTTTTTTCAAATTAAATTTGGGAAGATTTATGTCAAATCTTAGAAAAAATTAAATCACATAGTATTCCACACGGTTGGAAATCAAGTTTTTTACGCACACATGGGTACAATATTTGACGTGTATCCGGGCCGTATCGGATACGTTTCCAAATTGGATGCGGGGAAACGCACGCCTGAGGAGGGGCAGAGGAGTTTCCGGCAACTCTGGATTTATCCCTTTATGAAAGCTCCTAAAATCTAAGCAAGTTAGAAATCACGGAGTCACTGAAGGAAGTCTTAACAGATGACATTGATAATTAAAATCAAACCATTCAAACTCTCAAGAAAAATATATTCAAATGTAAGTTTATATAGATCAAAGTAATGTTAGCTTGAAAAGTACGAGGATGTGTTTGATGTGTGTCTATCAGAAAACTGGAAAATTATAGAAATTTTAAAAAATAAATTCAGTGAACAGACTTGGCAGCAGTATCTAAAATATTAATTCCATATTCAATTATGAACCAAAACATGAGTAAATTAATGATTATAGCATGTGCATCTTAGCAGATACAATCTTTTACATACTTACAGATGTGTGTGTGTGTGTTGTATATATGTATGTTACTCTCCTATTTTCACATCCATGCATACAAGTTGCGTCATTTATGCTATATTTGGGAAAATAATAGCTCATCCTGGCTGGCCAAATGAAAGATGATAGCATTTGCTTGGAATGGCCTAAAGGGTGTCATTCTGTATCTGTTGTTCCTATTTCTTATATTAACATGATAACTATTTGTACAATATCTACCAATTCTCGCCTTTTTCAATGTTTTCAAGGGGTGTGTTTGAAAATAATTTTCCTACCGCAGAGCAAAGGTAGGTACATCAAGGAATGGTAAAAGGACCACCTTGTCCTCATTTCAGTGTACCCATTACAGGGACAGACCAGTCCCGTTTAGGCTATTTCAAAACAAATGTGCATACCTGTACGGTCATACCACTATGATAAATATTCCTTATTCATGGGGGCATGCAAGCAATAAATGCTTCAGAGGAAATTATTCCCACAACATAGAAAGCTTTCAATGGAAAACAGAGATATGAAAACCTGCAACCTATGAACATGAACCACCACCAGTGAAGGAAGAATGGCATACTCAAATATTATAACTCAAGAGATGTCACAACACTTTGCTATACATATTCCAAACGTATTTTACTGCGCACCCAGTAGAAAACAATAATGAAAATTATTCTATTTGAATTCTTCTACAGAACAGATAAACATAATGATTCATGGAATAAGATAAATAAACAGAAATAGCATAGCAACACTTCGTTCACACTGAAATGGTTAAATAACTTTTTTAATAAATGACAATTAGAAATCTTAACAGGCAGATCATTAGCCACTATGAAAATGCATCTCTAAAGATGACTAATAAGATGCCAAACTAACTCAACTATTTTTAAGTTCGACTTTTATAGTTGGCTCAAAAACTTCATTAAAGCTGATGAATGCCCACAAAAACCAGAATCTTGCATCATCTATCCTCAATAAGTCTAATCTGTCTTTAATATGCCTGAGTTGTGTCTCAATCATAATTAATTATAAAGGGGGTTTAGGTTGCATTTGGTAAGTGTGCCATACAGTGGAAAGGAGACAACAAATAGTGTTGGTTATGACAGGAGGTTGACACACTTGCATATTGTATGCTCATCATTATACCATAACATTGTAACGTTAAAAGTTAGGGAATTGAGTTATTTATCTATCTTATGTTAATGAGTCCATGGTGGAAAATATATGATGGATTCGGTTCTGTTTATTACTTTATGTGTTTCCTGTTCCATTGCATTAAAATGTGAGTAGATAAAAGACTCTATCTGTTTATAAAATACTCTTGATTAACATATCCTGAGCTAAATATTCTTACAAGTGCTATCAGAAACATCATAGTTACATAAATAAAGCACAAGAGAGATGACTATGAGATAAAATATGGGAAAGGGAAGCTTTGTATCTACTGAAAATAGCAAAAAGAAGACAAGATGGAGGATTAATTGTCCAGCTGCTTTCAAGAAAAAAAGTTTCAGCAGTATGAGAAATGATACACCCAATGGGGTTTCATATGTTATTTCTATCCAAAAAGAGATACTGGTGATAGCTATTGACTTTGGCATTATAAAAAGAAAACAGTACTACCAAACTTAAGACAGTTCATGCATGTTAGTTATTTTTGAGATGTGTTCCTACAAAAGTAATGTAATAGTGCCTCCAGAAGATAGGATAAATAATTATGATACTAAACAATTCAACAACAAAAGTGTCACACTCCATTTTAGATTGCCAGTGCTCTTGTAAGCATTTCCAGGATATCCTTCCGAAAATGCACCCTCTGAATGTTTTCATCAAATCCACTTATTTATAGGTCAGAGATTTAGGGTCCCACATTAGGGTATCTGGATTAGGCATTTATTGATAAGGGTATGATCATAATGATTCAGTTTATGATTCATTTCAAATGAACAGTTCCATAGTGCATTTTTATATCGACCTTGCTGCCTATCCCTTCATCTGGAAAACATATCCAGGCCCACTTTCTTACTTCACAGACTTACATCTATAAGTGACTCAACATCAGGTTGCAGCCCCGATTTGGCATTTTGTTTATCAAAAAAGAGTTGCCTTCTTGGGTCTCACAGGTGTTAGTGATATTGGTAATTTAGTATTGTGAAGTTGATTGACTAATTTCAATCTAGCAGCATCTTTATTCATTTCCTTCCCCATTTCAATACTCAACACAAATGGATGTAGAAGCTTGCTGTAATAACAAGCATATTCCATGTTGCAAAGCTTGATGATTGTATTGAAGGAAAAACTTGAACCGGAAGATTAAGTTTTTATCATCCAGAAAATCTCTCCTAGTTAAAAATTCAAATGTCGAACTACTAAATAATTTCATCAAAAAGTTTATTGAGCGAGGATCATCAAAAAGAAGTCAAAGATCATTTTAAATATTGAAAGACCATTGATGGCTATGCAAAATTGAATGAAGCAACAACCATGCATCAAAATTCAAAACAATTTATGTCCAGAATCAATAACCAAATGCGAATAGTAATCTCTTGAAAAAAGAGAAAAATAAGAGAACTATAAATCAAAGTCCTCAATTGGACACACCTTTTAGATCATGGAATACATTAGGAAGTCACTTGTACCTTAGACTTACGGCCAAGATCACTGCCTCAGGGGCATTGCTATATACCTACTGGAATACTTGAAAATAATTATTATTTACTCCCTACAGTGAATGCTTTAACTTACAGAGTAAACAAATATATAACAATGAACATATTCAATACAGTAATTCAGGAACAACATATCAATATGGCAGACTGATATAACTTTATTATCAACATGTGATGTGTATAACCATAGAGTCGTCAATTATAAAACTGCCGCCAACATCAGCCCCCCCAAAAAGAAGTCGTCTTCCAAACGACGAATAAAAATGGAGCTGATGAATTACAACATCTACAACTAAGAAGCAGGGAGATAAGAAGTCTATGGAGTGGCTACGGATGTCATTTTGGGTGCACTGGAAAGATGCTGATGAAGGAGTCGTAGATCCCGCTCTACTACCTTCTACCTCTCACATGCTACTCTCATAATCTACACCTCCATCAAGTCCTTGGTACTCCTAAGCTCTCCAAACATTATCGTCAAACATCCCTCCATCTCTTCACCAACTCCTCCCAAGTAGTTGACGCCTGCTCTACTGTGGCCACTACCTACCTTGTTCTCACCGACCAAGTGGGTTGCCTTCTGCAACCGAACAAATGTGTCCCAAAATACGCTCTCTATACTATGTAGGGTGTCTATCATACCACCTTGCCCCTCTTGTGAGTGTGGCCTACACCTCAAGTGTCTCCATGGCCAGCCACCAGTGGGTTGTAAAGTGTTGTGCAAACTCCTGCTCATGACCACTCCTCATGAAGGTGAGGAGTCTCTCCACCTTTGCTAAGGTAGATACGATATCCACCTATTTGGCGAGATTGGCACCCGTTGTGCGACAACAACCATGCCCTCCAACTCTGCCAAGTATCTCTATATGGATCTGAGAGCATCCTACATGTCGAAATTTGAGACCCGAATTCAGTCATCATGTACCTCTCTCCTGCTTGACTCATCCATTAGCATCACTAGATGCAGGGAGGCATCCCCTTGATGTGCACTCCCTTTAATCTCAATCACCTCTCCGGCTACAACGGTATCTCCTCCCTCCTAGCAAGCCACACCTACTCTATGAGGGGTTCTACTCGTACGAGTCCATGTTGTGTCTACTTCCTACCAGCAGTGGGTGCCCACCAATAAGCTGGGTGAAGGTGGTAGAGTCTCGGCGATACCCATATCAAACATGTCTAGAAAATTGTCAAGTCTCATATCTCCATCATCTGCCGCCACCATCCCTCCGACACTCTTGGGCGTAGGTCAAGTCTCATAATTCCTGGGTGGGAGGGACTATAGCTCCCACCCACCCTTAGAATAGTAAAAGCTAGGGGGGAGGGAATTATAGTTGGTTGATTGGGGATCAATCTCAATCTTGATCAACTGGATTTGGGGTTGGAACACTCCCAGGTGTGGCATCCCACGTGGCAAGTGTATCTCTCTTAGTCGTAGGTGTCGTACCTTTGACCACAAGTGTGGTACCCTCGGTTGTAGGTATACCAACTATTGCAAACACAGCAACTGGGTTTGCCTCTAGAACTCCCTGTGATGTGGGGATGCACAGTGTGTTGGGTGCCAACACATGCAGCAAATGGGACAACTCTCATACTCCGTGTGGTGTCACTAGGTGTGTCGTAGGAGACAACCATGGTGGTGCAAACACAACTCTCACTGTTGTAGCTCTCCTCAATCCCCCTCTCAACCACTGCAACCCATGTTGGTGGTGGTACAGTCCCCTTGGCTATCGTCACCTCAGTGGTTACCTCCATGGCAGCAAGCTCCTCCCCTTCACCTTCCGCAACCTATGCCTCCTCAACTTCTTCTTTGCCACCCTGCTCTCCGTGGCGTACCATCCTAAACTTGTCCCCACTCTCACTGTCAGAAGATGACACCTCCACTGCCTCCTCTTCCTCAAGGTTGTCCTCTACGCTCAACCTGTACTATCCTGACTTCTCTTCTTTCGGAACGGCTACTTGTGCTCGCCTTTGGCCGTATGTGTGTACACTAGAACATAGCTAGTTTGCTGAAGTCCACTCAACTGGTAGGTGTGAACCCTCCCAACTGGTCGACTAGTACCTGGGTTCTCAGCACCTCAAGGAAAAGTGGTATGGCATGGTGGCACGTGTAAAAAGTCTCATGTATGACAATTAGAAACTCTCTAATGAATTCCAATAATAGGTCCACCCAATTATAAAACTTTCCCGACATGATGCCAATCATGCACTTTAGCATCCATACAACTATATTTGAAGCCCTGTTGGCTCATGTGAGTCGGCTCTTTACCAAGTCAATAATGCACCTCCATTCTAGTATTGCGATGAATTACTTTTTCCCCCTCAACTGTTGTTTCTACTCCATAAGACTATCCCACTGTTCAGCAAGAGGTCGCTTCAACATGCCAGTTCGAGCAGCCTGTCTTTCTCCTTGGTGGGCATCTTGGTCGAGGGCTTCACCACTTGGGCACCCCTGGATGGGATACTAAAAACCCTAGTGAATGTTGGATGATGTTGATTTTGGCTACTACTGATGCTGTTGGCATTCATGTTTTGTCACTGATGTCAACATATGTTTCTGTGGAGGAAGAACAGACCGGTTATTATTGTTGTATGATGACTACCAGAAGTGTACGGCTACTATACGAATGAATCAAAATGAGCGAAGATAGGGATATGTAGAAGGATGTATGTTGATCTTATTTCTAAGATCGCTTGGCTTAATATTGCATATTGGATGAGTTACAGATGTTTTGGTGAAGACTGGTTACTGGACTGTGACAGTGATGATTGACAAAGCAAGTCTCTGTGTTTAGAGTATATCTTACAAGCGATGATGATTCAGGTTATGCGAGCTTAAGGGATGACAAAAGACATGTTTAGGAATGTTTGTTATGGGTCGCAAGTCGTATGAGTGTTGATGACGTCAACTGTGGCATGTATTCTGGAGGAGACCTATTTGGGGCCGACTTCAGAGATGTAGCGTGTATTGTGGATTGCGAGCATGGATTACAGATCTTGGATTATATCTGATGTATTGTAATTGATGTATACTTGTTATAGGTATCGTGTGTATCTTAGCAAGGGGTTAAATAATTATTTGTATATTGGGAAAGCTTAATAGGCCGACCTAATCAATTATTGTAATAGGGTATATATGAGATATCTTTTTTTTTGAAAAGATGTGTGTGTGTATATGAAGAGAAGGTGATTGATAGAGACAGAGAAGTGTGGAAGTTGCGATCTTGATTTTCTGCTGGATGTAGAGCAGAGGATATGATTATTGTACTTCATTGGAACTAACCAAGCAAAGACAGTTGCTATCAGACAGTTCACTTGATTATATATTTTCTATATACACTTGTGTTTCGGACTGTAAGTCCTTGAGGGTGGCATTAACCTTCTTTAGGCAGTGTGCTTGGGCAATGAGCCCACCATTGTTCTTGACTCCTAACAGGGACTGTGTACTGTAATGTTGTAATAAGCTCCTAACAGGGATGCTATACTCTCAGTACATTATTTGTGGGGTGCTAATTCCCACCAGGGTTTTACCTTTAACAGGGTTTCCTCGACAACAAAGGATTGTGTTATTGTGTTGGCATTTACTGTGTTATCATTTGGATGAAAGTTTTCTTTTTAAAGTTTAATGTTTAATAATCTGTCTCCCAACTGATTCACCCCCCCCCCTCTCAATTGTGTTGGTGGACTGTTATTCCTAACAGTGAGTTCGTTCAGCCAAACAATATCAAAACTGTATTTCCCAGGAATTGCACAATGGATCCCAGGAATTGCACGATGGACTTGTGTGAATGTGAGTCATTCTGCCACCATAGTGCGTAGTATCGGCTCAAAATCCCGTATGTTGAGAACAAGCATCAAAATGGCTTTGTTTACCTCTGCCTTCCTGAGCGAGGCTTTCACTGGGTAGTTGTCCGCAGTGCTATCCCACCATGTGCAATAATTGCTACCATGGCACTCAAATGTTAGGGTGTCCACTGTCAACCTCTCATCCTTCTACACCTTTGGCCTTATTTTCTTCTTTCCATTGCTACTTATTGCCATGGCACATGATGTGACATCTTTCCTGTCTTTTCCAATTTTGTCCTTTGTCGAATATTTGCCTCCACTAGAGTTTTGTTGATGTGCGTTTTATGACCCACCAACAGTAGAACAAAATATTGAGATATCTTATCCTCTCTTGAACAAAATCATTTGTATGCTACGATTGTGAAAGATAACACCATAGACTCCAAGGTTCCTTTTATGACAGTTCTGGACCGTGGATAAGCTCAATGGTAAATGTGATATATTCTTTATCACGAGGGGTCTTACATTTGTGTTACTCAAGTTGATCTCAGATGATACTGGATGTGGGAGCTATCGAGAGATATTGCAATTAAGTACTTTTTGGGGGATTTTCACTAATATGTGGTAAGTAAAGAGAGTAGGGTTTAGTAATTCTATTCTACTCTTAAGGGTAAAGACATCAATAGATACTGCTTTGATGGACAAATTCCAAAATAACCAAGCTTTGGTTCGCCAAGATTAACTACAACTATGCAAGAACTGGTGCAATCTTTAGTGGGTTATGCAAATGATTTTCATACCACGATGAACACCATCAAAACGAACAATGCACATTGAATGATAGAAGTTAAGCATCCATAAAAGCGAGGGCTCGGGCTAACTTTACACAACAGCTTACAATCAACAAACCATCAAAAGTATGAGCAATGGAATTCATCAAACATCATCACATTCTCCATTGAAATCAAAACACTTTATCTAAGAAATCTAATCTAACTGAGGGAACAATGAAACCATGCAAGCACCAAAACACTTAAAGTAATCACCTTGAAACCAACAATGAAAACTCTATTATTTTGGTAGCTCTTAACAACAATCTCAGAATTCGCTCTTTTACAAATGAGAGATGAGGCCTTTATACAGGTCCTCAATTCCAATGAATGGCCCGGATTGAAATGAAATCAAAGGCCCAAATTGTGCCACTTTAGCCCTAATTAGGGTTATGGCAAGAAGAAAGAATCTACAATTAATGAGGGGGTCCACACGGACCAATCAGAAAGAAAACCTCCATCTTAGTGGGTAATAAATGCCCACTATGCATGCCCATTCAATAGGAGAGTGGGGCGACATGAATGCCCACTATGCATTAAATGCTTTGTCTGTTGGCATAACTGATGCAGAGATTGTTGAGTGTTTATTGGTACAAGTTTGATGACAGGAAGATCAGTTATTGTGTTGTCATTTATGTCCACTTGGTGTTGTGTTTGTTGACAATATTCCTAATGTGTTGCCAAATATGAGTACAGATGAATTGTGTTGCGATAAGAATTGGAGTGTGTGATCGTTGTTGGAGACTCAGGGATGTCTCTAAATGCATTTTGTATGATCACGTAAGCTGTAAACAACAATAGAGCAAGTTATGATTGTTTGATGGGCAACCGGGCAGACAGAAGAACAAGCAGTGACAGATAGTGAATGATTTGATTGTTCTATCAAATCGGTATGGATTCAAGTGTTGCAGTCATGATATGTTTATCTTGACTAAGATATGTTGTTGATCCTACGATCGCAAAAGGATTGGAGTACCGCAAGGCATTGTTTCAATTGACAGAAGATTGTTCTGTGCAAGTTAGAAAATGTTTGAACAAGGTTGAGCAGTTGATGTTAGATCAGTGTGCGGTGATGATGTGATCAGTTTGCAGTGGATGTTTCTATGATCCAGGTGTCAAGGTGACATGGCATAACAGATTTGTAATGATTAATTGCTATTTCGTTGCTCGAGGTGATTGAATTTAATGAAAGTTTGAAAATGTGTTGAGGAAGTCAAAAAGGTTTGACTATTCTTGATTTAAATCGATGTGCAACTAAAGTTGTAATCGAATGTTCTAGATTGGTAATACGTTTTAGGGTTCAAGGATTGAGCGGGATTGATTGTAATGATGAAAATCAATGTATTAGGTCATGATTAAGGCGGTGGCCGCCTAATGAGCTTGTAATGTATTTATACGTAAATTGATGAATTATGCAAGTGTAGATCATGGATGCAAAGGTGCGGTCGAGTGAAGATTGAAGATATTCTACAAGAAGCAAATGTGTTGTGCTTAATTGGATCTGAACAAGCAGAGGAGGCGTGCTACACCCAAATCATTGTACTTGTTGATTCCTAATAGTTTCTGCAAGAAAATCCCTTAACCGGGTAGACTTT
Source organism: Thuja plicata (assembly GCA_018584345.1). Lineage (NCBI taxonomy): Eukaryota > Viridiplantae > Streptophyta > Pinopsida > Cupressales > Cupressaceae > Thuja > Thuja plicata. The sequence goes on along the minus strand of MU224840.1, from coordinate 1,878,557 downwards.
AACAGGTCTTATTTGTAAATCCTTTAACAGGGTGGCTCTTTGACTAGGGTCTGAAATCCTTTAACAAGATTACTCCTAATAGGGCTAGAGGTAAATCCCTTAACCGGGTGACTCCTAACAAACTCTGCTCCTAACAGGGCTAGGCCTTTAACAGGGCACATTTCATAAGAGTGCAAATATTAGTGGGTGCTAATCCCCACCGTGGTTTTCACCCTTAGTCAAGGTTTCCACAATAAAAATACTGGTGTTATTTGTTGCATGTGTGGATGGTTGTTTGGTTACTTTGTTTATTGCATGCATAAGGTTTAAAGTTGATAAATATGGTTTATGGTGTTAAATGAATTGTGAAAAGTTTCAAATCTGATAGATTACCGAATCACCCCCCTCTCAGTAATCTTGGACCTTATAGTATTAACTTGGCTTCCTATAATAGCTTGTCATTTATTCCTTTCCTTGAATGCAGTGAAGTTTGACTTGGAGATCTTTGACTAGCAGGTGGAGATGACTGGGCGCCATGTCAACATGATGAAGACTGCATCATTTTGTAACTTAGATTCAACTTTGATTACTTCTTTTGAAATTATCTTCCTTGACCATTTCTTCCTTCCATGCGCCTACTTGGGAATTCATCTTCTTGAAATGGAATGGACTCGCTTGTTGATGATTCAGTCATTCTAGAATTTCTATACACAGAATCGCCTAATCATGGTGTTGGACTTTTGGAGGAAAATCATGATGGTACATTCTTCCTTCTTTATATCTACACTTGAATTGTGATCTTTGAAGTTCTAAACCTTGCACGTCCTGAACTGGAACTGGAACTCTCGAAACCTGAATGTCTCCCTTGAGCGTCAACAACTGGAATTCTTCCTCCTGCAAAATAAAATGATTGAGGTAAGAATCATAAGAGGAATTAAGATAGAAGGCATTTTCACATCTTATTCCAAATTTGGAATAAAATTCAAACTCATGGAATCCTGAACATAAAATTGTCTCCATAAAGCAACTTCGCCTCTTTCTGATTTCCAATCCGCGTCAGAATTACTTCCTTTGGAAGTTCTCTTCGTCTTTCTTCTCAAAAGCTCAGGCCTTCTCTTTCTCTCTCCAAAATTCTTGCACCTTCATCTTCTTTCTCTCAAAGCAATTTGTCATGCCCTTTTCCTTGTTCAAAGATTCTTTTCTCAACATTTATCTCTATCAAGTACATTTTCATCATGGGTGCGAACTTAAAGGGGGAGGAATTTCTTCACTTAGGCAATTTAATTATTTCCAATATTTTAATCAAATATTGGACATTAAAATTCCAACATCATTTTTATCCATTTTCGTCATTTTTCAATCTTGATTTGAATTTCTTCGCCCCTGATCATTTCCACTGTTTAAACATTGGATCCAACACTTAATTTATTCCAAATGGTAATATTAAATATCGGAAACAAAATCCCAATATTTAATTATTTTCAACAATAATTCAAAAAAAAACCAAATTATTCCAAATGGTATTATTAAATATCAAAAACAAAATCCAATAATTAATTATTTTCAACAATAATTCAAAAAAAATCAATTTTGATCCATTTCTCAAGTCCATTTTGACTTGGACCTCTTTTGTTTTCCACATCGGATGAATTCGCCACTGCAATGGGTCTAGATTATTCGTTATTATGAGACTTATTTCCATTATTCCAATATTCCAAAATAATGCCTCACGATATCCTCATTAGGTTTTCAACATGCCTTATCATAGAAATCCAACTTATCAAACCACAACCGTTAAAACAAATTATTCCCATAATCATCACCACTTCAAGCGCACACTTCTCATTTCTTTCAACCTTGTAATTCCCGTGGACATTAAAATTTTAAAATTTCTATGTTCCTCATATCCATGACTAGGAACTTCAATAGTTTGTCGACTTAATCCCTACCCCCTTTCATCTTTTCTTTTGAGCATAACACTTGAGGAGTGTACACATAATTGACATTTCACCATTTTCATGGGCATCCTTCAAATGAACTTCACTTTGTTTTCAATGTCTTCTTGCAATATCATTTGAACTCATCATAGGATTTTTAAAACCTCAAATATCCTCCCTTGTTCGTGCAACATTTATATCCTTGAGTGTGAATGGACCCAAAATGTTTCCATAGTCCAAGTTTATCTGCACGAATGTAGGACTTTAAATTTATTTGAAATGTCTATCCATTCCTGAGAGCGCAAATGATACTATATGAAGGATTTTTAACCTAATGAAGTTCCTTAACCCGTGAATATTCCTTATGAGCTCAAATTCATTGTAGTGGGGGACTAAAACTTTGGGAAACATTTCTTAATGCTTGTAAATTTGCACTCATAGGGCATTTTGACCTCGCTCGTGGATTCTTTTTCACCGCAATTCCCTGACTAGGAACTATTTGCATTGGGAGCGCGTTGGAAGACACCTGACAGACTTTTCATTCATTCACATTCTGTGACCAAGCCAAAATCGCGCTCAAGCGCATTTGAATCTCCATGATGTACTATCTGTTCTCTCACATTCCACGACCAAGGTGGATATGCGATGGGCGCGAATAGAGCATACTGGCGGATTAATTTTCTTCTGCCTTTCCTTGACTTGGCCTAAATCGCATTGGGCACGTACAAGGGTCTTCAACGGATTTTGCCCCATCCTCACATTCCACGACCACCACAAATTTGCGCTCTAGGCGCGGTTGGAAGCATCTAACAAAATTCTTGTGTTGGGCGGGATTTCTTGCCCGTATTGGACATGTGTTAGACTTTCTTCTTCAAACTTACTTGTTTCCTTCCTTAATTCGGCGTTGGGATTTTCTCTTGGTCTCTACCGTGGATATTTCCTCTTGAAGCATTCCTTGATCGTTGTCGAAACGCGCTGGGCACATATAGGCTTCCATCATGGATTATTTTCTTCACAAAGTTTCCTTCTCTCACACAAAAATGCGCTCAGGGCGCGATTAGGTGTTTGCGGACTTTTATTTATGTCTTCTCCCTGATTCAACAAAAATTACTTATGGCACGTTTGAACCACCCGTGGATTCTCTCTAACTCTGCGATTCATTTCAATGTTGCCTTTGACAGAGGGCCCTGTGGTTTGGACACAACTCGACATTTACAAGAAAGGGTGGGAAAGATTTGGCATCCAATACCCACTCTAGGCCCGTGCAGTACCCGCGTTTGGATTACTGCAGATAATTTTCTTCCCTGTTTTATAGCTCTACGGATTCCTCAGTAGTGCGCTTTGTACAACATGTACGAGTCTTAGCCTTGGGACTGAATTTGTAGCAAACCGAGTGTGATGAATAGAGCTGGAAGCGTGTTCCCCTGATGGAAGGTTCTCATTTCGTTCACAATGAAGGGTGTTGGCACACGTTCATAGTTATTACATTCTTGGCAAACTTGAGGCAGTTTGCGTAGCATTTCATTCCAGTGGGAGCTTCTGGATTCCTCTCCCAAAACCCCTCAATTCATAACTCTGCATCAGCATCTCACTTAATGCCTTAGTGGATCGAGATGAAAGCATTTCTATTACGCTAGCAGAATGTAAGAGAAAGGAATAAAACTCTCATAGGTTGTGTTGGCACTTTCAATCATTCATTCCTCTTGCTAACTGTAATGACTTGACCTTTGTTTGCAGGAAAGATCATTTCAATGTTTGTCCTGTGTAAATCCTCAAAATGATTTCTTAAATTTAGCTCTTCTTCCAAATCTTTTGCAACAAGGATGTTTTGAGTATATGCCCTTGGAACGCATATTCACTTTGCTGCAGATTTCCAAACTCTCGAACACTTCCTCAGTAAGGGATTTTGACATTTCTTTTGCATCTCCATTTGGAGTATATTGAAACTTCTTTCTTTTCTTTTGATAGTATGCGTTCTGGAACCCATGTGAGGGCCTTTTGAAGCTTAAGACCATATCCTATGCCATTTATGACTCTATTTCAGCAATGTTGGGTGCATATGCAGCAATGATCCACACTTAGTCATTTCCACAACTTTTCAAGATTTATGCTCGACACTTAGACAATCAGTGGATTTTCAGATTTGATGGAACTTATATCTCCTTCCCTGTATTCAGGATACCTCTTAAGAATGAGAAGTCTTAAGATTGAAATTTCAAAGGGCAAGTCGCCACAGGTGAACTAACCTCGACTCAAAACTTAGTTCAATTCATCAGCTCTCAGCTGGAATGAAAGGAACCTACAGAGACCAGAGCTAGAGCCACCGAGAAAACCAAAACCCAAAAGGGCCAAGCGAAACAAAAAGATAGGGGGTCCCATTGCAATGGGTGATGTGTGAATAGGTCACAACAGGCTCCCGTAACTAATTTTGACCATTTCTTTCCGCAGGGAACTCTCGTGATATGTGCTTGCTTGATCTCTTCCTTTGACCACATGGATGTCAACTCTAAGTCTACCAATTTCACCTTTCTCTTTTTCCTTCAAGTGCATATTTTTCATCCCCTTTATAATGTTCTCTAACTTCAATTTTTTGTAAGAAATATGCACTTCCATATTTTTCCTAACTTTATTCTTTTCATTTTTAATTTTCTCGCTCTTATTACTCCAAAATAATTTTTTCTTTTGAAATTTGTCAAATTTTTCAGATTTTCGAAATTTGCGCTTACCTCATCTGGCACTTCGCTTTTTCTCTTCTTGTTCAGTCCTTCGTCCTCTAGTTTACCTTCTTTATGTTTGGTTCCTTGTACTTTATCATTTTGTCCCTTTCAAACTGATGGGCATGTGTACCATCTACCCTCACCACTCCCTCCTTGTACTCTTCATATTCTTGAGGGAAGGTTACGCTCTCTACCAATTTCTTCAAATTACCCGATCTACAACATGTTGCACTCGGGGTGGAAAACCTCGTAGTCCTCTGTCTACCAATGGAACAGCCCCTTTAGAGAACTTGTCTCGTAATCTGAGCAACTTTTGAGTTCTAACTATATATTGGATCAAGACACCTTTTATCTGTGATTACCTAAGTGTGTGTAAATGCATTATTCTCGCTCGACAAGACCACTCTAAATTCCCAAGATTAGTCAAGGCAAGCTATATATCCCTATTGACTCCAAAAGCATCCTAGACATTGCCCCACTGCCAATCAGGTGTCCATAGCCCCGACGAGGTTGTCACTGTAATTCCCATGGAGATTGCTCTACTTAAGCAAATTACTCATTTTGAACACTGGTAGAGATTTCCGCATACTCCCAAAGTCAATATTTGATCTTTCTATATTGTTACTAATCTTTTAAATGTCAAGGTCTAAGAGCTAAATTCAGGATCAATGGGGAGCAAACCGACTGCCCAAACCAACTCACTTTCCTATCATGAAACTTTCTTTTCGATACTGCATTCTTTTCTTTGACTTGGCTCATGAGCAACGAAGCTCACTATGGGTTAGAGAATTACAATGGCGTTGAAGCGAGATTTAAAATTTTCACAAGCCATGACCTCTCCCAAAGAACCCAAAAATGACTTGGAGCAATTGATTACGTGTGAAAGATATAGCAATCTCAGAGTTCAAGTGTCGGGACACATTATATGATTAACCTTCAGAGTCAAGTATGTGTTCTAACCTAATGATAAACATAAGAAAGACAACCTCAGCTTCTAAGGATCTTCTCAAACAATTATCCTGGAAATGGGATAAACATAACTTAGAGGAATCTCCAGATGAAATTAGAATCACACCTGCTGATTTTTTGTGCTCATTTAACCATGGGCACTGATTTTCCCTCCCAGCCATAGACAACCCACGATTGTCTCCCCCGAGCACTGCTTATTCTCAATAAAGCAGATTATGTGTGATGTATATGTATTGTTCTTTTCAAGAGAGGAAGACTAATCTCCCTTTATACCTTTTGTGGTGCCCCTTCACCAAGGGACGCCACTTCCAAGTGACTCCAACTATTATATTATTAATATTATATAATAATTAATATATTATTATATTATCTCACAATAATAATATAATAATTATATTATTAATCACAATAATTTTATCAGTATAATTATTAAATCACAATAATTATATTATCACAACCTTAATGTTATCTATGTCGGCCTGAAGGAATCCGACCATAGCTACAATAACATTAACACTCCCTCTTAGCTAGGTAGGAATCCTTCTCGATATCTAAGTTATAGAGTTTTGTCCACCATGGCTACTCCCAGAGGGTGGCTCCATCATCGTTGCTCCCATGAGTGGAAATGCAAACAAACACAAGTGCTCATCACGGAATCACTCACGTGATGTCGTCATCTCATTATGACATTCACTGTGGCTACTCCCAGAGGGTGAATCAACACAAGTGTTTAGTCATGGAGTCACTCACATGACCTCCACCAAGGCTACTCCCAGAGGGTGGAAAAAAACAAGTGCACAAGTGCCCAACATGGAATCACTCAATGTGGTGTCGTCATCTCATCATGACGTTCATCATAGCTACTCCCAGAGGGTGAATAAACACAAGTGCAAAGTCATGGATTCTCTCATGACATCCACCATGGCTACTCCCAGAGGGTGGAACAAGGGCTTTCACCTCATACTTCTCTCACAAAGAAGAATGCATTACAAGGGCTGACACCTCAAATTTCTCCGTCTCAAAGAAAAATGCTACAAGGGCTGATACCTCAAATTTCTCCGTCTCAGAGAAAAACGCTACAAGGGTTGATACCTCAAATTTCTCCGTCTTAGAGAAAAATGCTACAAGGGCTGACACCTCAAACTTCTCACAGAGAAGAATGCATTAACAAGGGCTTGCACCTCAAACTTCTCTCTCATAGAGAAGAATGCACTAAAGCAAATCACAAAAGATCATTGATGTTGAGTCTCCCTCTTAGTTAGGGCTTCTTTCTCCACATCTCCAAGCTTGTCTCGAAGGTTTGCATCACTCTTGGTGAATCTCAAGCTCACCAAGTATCCATTTATCCAAGAATATCACATGGGACTCTATCCCATGAATCATAGAGTCCTCTGACTACTATAGTTTTCTTGGTCACTAGAGAAGCCATCTTGACATGGTCTACTCCCTCTGAACCAATATGATCAAAATCATCGCAAGTCAACTAAATCAGATCCTCTAGCTACTCCCTCTGTCACGGAAGCATACCCATTAAAGTATGTGTTATTTGACTCAAGTCCAACATTACAATATTCTAAATTAACTCTTATCATCTTTTGTAGATCATTATCAGAGATCAATAGCTTTGGCAAGATTCAATCATTAGCGCTGCGAATTTATCACCTGCGAATTCATCCATATTGTAGATTGAACATAACCAAGCTTGATACCTACGACATTGTCTAGAAATTGCAACGATAAGCATAACCAACATGACATCATCATTGCAAGGGTATACACAACTGCGACATCCATTGTAGAAGTCTCACAATATCTTCATCACATATATCATATGCAATAATTATTGTAGGAGCCGCACGACATCAAAATTGCACAGATATCTTCAATGCCTTTGATACCTTAGTTTGTATATGCAGATAGGAAGTCTGTTCTGTGCAAATCAGCATTTAAATGCACTCATCAATAACCTACTATTGAGAGGTGATTCCAATGATTTTTGTAACTCTACTCAAGGACATAAGATGCAATCATTCAACAGTGATAGCAAATGTTCTTTACATGCCCGCATTGGTATCGCTATATTTGTTTCTCATACGGCAGCGCATATATTATTACGTCGTCAAATAGTTCCACTGTCGATAATAATCATTCAGGCAAATCAAACATAAGGTCGCAAAAATATTTCACCCTTTTGGACTTATGAGAACTAAATCAATATATCGCTCCAAGCTTATATATTAGCCATTTCTGATAAGCAGCAGAACATAATAACTTACAAATTGAAGCCGTTTGTAACTTCTCATTACAGATGGCGACTCAAAAGTTGAAACTTGAGACCGAATTAACAAATTAAACTTTGAAACATCTGAACAGCGGTTCTGCATACTGGCCAATTCTGTATTTTAATGACTGGGCGAAATAATATAAGTGCGGCTTATATCCTTCCTGAAATTGTTACTCCTGATTTTGAGGATATCATCCTTCAATATGCTGGGGAAAGAATGTATCTCAAATGATTCTTGATGTCGACGTACGACTTGAATACTCGAGTAAACAAGTACCTGATTGGTACACAGACATATCCTTCACTATAAACTGTTAAAAATTACTCAACAATGTCTACAAAATGCATTTGTTAGAATTTATATGGGGAAAAATTGCTAAGGACAAATTTACAATTTCCCTTTATAAAATTGCAGAAGTCGAGCTCTTCTAGAGTGTAGTGCAAATCAGGAATAGTTGTCATAGTATTGACATCGTGCATCTCTTCTGGCCCGCGAGACAAGCATCTTCATCGCCACCAGAGATAGACCGCTCCCCAAATCAGCCACATTTACAGTAAGGCTACAGACCTGATCAAAGTGGCCTTACCATCTCTGATATACGCAGCAACCTGCGATCCATTCCAACTCATGTTCAACTCAATAAAAGCATGAAAAGTGGGTCGTCCTTTCATCTCTCAAGAACTTGGAAAGCTAGTTGTCCTTCCTATTTGCAAGACACTTCCACAAATTCAAAACCGATATCTTGATGTATTGCTAGATTATTGCTGATTGCTTAATTTCTCTTTGTAATCATGTGGATGCTTGAAGGAATTGATGCTTGAATGATTGTTATTTGAATGCCTGAGACTTGTATAATAGATTGATTGACTGATTGCTGGTTTGTTTGATTGATTCCTTTATTCCCAATTGAAGATTGGTGAATGATTCAATGACTTCCTACGATGGGTTCATGAGTGATGATTTAGTGATTGATGATTTGATGTATCGGTGAGACATGATTGAATGAATGCTGATTTAATGTATTATTGTGTGATGATATTATAGATTAATTCTTGAATGTATTTATGATTATGTATATAGCTGAATAAATTGATTTTCTGAAATTGGTGATATGAATTGATTAAATCCTTGGAATGATCTCTCGTCTATATTTTATTACTGGAAGAGGGTCACAGCTCTTCATAAAGATTACTGCCATTGCAAGAGTGTGTCCTTTCCTAATTAATCAATGCCTTTAACTTTTGATTAAATTTAATTAAATTCTTGCTAGCACATTCAAGGGAGCCACATAATATTTAATCTTTTCTGATTTCTTTTCTTTCTAAATCTGCCTTTCTTATATGCCTTGTCTTGCTCAAGGTACACAACCCTTTATAGGACTTAAAACCTTTGACCTTTCATAACTTGAATTTAGTTAGTGTTTCATGATTAATAAATGAGCACTTCTTTTCTGCCTGCAATCTTCTCCCAAGCGCTTCTCTAAATTACCCAATCTCTTTTTATTCTTTTGTCTTCTAGTGTATTTTGTATTTATTATGGCTGATGTGGTTTGTCTTATTTGGTGCCACATTTCATTTCTTTTGTTCTCTTTAGGATTCTATGAGAGATGTAAAAGGGGTGTCAGTTAATCTTGATCAAATTTTAGGGAGATACATGTACAGGTGAACCAGATAGCATTTTGCAATGATCTTTCACAGCCCCATTCAATCAATAGATGAAAAAACCAGGAATCACCTACCCAAAAGGCAAAGTAGTGAAAATGAAAAAACTGGTAAAGGTAAAGGTAATTTTTTAGGTCAAGGCCTTGCCAGGACACAAACTTCCATATGAAATCCATAGTGTCTATATTGTTTAAAAGTTAAATATGTGCTTAGATTCCATACTCATTATTAAACTTTGGAGTAAATGACACCTTGCCAATCAGCCCACAACAGAAGAATATTTTTTTAAATATACGCACACAAGGTGAGACCACATATGAACAGAACATGCACTTGCTAATACAGCTGCATGCTATTTGTCAATAGTGATGAAAAACTTCCTTTCTCTAAAACTAATGTTAAACAGAGAACTATTTCAACTACATGCCTAACAAATCAAACTAGCCTATCTCATTCATTTAGAACAAAATTACAACTAGAAATATCATTAAAAATTGAATCAGGCTATTAAAAAAATAACAAGTACAATTTAGCAACATAAGTTCTCACCGAGTCACCACATTATTAGTAATTTAGTACAGCCAGGATATTCTGACTATTCCATATATTATTGTTAATTTTTAGCTTCAGACATGAAGAAATGTATTTATTACTTATACCTGATCCTGATGCTTCTCAGGATGATGGCGCTCACTCAAAAATTCATAACTAAAACTTTTATGCAGTAGATATGTAGAATCCAGAAATCTGAAAACAAATCATATTTTTATGTCAAAACAAAAATCACATTAGACTCCTACCTCTTCCTTTTCACCAAGTTCTAACCTCAGCTGTTGATTCTGCCACCTCTCATGCTGCCACCGCTGTCCCAAAATGACAATCCCAGTCAAAGCAACTGCAATAGCAATTGGCCAAAGCGTATTCGACTGCCGAAACTGACCTCGCAAATAGGTTGCATGACGTTTCAACCAAGCTTCATAAGAATGATCCTTCCCACTGTTTTTCTTACCTTCAGAACCTTTTGGGGAATTCAAGGAAGTTTCAGTATCCTGTTTCACATTATCTGAAAATGCTTTGGCAAGACTGAAATTATGTTCTTGAACTTCTTTCTGCAGATTGGCAAGAACTTTATTTTCATCACAAGTGCTACTCACTCCTCCAACCTCATTCTCCAAAATTTTCAATTTTGTAGTACGGATGATAGTTTCATCATCATCAACAGCAGAACGTCGACGAGGTTCAATCCAGTCCAAATTTTTGAGAGTTTCAACTTCCTTACCATGAATCTGAGGAACCCGTGTCTCATTTTCTCCAAAAAATTCAGTGACCCGGAGATGCTCTGTGCTCTGATGGAGGGTTTCAAATGAGCTCCCTGGCTTAATATTGTATGAGAACTCAAAATCTTCATGATTTTGAGCAATTTCTTCTCCATGTTTTAAATACTTCCCTCGACTGTCAATTTGGCTAGCAAGATCATCTACTTTCACATCTTCCAAACTCTGTATATTTTCTAAGGAACTGTCAACCTTTGCATCATTTCTTTCAATAACTTCTCCAATTTCTTTCTCAATCGGAAGGCCTTCATGATGACTAGGTGGAAAAATGCACTGTTCGGACGGAATTAGAGAACCAGGGATTTCATTTTCAATCAATTTTGCATCACTTTCATTCTCATCTTCATCTTTGGGTCCAGATTCTTGAGGCTTTTTCGGCCCAGGGCACGCAGCATAAGTTGATGCAGTAAGTGACACAACTTCCCATTCCTGACCACGACTCTTGCTTCCATCAGATCTTTTGCCTTCATGAGACATGTTTTGCGCTTGTAGAGCAAAAAAATCTCAATACACCAATTTGTCCCTCAAAATATCACATGCAACAAGCAGTCTGAAAATCTGAGGGCAAAAAATGAGATTAATCAGACAGCAGAAAGAAATTGTGAGATTCACTAGAGATGGGCCAAACACAAAAAAATCTTCACTGTGGCAACAAATATATATTCATTCAAAGCTTGCAGAGTAGAAAGGTGAGCAGAAGATATATAATTTGGAGAAGTGCAGCAAATACAAACATGGAAAAGTTTGAATAGCTTGCATGCAAAGAAAAATGATTTGTAGAAGGATCCAAATTTTCATGAAAGTGTAAGAAATTCTCGTGTGCAAAAGAAAATCAGGCATGCATACCAAAAAGAATGGACAAGGTTGCAAGCATTAAAAAATGTACACTAGTATTTAAGAGTTTGGAAAAGATACTATTATTTTTTGTAAATATGTTAAATGAGTCTCTTGATGTAATTGATTTGTTTACTTCATCAAAAAAAATCAAAGACCAAATCCTTCAAACAGCACAAATTCTATATCATAATCACCAATCCACACTAAAATCAAGTATGACGTCAAACTGAACCAAAGTCTCTGTAAATATTGCTCAATTGTACAGAAAATGAAAAAATTAAAGGTCACAAAATCCATTAAATACAATGATCTCTACCTGCAAAAGAAAAATTCATACAAAACAATTAAAATCAAATCCAGATTACCTGTAAACGAAGTCAGAGTGAACCAAAATTTACACAAATTCCACAGACATGTATACCAAATTTTAAAAAAAGGATATAATTCCTAATAAATACACTCACATTCAGAAATCATTGATTGAACAATTAATTTACAATCTTTGCAAAAAATTCCCATAAATGAGGTCAAATTAAACAGCATAAACTCAAAACGCAACCAAATTCTTCCTAGAACTAATTTAATATGCATGACAAACAAAAACAAAATCACATGATTATCAATTAGCATCAAATTGAGCATAAGGGATCATTTTGTACCAAATTCTTACAAAAAGTTTCTCAACATGCACAGTAAATTTGGAAAAGTCATTTAACCATTAAAAGACACTAGCTTCCCTAGACACTACAAATTCAATGATCTCATTTTCAATTCCTATGGAATTTCTCATTTATCAAATCATTTGAACCAAAATCTTCTCAAAAACAACTCAATATGCACACAATATTTAAAAAGAAACATTATAGATACTAAAAACAATATACATGACCATCTCCATGGAAACTGTCAAAGAGGTGGAGCCTAAATTGTTACCCCATTGTATTTTCACTGGACATCCAGTTTCAAAAGCCCACAATGACATCTCAGTGCCTGAGCATGTGCTGCAGCAGTATTCCTGCAGTTGGACTGGTATGTGTACAGTTGGTTGGACAGGAGTAGTTTCATTAGAATTTTAAGTCCCACAGTTGAACATGTTGGTCCCTAAAGGACGATTGTATAGAGTGTGAGCCCCAAAACCAAACACTCACTAATTAATCTAGAAAAAGCCATTTCCATAGAAAATACAAATTCAACAGTTTAAATTAAAATTTATGGAAAATTTGGCATACATGAGGTGAATTTCTTAAAAAATATAACCAAAAAACAAGCCAATTGGTAACTGTGCAAAACCATATTAAAACAGCACAATGTCCCTACAGCCTATAAATTCAACAACACACCATTCCATGCCAAATGACTGTATACGAGGTCAAATTTAACTGAAGATTTCCAAAAATAAATCTAAATACACCACATTATGTAAGACCAAAAATTAAAAATCATTAAAATCAACTGATTTTACCTAGAATTAGAAAATACATTTCCTAATCCACAGCAAATTTACTGTACGTAAGGTAAAATTGAACCAAAATCTTTCCAAACTACTCAGTACGCGTAAAATCAAATAATCGTAAAAATCCACTAATACTCACTAAAAATCACACATATATAATTCTTAATAATAATCTATGCTAAATCCCTTGCAGAGGAGATCAAAGTAGGTGCTCTTCTTAAAAATTAACACTGCCAAACAAATATAACTATTAGGACCATATAAAGAACTGTCACTCCCTAGAAACTACATATTCAACAACAGAACTACGAATCTACATCAAATTGACCATATAGGACGGTTGATCAAACTATATTTTTTCCAACAACTACTCAAAGCTCATGTCCAATCCAAAAAACTTATAAAATCATGAAGATCACCCAACTTGCCCGAGAAAACACAATTCAACAAAATTAGAAAACCCCTGTACAAGATCAAAACAAGCCAAAATCTTCAAAAAAACTACTCAATATGAAAATAAAATTAGAGAAAGAGATCCTAGAAACCACAAATTTAACAGCAAGGTTACCAAGTTGTAGTTGAAACAAAACAATTGCATAAGAAATACAAACCAACTCTCCCTAGAAATAACGAATTTTACAATATAGTTTGCAATGCATGCCAAAACAGAACCAGAATCTTATAAAGAATTATTCAATGTGCTTCCCAATTTTAGAAGGCTGAGAGAAAAATAAATATGTCTTGCCAGTCTGCCAGAAACCATAAATACAAAAGCAATTTTCCCAATCCATAGCAAATCAATCATCCATAAGATAAAATTGAACTACAACTTTTGGCAAAATTTACTCAATTGCAAAAAAAAAAATGAAAACATTTATCTCTGTGCAAAGTTGCAAACCACAAATTTATACGAGGCAATTCTAAAAAAAATACTCCCAATACTTACTCAATACAAAAGTTAAATTATTAAAAAAGAGAGTACAAAATCAACTAGTATGTACCGCAAATTTGGACACAAATTACCAATCTATGGAAAATTAACCGTTAATGAGGAGAAATATCGAGCCAAAATCATCCAAAAATTACTCGATATACATGTGAAAAAAAAATGTATGCTACAGAGAACATGGAAATCGCTGAGCTTGACAACAATTACTATCTACGGGTCATACTCGACACAACTCTTATCAATATCTCAGTTATAATTAAAAAGGGATGCAAAATAATCCCTAGAACCAGCAATTCAAAAAAAAATGCCAACCCTCGGCAAATTATACCAAAAAAAAATTCAATAACTACTATATACACATCAAATTAAAATATGCCTGCAAAAACACCTGAATTTCCCTTGAATCCTCGGCTCAGAAATAATTTACCAATTTTAACTGTAAGTGACGGCAAATTGGATCAAAATCTTCCCAGTAATTAATCAATACAAGCATCAATCAAGGACACGCTACATAAAACAGGAAAGTTAGCTAAATTTTCCATAAATTACAGTCATAAGCTTCATATCAGATCCAAATCCTCTCAAGAATTCATCAATTCAGGCATCCACTTTCAAAAACAGGCTCCAAAATCAACTAAAATTTCATTAAAACCACGAATCCAATAATAAACTACCAATTCAGAGAAAAATAACTGCACGTGTGATCGATTTCATCCAAAACCTTCCAACATGTACTCAAAACACACGTCAATTTTAAAAAAAAAGCTGCAGAATCAGCTAAATTTTACTAGAAAATGCAAATCCAATAAAAAATCACCTACACACAGCAATATAACTGTGCGTGAAGTCAAAATTCAGCAAAAATAATTCCAGGAAATACTCAACATAAGCAACAAATTGTACAAAGTTGCATTAAACATGAAATCAACTGAATTTCTCTAGAAACCATGAATTTCTGTGGGGAAGAAAAACTCACAGGTCGTAAATCTTTGAAATATTTTAACAAACGCAAAGAATCCTCTAATCTGCGCTTTGCTGATCCACGCGAAGTAAACTTTGCTGTAAAGAAATGAGGGTTTGAATCTCTATATTCAAAAAACACAATTTAAGGTCCCGTGCACGACGAACAATAACTCATAGCAAAACCGGTTGAGCCAGTAATAATTTGCGTATTGGATTAGATAAAACTGGCGATTGCCGGTGTCCTTTCTGCTTTAAATGAAGGCTTAAATATTCTTTCAGATCCTTGATTTTGAAGCCGGATTAAAGGTAGCGTTATATTAAATATTTATTATTTTTATATTTTAATGCCGCTAGCGTAATGATATGGACAGCTTGATGCCAGCGTAGATTAAATTAATAATAATTAAAGGAGAATAATTAAACTAAACTTAGCTATAATCAATTTGTGTAAAATTATGTTAGTATATTTGTGTAGTTTATTTTTAAGATAAGTAGTACTAGTTTTTCTCTGACTAGGTAGGTACAGGTTAATTTTGGGGTGACACTTTATGCATGGTTTATGTGTCGTACAAGAAAGGAATATAACTTTAATTGAGGTGGAAGCTTGAGATCTGGGTATGTTTTGAGGAGTATATAGTTATATAAAATAGGTAATAGGGATTTATACTAATTTAAAATTCTTTTAAAATAAAAGTATATAAAATTATAAATTTGTTTAAATAATTTGAAATTTTTGTATATATTACTAATTTATAATTATTTTTTAATTTAAAAAAATTTAATATTTATTAGCTAATAGTTTTTTTGATAATAATCTTTTTAAAATAAAAGGTATTAAAATCATATTACAGTTAGGGTGACCATCAAATTCCAGGTTGTGTAGAAATCTTAAACACTAATTTTGTCTAATTTATTAAGATAAATAATTAACACCACACATCATTATTCATTCTAGTAGCTTTTTTGCGTTAGATTATAGCAAGAATCTTTTTTAAAATGAAGATAAAATATAAAATGAATATTAATATTAAAGATAAAAATTTCTTATAAGGTTATGAGAACATGAATTCAATATAATTGAATAAGGAATTTTTTATTGCAAGTTAATAGGGAGTATTAGCTTGTTTATATTTTTTTAATGTTGACTATTTTAAAAATTGAATAGTTTAAATTTTTTTAAGATTTTTTTTTTTTGATCGGTAAAAGGCCGAAGCCCTAAAGAGTTTTTTTATTAATATTGTTTTACAGTGTGACCCTGCTTGCAAGCGTTAAAAATCAATATCTAAAGGTTATACATTGATTATTAAACAATGGTTAAGCCAGTCATGTTGTTAAGACAAAATCTTCTTTGTCGTGATTAGGACTTGAGCCTTGCTTGGTTAGTCCTGCCTAAAAACCAGATAAACATACCTCCAGCTTCAGGGATCAGCTAATATCGAAAAAACACATTTTTTAAATCTAAATTCACAGGGTGATGAATATTAATAAGAAAATTAAATAAAAGGATAAGGAGTAATTACCTCTTCAAGTTGACTATAATCGTTATGTATTGGTTATTCATTCTTATTAAAATTCAATAACCTGTGAATGTTAGTCACTTATGTATTTTGCATTTTAAGTATTAACCTGCCTCTGTTTTAATCTCCATATTAGATTTGGATACCAACCTAGCTTTCAAGGAAAATAAAATAAATTACCTAGCCATCCATAATTTGTGAATATATGTACATGTCTATAATCATAAATACATCTAAAATCATATATATAAATATGCCTAAGAGGGAAACAGAAAACCCATGACCTGTTAGTCTTTATATGGGGATAGAAAAAGGGAATATACATTGTTCATTAATCGTTATTTTGAGTCTGAAAACAGCATTTATTTACCTTATGATCACAGAGCTGCTCAAAAAATAGATGGAGTGAAGGAGCCTTGTATACTGTAAGAAGTAAGGACATGACAGGAGCTTCATTACATAAATTGGATAACTTGTGATATATTCAAATATATATATAAGTATACACAAGTGATATATATATATATATATTGAGCATATATGCATCTACTATACATGAAGATAACCATGTATAGTGTATGAAAATGGATATACTAAGAGGACTTATTATGCTCTGAGCAGGAAAGCTACATAATGTCCTTAAATACTTGTTCAGAATAGTATCCGAAAGTGCTTGATCAAAATAGAATCCGAAAATGCTAATTGACTGAACTTTAAGGCCCAACTAGAGATTGACCACCCTGGAAGCAATATAGAGGAGTAAGGTTTGTAGCTCTATATTTACTTACCAACTGTCTACGGCCTGAGTCAAAGTGTTATAAAAAGCTTGCTGGGCAAAAGATTCATTTTCCAGGCAAAATCATAAATGAAAGTTTTTAAAGATATTTTATTGTATGCTAGTTATAATAATAGATATGTAAATTTTATTATTGAATTGTTGTTATAAATAGGATTTTAGGTTCATTTCATTATCATCATATATGATAAATATTGACATTTTTAATGGTTGTAAGTTATCTTATTAATTGATGTTAATCTTGAAATGCTGCAAAATTCAACTCTTTTAATAATTGTAGATCATTTTGACAATTCTTTAAAACTCAACTTTTAAAAAATATAAAATGAATATTAATATTAAAGATAAAAATTTCTTATAAGGTTATGAGAGCATGAATTCAATATAATTGAACAAAGAATTTTTTAGTGCAAGTTAATTGGAAGTATTAGTTTGTTTATATTTTTTTTAATGTTGATTGTTTTTAAATTTGAATAGTT
The DNA here is from genome assembly GCA_018584345.1 of Thuja plicata. Classification (NCBI taxonomy): domain Eukaryota; kingdom Viridiplantae; phylum Streptophyta; class Pinopsida; order Cupressales; family Cupressaceae; genus Thuja; species Thuja plicata. Next base: position 1,860,681 of record MU224840.1, on the reverse strand, counting down.
TAGATTTTTTAAAGATTTTTTATTGTATGTTAGTTATAATAATAGATATGTAGATTTTATTATTGAATTATTGTTATAAATAGAATTTTAGATTTAAGTCTTTATCATCATATATGATAAATATTGATATTTTTAATGATTGTAAGTTATCTAATGATTTTCTAAAAATTATATTTTTAAAAAAATTCTCATTAATTTTCTAAAATATAATTTTAGTAAAAAAAAATTATTTGTTAGAAAGAAACCATAAATCAATTCTTGAAAAAATAGTATTTATAAACATACTTTTGTTTAACTTTTTTTTACATCGAATAAATAGCTTACCCCTTTAACCATAATAGACCATATTAAAACTTTGCATTGTTTTATTAGAGTCCATATAATCATGTAAATGAAGAGCATTGCTTATGTCAAAATGTTACGCTTTTAAAAGTATTTATTGGTATTGTCAAAGCTAAAAAGAACGATGAATAATCACTTTTTTTGGATCAACACAAGCACACAAATGATTTTGTTCATTGTTTTTTCTCTGATTTGTTTGGTTGTGTAGCCTGTAAGTTTGTGGCGCCCATGCATATGAGACAAGGTACAAAATAAAAAAGATAAAAATCTGCTGACACACAGAATCCTAGAGGAGATTTTTTTCTATGATAGCATAAGTTGACGGTTCAAATCTACTTAAATTTAAGTTCGAGACTACCTCTGAAGCGGCTGAGAATTAGCCTCACAGATGTGTGATTGAAGTGGTGATGTGCACACAAGCTCCTTCCCATGGATGGTTACAAGTTATTTGGTAGATTCATTATACTAAGGGATAGATAAGAGTACTTCCAAAATATGTAGAGGTTGTGGCTTAATTGAATCAATTAACTGCTGGTGACATTTCAAGATGTAGAGTTGGTTTGAAAAATAGACCATTACTCGTATTTATAGTACAGGTTAGGGAAACATAAATTAATAACTAGTTATCGTTTTAGGCTAATATATATATATAATTATTAAAAAAATTTAATAATAATATGAAGATGACTATTTGTGAATTATATTTTACTACGAAATATTATGAAAGTTTAACAAATTTTCTTCCATACTTATTATAAACATAAGAATAACATATATGTAAATCAAATGAAATACTATGAGAGATATCATTGCTAATGGATAGACGACGATGAGGAGAACAACACAATTTGTTGCTATGTGGGCTAGGGCTTGATGCCCTAGCCGCTTCTTTTTGTATGCTACTACATTTTGTGGGTATTGGATTATTTGTTTTGAGTCTCTATTCATGTTTGTGTTGCTAGTTGTATTCTTTGTTACATGGCGTCTAACTGTGGGTTGCTTTGGGCCTAGGTGAGGTTGTTTTTCCCCCGGATTGGTGGGTCGATGCTTCTTGGGTTATCTCTACCCTTTGCCTTGGGCTTTTGATTTTTTTCTGTCTTTAATGGAAGAACATGGTGCTTCTTCAAGCCTTGTGGGTTCTTAAACTATGGAAATTTCACATCCATCCTACACTTTGCATTCAATTGCCAAGGAGCATTTAAGAAAGAATTCTACTAGTGAAGGTATTACTTCTTCGTCTTCAAAGGGAGCTCCTAAAATCAAGAAAGTGAATGGGTGTTTGGAGAGATGTCAGGAACGTTATGTCCTAGTGATTCAACCAAAAACGGTCTCGAATGATGTTTCATATTGGACCAATCATGCTCTCATGTGTAAATTCATAGGACTTCGACTTTCCTTGTCAGTCCTCATATCTTGGGCATGACAATTTTGGAAACATGAAGGGGATATGGAGATAATGTTGGAAACCAACAATTTTTTTTGGTTCTTTTCTCGTGTGTGGTATAAGTATTTTGAAGGTGGTCCTTATTTCTTTAATCAAGTAGGCATTTTCATCAAACCTTGACATGTGGGCTTTAACTCTGCAAAGGAGCTCCCGTCAAGAGTGCATGTATGGGTTTCTCTTCCAAGGTTTTCGCTTGAGTTTTGGAGAGACGCATTCTTCACCCATTGGTCTTCTGCTTGGAAAATAGTTTGGCTCTTATACTCAAACTTAGGATGGTAAGGTAATCTCTTATGCTTGAATTTGTGTTGAAGTTGATTTAAAAAACTCACTACCATATTTTGTAGAAGTATGTCTTTGTTAATATTCCTTGATTCAACAAGTAGATTATGAGACATTGTCATTCTGATGTAGAATCGGCCACAAGTATGGGCATTTGCAAAGGAGATGCTCTAGATTTAAGTCAACATCTACTGCAAATATTGTACCTTCCAACCCTAACTCTAAGGTGGGTAAAAGGAAGACTTCTTTGTATGAGGAGACTGTTGATAAGGAGGGATTCATTACTGTCAAATTGTGCAATAAGGGAAGAGGTCAAAAGAGAACTCTGATGGACATATAGAATGATGGGACTTTCAGCTAGTTTGAGGTTTTAGATGATTTGATCCAGGAAGAGGTAATTTCAATGAAATTATCCTCTGGTGCCAAAACACTAGGAATAACATTAGAAGAAGACAAAGGCAATGATAATCATAACCTATATATGGTGGATCAACGGGTTGGACAAATGGATACAGATTTATCTTTTAGGATTCATGTAGTTTTAGAACTTAGTGGGTCTTTGGTCTTAAATAATGGAGTAGCTTTGATAGCTTCTCTAGTTAGAGGCTCTAATAAATGGGGAGGGCAATAGGGTGTCTTCTTCTTTAGGCTTACAACAAAATTCCCTTAAAAAGAGGTCTCTTGAGAAACCTTCAAGGAGTGGTCAGAAGCCAAACCTGGAGAAAATTGAGATCATTTGGAGATACATTGGCAGAGCCTTGGTCAATGAAACCCATTGATTATTGACAATGGTAGAATTAGGAAACCTATCTTGCATACCCACTATGCCCAGCCATAAGCCCTAGGAAAGCAAAGTAATCCAACATCATCCAATAGAGCACGTCCTAAAGAATGCATAAAAAAATGAAATAAACCAAAACAAGTATACCATGGATTCAAGAGACGCTTGACTCCATTATCCTCCTATCTTCCACTGATCTTTTATTGAAATGTTGGTGCTCTTAGATTTGTTAGCACATGCACAAGAGGCTATGGGAGAATAGAGATTGGTTGATTGATGAAATACTATGCAAGTGATAGTGTGAAGGCAAAATGATATGATAGTGATATCAAGCTAGCAAGATGGTGATGGTGATGGTGATAATGAAGATAGCTATGGCTCTCAAAGATCACAATAGAAAAGGCTCACAAGATTAGGATATGCATTAGGATTGCTCATTATAATCACCCATTAGATCCAAATGAGGAAAAGATATGTTTTTAATAGAAGTCTCATAAAAATCAAGGGTTACATGATTAAGAGGTGTTAGCATAGTGAATAGGATTGAAAAGTAGGTGCAGGGTAGGTGACAGTGAAGGAGATAAGAAGTAATAAAAATGAGTGGTTGAGATTAAGAGGTGATATAAGTGGTAGGTAGAGGATATTAACTTTAGAAATAAAAGTGAAATGAAGAGACAAGTGCCAAGTGTCACAAGCTCAAAATTTATGGAGTTGATCCATGTGAGTGGAAATGATTGGTTGAATTAGATAACAAGGATCATGAATTAATTAAATAAATAAAGGTATTTATTTAATTAATAGTAGAAAAAAGAAGAAAATAAATAATGAGATAATTATTTATTTAATCATGGGATAGAAAAAGGTGAGATTAGTATTTAAATAATAATAAATATTTATTTAGGCTCATTAATGGGTATAACTAGGTGTATTTGGCCTATAGTAAAAGAGATGATATTAGATGGTGTAAACCTGAGGAAGGGTGGATAAAAGTTAATTTTGATGGGGCCTTGAAAGGTAACCTAGGTCCATCGGGGATTGGATGTGTTTCTCAAGATTGTGTAGGAAATATTCTCAGTTTGGAAGCAAAAAGAATTCATGATGGGACAAATAACATAGTTGAAGCATTTGCGGCACTATAGGCTATTAGGATGGGTAGGAGATTATGTGTGAATTATTTACATTTGGAGGGTGATTCACTTGTAGCGGTAAAGTCTTTAATGGTGGGATCCTTTCAAGTTGGGCATTTGCAAAAGTATATTAATGCAATTCAGAATGAACTACCTCAATTTGAAAAGTTTAAAATCACACATACACTAAGGAAATGAAATGAGGTGGTGGATGTCCTATTGAAATAGGATCTAACGTTTACATTGAATGAAGTACATAAGCAATATTTTCATAATCTTAGCCTAACATTGGAGAATGATAATAATTGCATCACCATTGAGGTATTAATGAGATTAAAGGAATGTCATAAATAAATTAATGGATTCAAGTGTGTGGGGGTTGGGAGATTGCAGTGGTGGCATTTAAAGATGGCATTCTCCCTTTTTAAGGCCACAAAATTGATTTATAGTGTCTCATCTCCTGATGCATTAGTGGGGATGGAGGCGACCTTTACTCTCATCACGACATGACAACAACAATATTTTTTTGTGGATGTGAAGATGCAGAGGCTAAAGAGAACGTGTTGATACAAAGACAAGGTAGTGTTGAAGGTTATGTTGAAATTGTTGGGGGTTAAATTCATTACTGCAAAACATAGGTACCGTATCAATGTTAACATTATCAGCATTGTATTGGAATAGGCTCTAGAGCTTACAGAGGATGAAAAGATTATCAAGTGGATGTTGAGGACGTTGGTGATGGAGGATATGCTCTTGGGTCTTGACCACATTTTTGAATGGGAGGTACCTGGATGAGTTTTTAATGTTTCAGAAGGAATTGGGGATCCACAGAAAAGTGAGGGAACTTGGAATCATCCCCTTCATTCGTTGGCTTGGGATTATAGACAAGGAAAAATACTTGGGGAAGATTTGTGTGGCGTGGGATGACCTGAAAAGGAAGATTTTCAAATTTGAGGCCAGTCAATTGCAAATGGTGAATAGGGGCTTGATCAGCCAACAATTCTTAGGAGATGAAGGAACATGCGAGTCAAGGGTGTATGGGTAAGGATGGTGTCCAGCTCTGGGAAAGGTGGTGTGAATTAAAGGGGTGAGTTGATACATTCATGATGTCCCTTTTTGCTTGGTAGGGCACATGAAATCCTTCTTTTTGGAATGGCAGGGGATACACCAATGTTCATGTTGATGTGTAAGATAGTATGTTTCACAAGGATTGAAATTCAATTTTTTTAATATCTATGCAATCAATGATAAATTTGTAACAGGGTGGTTTTGTGTGGTAGTTGGTTAGGTGAAACCTCTTACAGGGCAGTTTGTGGATATTGTAAAGGCGGGTCAGAGTTTGGTACAGTTTAGACTCTTTAATTATGCTTGTACTCTTTATTTTAATATTAATAAAAACTAAATTACCGACCAAAAAAAATTAATAATAAATATTTATTTAATTATGGGAGGGAAAGGTTAAAATAAAAAATTTATTTATTTAAATAATAGAGAAAGAGACTAATAAATTAATCAAATAAATTAAAACTATATATTTAATTTAGATGACATTGTGGTAGAATAAATAAAATATTTATTTAAATAAGTGTTGACAATTTTAGGTGTCTACATTTTGCCCCTTTGAGACACTGTAGTCTATCACATTGTTTCAAAGAAGAAAGGGATAAAGACCAGAAGCATGATACTCGAGTCATGGGAAGAATAAGGAAGGATGATATCCCCTTGAGAGAACATGTGGGCTCATCAAAGAACGCGTGTTCTCTTGAAAGAAAAGATGAGGATAAGTTTAGAAGAAAATAGATAAGGAGATGGTAAAATCAATGGCCATAGAAGTGTTCTTGGATAGAAGAACGAGATGAATAGGAAGGATGATTGATGAATAAATAGAAAGGAAATGATGAAAACTTGTGCTTCTAAGCATTATATCATCATTGATCTTATTATGCAAAAAATATGAACTCATTTGGATATGGATTAGACCCAAATGAATTAACATACTAATTGCAAGTAAGGAACACCCATGTTCACACTAGACTCATACATCCTTGATAATTTTAGGTAATCATGTTCTGAGATGAGTCATCATGTTACTAAAGAAAAAATACACAAACAACAATCAAGTGACCATGCCCATCATAGCTTCCCTAGTCAAAGACATCCTTGAGAAACACAGGAGGTCGAAGAACAAAATTTGCATAGACTACCCACAGATGCAAACAAATTGGAACTAACCTACAAGCCACTACCTACAAATTTCCAAAGACTTATAGAAATTTACACTATTTTACACTATCCACAACTGCACATAAGGCAGACAACCCTCTTGCAGATCCACCCCACAAATAGGAGGTGAAGACGAAGACCAGAACTCAAAGAAAAACAAAGCCCAGAAAAACAAAGGAACAAAGTGCAAACCAAAAGAAAGTGAAGGGCTAGAAGGACCTACCTTAAAACCAAAAACATGGAAGGAAGGGCACAGGAGGTGCTCTACAAATGAACAACCCTTCAAAGCCCATGAATGCACTGATAACACTGCAAGGTACCTTGAACATGCACATGTCCGAACTCCAAGTCACTGTTAATCACTCGAAGCAAATCGCACTTAACTCGCTGAGAAATCACATAATTCGCTCTGAGGGTAAATTGTTCACGGTAAGTGTAACAATGATAGGTGAAACTTAATTTATACCCCTTGGATTAAAATGCACCATTCCCTTCCGCAAATCCTGAGAAAAAGGCAAACCTCCAGACTCCAGGCCCGGGAATCTCGCGCGACCACACCCTCAAACTAAAGAGGAAGTGACAGCACAAGAATCTCGAGGTCTAGAATTCGGCTGGAACGAAGGAACAAAACACTCCGGGACCGGGTCCCAGAGTGAGAAAAAATAAAAGGAAGCGACGACAACGGTCACGCGGAGGCAAAGGCCAGAGAAAACAAAAGGGCCGAAAAGAAACAAAAGAAGGACCAAAAGTGAAAAAAGGGGGACCCAACATTTTTCCAACAAAAATGTAGGGACGAGTATGCAGGGTATAATAGTAAGATTTTGAACTTATTTGTTCTTCATTGCCTTAAGTTTCAGTAGAATGTCAATATCATTTAACCTTGTAACAGTTTTCATTACTTCCTTACTGATCAAATGCGATTCATCTAGCCATATAAATGTATCATGAAATTTTCTAATTTTCTTTCTAACGCATTTCTTATCATGACAAAAGTGCAGTAAATTGTTCCAAACATCAACTTATTTTCCAAAAAAACCCTAAATTCTAGTTTGACATTCAAATATTTATCAAATAACTCTTTTTCCCATATATCCAACAATTTTGTGTGGTCGAATTCATCCAACTTTGAATGTAAATGAATTCTAGCATCCTTCGTAGGTATTACATCGTAAGGGATTCATGACATACACCCAACCATATAATTTTCAATCAAAATATCTGGGAATTTCTTTAACTTGGGATGCGGGTCAACATATGCATTTTCCATAATGGGAGTAGTAGGAGAAGCCATGGTAGAAATTATGGATAAAAGCATAGACAAATACCTTTGTTGAAAACTGTAAAACCATTGTTCATGCATCAATTGCCTTCACTCCTTATCACTTTGAAACTCTATTTGTTGGGGTGAACAAATGACTTGAAAACTTCTTCTTTTATCCCAAATTTGTATTAAATGCACTTCAAGTAATAAATGCTCTATAACTGTCATCATCAAATATTTGCTAGTTTTTTTCGTTTTACTGGTAACTCCGAGATGGAGTAGATCTGACATGTTTGTGGTCATTTCACTTTTTTAGGAGAGGAAATGACCTTGTAATTATTCTCCCCCTAAATAACACCCAAGGGGCTGCTAATTATCAGAGTAGAAGTTTGCACGGGAGAGATGAAATCAGAGATGGATCCAATATCCTCTTTCTTTCTCCAGATCTTTTTCATCTCTGCTTTGACTTCCTATTTGGTTATCTTCTTCACTAGTGTGGTTGGCTCGACCTCATCAGACATGAAAATCCTAGCAATGTGTCCAAATTTATTACACTTATAACACCAGTTGGTCTTCTTATCTTTCATTGACCTACATTCGTTAGCCTTATGTCCATATGCATAACAAGTATAACAATAACCAGAAAATTGATTGCTTCTACTTATATTTCTATATTGATTAGCTTTATGAACATAAATATTGCAGTTAAAAGATCTACTGGAATAAGATCTATCTTTTTGAATTATTCTACTTCTACAGTTTATTGCTTTATGACCTAATTTATTACAATGAAAGCAATGACCATTAAAAGAATATGATTTCTTACTTACTTGTTGCTCTACTAGAGCCTTACCTTTGTCTTTATCTTCAAGTTATACTTTAGCTTATGTTACTAGAGTGGATTCCTTCTTTTCTTTGAGTTGATCTTTTAAGCATTTACTGATCTCAAAACCTAAGCCTTCCTTGATTGTCGGTGATCTTTGAGCTATTAGTATTTCATCAAGATTTTCAGAGCTAGATCTAGATTTATCTTATTTCTTCTTTGATTCTTCTGAATCGTACTTTAGAGAAACAAATTCTTGATCCATCCTCTTGCAGTCTTCATATTTTCTCTTGATCATGTTATTTAGTTGTTTTTTGATCTTTTCATCTTCTTCACTTTTAGCTTTGAGTTTAATAATAGTGTCATTCACTAACTTGAGTTCATTACTAACCTCTTTATGCCTTAGCTGTAATTTATGGATCTAATATTTAAGCTTCCAAATGCAATCATTTTCCATTTTAAGATTTTTTTAGAGGTCTTTGTTTTCATCTTCAATAATTTCAAGATCTTCAAACATAGACATGAGATCATATTGATCCATGGTAGATCTAGGCATTGGGTGTTCAACCTTCCAAATATCCTTTGAGCTATTAGTCTCTTGCAAAACAACTATCTTTGATGCCAATTATTGAACATCTAGAATACTAAGAGGGGGAGGGGTGAATTAGTATTCCCTTGAAAAACTTAAAACTTTTAAACAGTTGTCCAAATAACATAATTTATACTTGATAAAAAGAAAGAGTGGAAAGTAAATAACACATAACATGAGAATTTTTATTGTGGAAACCCAAGATGGAAAAAACCATGGAGAGGGTTAAATCTCAAGTATTAGGTAGCTAATTACTAAATATAGGGGTGTCTCACTATAGGTTGGCTCATTATCGGTTGGGCTCAATGCCTAAAATACAAAAACCATCTTTTATAGTTGAACGTAAACTTATAGCCAAAGTATGAAATATAAAATTGAAACTTCATAATTGCATATGTTTATGCATGAAGTATAGTTCTCGCTGAAGTACAAATTTCTCTCAATACAGTCACTAAATTAGAAATATCAGTTTGCTATACACATCAAAAGATCATATTTACATATCAAATATCACTTTTCATATCAACATAGTCATCTATCTTCTTGTGTTGATGTCACTACCAGTATATACAAGCATCAGTGCTAAAATTATTTATGTCGGTTTGAACCAAAGATAAATTCTTGTGAGCATGCAACCAAAGAATATCAAAGATGTTGGCCGTAGTAAAATATATCTCACACTAATAAAAATAGGTATGGACCGAAACACCAATGCATTATGCAATAGATCGGAACAAGTATCGTTGATATCACTACCGAAAATGTCTCTACTGGGCCCAAAGATATATCAGGGATAAGGTTTCCAAACTAACCAGAACAATGACATCAATGACAACATGTTAATGATCATGATTAACAAGCTCAAATACTACACCATTGTCATCTTACATCTATACTTAGTCAAATTCACCATTTTTATCTCCCTTGGCCTTATCTGAAATTATTGTTGATGGTCCAATTTTGGGTGCAAGATTCATATATGCAATGTATAAACCAGATTTCATTGATTAGATTAGATCTTGACTCCCTTCTTTGGCAAGATTTATAAATGTTTCACATTGGCCTCCAAATGTAATTATTTTTTTCTCCAGAATTTGAATCATCAATGAAATTTTTGTTGTTTCTATAGAATAAATTTGCTCCGCTCCTCCTCTGATTTGATCTGCACTTGATGTTTGATCTATAGTTGATATTTGGTTTGAATGGGTGTTGACGTGGCTTCAACACCCAATTTTATATAGACCATTATGATCAAGGGGTGCATCTATTTAATGTAGGTCGACTTGGCCTTTAGAAAAAAAATTAAATTAATATACACCCATTCCATTAAAATTATGGCTCTTGGTATCAAATTCATAGATCCTCATTAAATTCATGGTCATTGAAGTTTATTGGTAATTAATAAAATTGATCCTCATTAAATGCTCGATTGCTAGTAGTTAATTATTTCTTATTGTTCAACTACCCTAACTCCTCCAAGGCCAACTTCCCCCAGCCTCTAATCTATTTTATTGAATTATATGCCTTTTGGGAGTGGTAGAATCCAAGGCTTATGTAGAAATTGCCAAATATGAGGTGCAAAAATTAGAAGTTGATGTGGTAGAATTCTTCCAGAAATCTGACCTCTATGTCGCAAGTGGCAAAAATGACTTACGGATTTATTATGTTCATGTGGAAATACCATGTAGAAATACAACCTCTATGTGGAAAGCATAAATAAGAGGCTCAAGGGGCAAGCAAAATTAAGAGGCTCAAGTGGTGGGGTAGAACATAAAATATAACATTTAAGTATAAGTCACATATTTTTAGTTTATTATACTTTAAGTTATATTTGATGTATATGCTATCAGGATATTAGAGAGTGGTTTCAAATTAATATGAGTTATAATGGAGATTTTAGATTTTGGAAAATCCTAAAAAATTTCAGACTCAGTCGAATTTCAGGTTTCAACACGCTTCCATCAATGTTCTTTTTTCAGGTTAAAAATTCATCTCTTCTTAGTTTTCATCTTTCATTTCATTCTTTTACACTTTGGTTAATTCATTTCATCACAAATGTTTTGAATTTTAATTCTATATCATTGACTAGCTCATCTCAACTCTCACTCATATCCCTAACTGATTTAACCCCCAATGAGCCAAAGTTGCTCAAACTCATCTCTTAACTTGGAGACTTGAAAATTGCCACTAAACTAAGACTACCTAGGACAACTAAGCGAAAAGAGGGGGCCCCACTTTCCATAGGGTGATGGTGTAAAAACCTCACAACATGTACTCTTGTAAAAATATAAATTTTAGATGAATGTATAAATATGAAATAAAAATAAAGAAATTTTAAAAAATACTTTTTCAAATAATGACAATAAGTTTAAATTTTAATTTATTTCTTTCAAATTATCAGTAGACATGTTAAGAATCATTAATTTCATTACAAATTTATAAAACATATATTTCATAAATTTTAATTTTTAATATTTTAAAATAATGGCAAGTTTAAATTTTAAACAGAAAAAATTAGATGTGAATAATTTTTTTTAAATACAATAAAATTTAAATGTCTTTATATGTAGCAATTATAATTGAAAATCATGTATTTAAAATATCTATACTAGTTATATTACACTTGGTAAGTACGAATAGAATTATAAGGGTTTTATACACCCATAAGTAAACCTAACAATAATCAAAAGGGTACTTTACAATAAGGATTGCAATATATTTTAAATTATTACACTCATTAGTTTTAAATTGCATTTTTCATCTATATTATCGATTATTATGCTGAATTTGGACTTTAGAAATATCATCTCACTTGTGGAGTTGAATTTGTAGCATAATACTTCATTTTTTTTAAACAAAGGGGTAAAAAATTATTCAGAATAAAGCACAAAGTTCACAACAAAGGCCCTAGGCCAAACCAAGAACATCCTACAAACATCAAGAAGTTATTCCAAAATGAACCCAATCAAGAAAGCCACTACACAATTCAATCATCCATTATTAACTTTTCCAAAGTGCTCAAATACTCTAGGCACAAGAGGATCTAGTCAACACAACACCTATCTTGATTCTCAAAAACCAATTTTGCTAGATAGTCTCCCACTTTATTCCATTCACACGGGATATAGAAAAATGAAATATAATCAAAAGAAGAGCACAAATTCAAAAAAAAATTTACCACCAAGGATAATTTCCAACTATCTCCATCCAAATGTTGCTCATTCAACATATCAATCAAAATTTGAGTCAGATTTACATGCAATCTTCTTCCATCCAAGAGAAAACCCTCTTTATATAACATAATGAATAGTTATAGCCTTCATGAGGTTATTAGAGTGTTTCCCCTTATAAGTAGAGAAAAAGAAAACAACACCACCATCACTACCTCTACCAATACCCAAATTATTGCATGTCTAGGATTCCACCTTAAAGAACCATCATTGTTAACTTTTAAAAATCCCTCAAGAGGAGGGAGTCATCTCCCCTCTCTATGAATTTTTTTCTTGGACTACCTCAATCTCCTCCTAATACAGAAGCCCACACCATTACAAAACAAGATTCAAATTCTTTATCACAACCAAATCACTAGAGTCCACAAGTTTGAAAAGATCACATTTTGCTAAAATAGTTTCCTTGAGCCTTCATATAATATTTTACCACACAAGAACACCCACCATTCCTAAATATTAAAAGTTCCTTAAATTTATTTTTAACCATAAATTATAGGTGATGAAAGTTGGGCTGAGAACCCAAGCAACTTGTAGAAAAGAGGTCTTCATTAAAAGACGAGCCAAACTTTCCCAAAAATCCACTAAGAGGTGGCATGGAAATAGGCACGAGTTCATGAATTAATGTACATAATGTATTCTTGTGTCCTTCTAGAGTGTCCTATGGTGAAAAGTAATTCTTCTGGTGCCTTGGGCAAGTACCCTGATGAAAACCTGACAAACAAGCATCATGCGTAATCCACCATCCTCTTGCATTATACACTTGGGGGAAAGTTTCATCCATGCTATCTGTTACAGATTTTTCTTGCAGAATCTTAATGAAGCATTTATGCTTGACTCTATGTTTCTATGTTTCCCAATTCTTGATTCAACCAAGAAAAAGTTTAATTAACAAGGATTTGATTCTTCTTCACTTTGAGCTCCACTGACTTAGGCGGGTGTACCTATCATGACTTACTATTTCTCAATAAATCAGATAATGGATTAATTTATCACAATGGTTTTGCTAATGCCTTTTACTGCAACTGTTGATAACAAGTCCTGCAGATGCTAACAACTAATCTTATGCAAAGCTTTACAAGCCAAACTATGCACTAGACAAGAGCAAATACCAATGCAATAAGGATTCTCATCCTTCTTCTCTACGAGCTTGAAGATTAGGCAGGTGTACCTAAGGATTCACTTCTTCAAGGATTCAACAATAATGTATGTATTATTCAATACATATCATAGACATCTATGTTCTTCAATAGGAAAATAAAAGATTATTTAGAATTTAAGGATTGATGGATGATAACTGCTCAACCAGTAAAGACCAGTGCCTAATCCAAGCCAAAGAGTCAAAATAATATACATTCACAGAAACCTTTTAATAATAACACACTTAAAATCCAAATGAAATGCCTTACAGATCATCTTCTCTTTCCCATACCCATGTATCAAATTCTTATGAAAATATTGAACCCTCTGAAAATACCCTTAAGAATTAAACCTCCGTTGGAAGAAACTTAAGAACAATCTCATAATTTACCTTGTAAACATTATATTTACCTTGCCTTACAAACTCAATACACAAGAATTCAAATATAAACACATCAAAAAATCAAAGATACGCAAAATGAATCCCATTGTATTTTATTAAAATCTCTTTGTTTCAATACATTCACAATGACAAAATTCTAAAACAAGACAAAATTTAGAAAACTGCTTCGCAGTTGTAAATTCACCATCCTTAACAATTACATTGAACTTGCTATTTATAGTATACACTAGCTATCTTGGAATCCTAGAAGAATCTGGATGCAACAAGCTTCAAATGTCTAGGAAAAGAAAAAAGCACTAAAAGACAAAAATAGTTACAATCTTCAGTCGATGGAGGAGGGAAACTTGAGCAGCTCCTTTGCAATCATTCTGAATCTTTTACAGTTGGCACCTTTGTCCGCAGATATTCAGGGTAACTTTTGAATGTTGTTATGAGAAATAGTGACCACCAATATAGGCTAACATACACTATTCTTTGTGATAATTACCCTCCCTATGCTCATTGATCATGTGCCAAGTGTCACTTCATTCTTCATCGATTGCCTCCAATTCTATTGTTGTTGGCTTTTTCTTCTTGGGCTTGGTACTTTTGTCCCACAATGTAACCTCATCTTCTGTTGGCTAGTGGAAGCTCTTGATATTCTGCAAGTTCTTTAGTTGCCTTTCCCACCTAGCATCAGTGATAGCCCTTACATCTGCAACAAACTTGACAAAGACTGTTTCAGCTTTTAATATCTCATCTAGGGATTTATTAAACTTATTCATACCCAAAACATTTTCCTTTATTAGGAAAACCTCCTTCTCTGGCAACAAGGTATCAAATTCTCCTCTCCACTGCTCAACAACTTTCACTTCATCATTTTCATTTACGATTGGAGGGATGAATTTACTGAAATCAGGACCAAACATTATTAACCTTGATTGAACTTGATCTTCCTTTCCTTTGAAAAAAGGACAAGGATGTTCCAATTTTCTCAACTCTCTCTCCAACTTGGTTGACTGATTCTGGAAGATCTGGCCTATGAGGTTGCAATGCTTCTAGCCTCTCAAGTAAAGATGCCCTACCGGACCAAACACTGAATAATGGGTCCAGAGTTGCTATTGAATCTTTGACATCTTTTTCAATATTCAACAACTTGTTGTAGGCATTGTGCACTGCATCCAAATTTCCCTTTAGAACACTTATTCTATGTTGCAAAATACTTAACAAGGCAAAAAGGCAACCTCATTTCTATCCTTGTCAACTACTTCAATTTATTGTGTAGGATCCTCAGTGACATCAGGTTGGACTAATTCAACTTCTTGAGTTGGAGGAGGAAGAGCCTTGGAGGCCTCTTCCAACTATACCTTTAGTTCTTCCAATTACTCTTCTAATGCCTATATCTTCATAAGGATTTTCTCTCTATCCTTTGCCAAGGCCATTGTTTCATCAAAGAGCCTTGCATATTTCTGTGAAAGATTCTCTTTTTTTTCTTCTTGAGGTAGGAAAAGTTTGTGACAACTTTTGAAATCTCCAAATCTGAGGTGTTATGCAATGTCCAAATGATCTTGTCCCCATACATCTTTTCTTCTACATTGATCAAGGATGGATTTTGTGTTCTTGGTTCTAAAAACCACATGGAAATGGTTTGTGATTTGGGATCATATCCACACCCTCTTATCATCTCTCCTATTTGAGTTTCAGAGGACAACTGAGCCTCTGGCTATTTCCTAATATGATCTATAATAAAAGCAGAGGCTAAGTTCCATCATGGGACAAGCAACATACCACTTGATTTCACCAATTTCCTATCTCCCTCAGCTGTGATGGTTTTAGAAGCAAGGTCATAGGATTTCAAAGCCTATAAGGCTTCATCTCTAAGTGTAGCACCCTCTATTAATTGCAAGTGAGTCCCCACCTCTTGCTACTTTCTCCAAATGATAAAATTCTTGAACTCATCACTCTTGATGAAAGCATCATCACTAAGAGGCTCTTCTTGGTATTGATTTCTTTCATCTTTGTATAATTGGAGGGGCAATTCCACCTCCTCTTGGACCTCCTTTTCCATTTGCTTTCCCTCTATGATATTCTTTCTCAATTGGTGATGATAATGTCTATCACTAGTAACCAGGGCAATTATTATGTCTTTTTTCTTGCCATGTGCTTCTGTCTAAGATGGTCCTCCTTGCTCTATCCTCTGATTCTTTCTTGGAGGCTCACTTGTTGCCTCTATATCAGGAGCCTCTATGCTATGTTCAAAACCACATGGTTCACTCAACTAAGGAGGGCTATGCTTCTCATGAGCCCCTGTACTATTCTCTTCGTACTCATAAGATGAGTATTGTTCAGGCACCTTTTTCTTCTCTTCTATTTGACTTTCCAATTGATTGTATAAGGTATCATACATATCAATCATCTGGGTGACCCTAGTCATGTAAGGCAATCCCAAGAAGAAACCTCCAAAATGAATCCCTACCCTTTTCATTTGCTTCTCCAATTCCACCAGGTCCCAATATTTTCCCGCTCTCCGCTCAGCTTCTTCCTCATTAATAACATTTATGATGACATCCTCTTCATCACATCCTCCATGTTCTCGGATGTTGGTAACACTTGGGGTTAACAATTTATTAGCACTCTTAATGAAACCCTTAGGGTCTACATACCTATATTGGGCCATGCTCATCTTATATTGTCCCAACGATTTGTTTATTCCTTCCATGGCCTTCTTCCCCACAACAAAATTAGAGATATGGAACTACCTTGGTGTGAATGCACCCTTCTTATGAGGGGCCAAATTCTCTTTATCTGTCCATACTAGTTGCAAAATTAATTCCATTAATGCAACCCTTGGAGGAACATACTTTGGAAGTATATATGGGGGCTGAGGAATTCCATAGAACTTGATCAAAGTGTAGGTCTTTTCCAGATAGAATTCTACCCAGTTATGATCTCCTGGCCATTTATCAACATATTCACAAGGCCTTAGAAGCCTTAGCACCTTGATAGATAACCTAACTATATTTTTACCAAGTAAATTTAAAATTGGATGCTCAATCCAAATTTTGAAACCACAGAACTCATGCTCATTTGATGTATAATTCCAGACCCTAATCCAAAACTGTACAAGATTCAGCTGACCATTTATGTGTGTCCTTGGTCCCAACATAGTGGTGTCCATATCATTTATATTGTGGAAAATAATTAAATGCATTAAAATTGAGTAATGCATGAACCAAGGCTGGGTACCCTTCTGAATTCTCAAGAGGCCCTCATGTATCTGATCAATGATAAACTGGATGTAATCAAAGTCAGTGTTCACATGGGAATTCTAGATGTCCAAGATGATCATCAACATATATGCAGGCATTCTCTCTAGATCTCCATCAATCCCCAATACTCTGCACAACCCATATGCTAGATACTTCATATAGAAGTGCAGGTCTTTGAATTTATAAGGTACATTTTTAGCATCGGGTAATGGGGCTACATACTACCCTGACCTAGGAATTTGACTAAGGATCATATTTTTTACTAAATTGATTTCCATATTATACTTTTCTATTTGTTTTCTCAAATTAATTTCAGTGGAAGAAGGATGATATATACTAAAAGCTTTCATAAAAGAAGCCCTATCTAAAGAAACTAGTGTTGTTTTATCTTTCTTCCTGATGGTCTTAGACACATGATCATACTTCCTTGCCAATTCTACTAGCAAGTATACATCCATAAAGACATCTGGGACTATCAATTTGGCTAGACCTAATGTCGAGGGATTACAAACAAGGATTTGTATAGTTCTATTACTATAAAAGTAATTGAATAAATGATATCTAGAACAACCTGGGGTAACAAGATCCCTACAACTAGACATGAAATCAGAGAAGAATTCATCACTAACCTTTTTATTCTAATTTGATCCTGGGAGCAAGGTTACGAATTATTCTGAATAATTCATCTTCACCTTTTGTTCCTCCCCTGTATCCTTGCTTCCTTCACTTGTTGAGGCCTTACTAGATTCTGGTTAACTCATCTTTGCTTCTTGTTTAAGTAATTCTCTGCACAAGCTCTGCTTCACAAATCTCTATAACTCTTGAATTTCTCGCTCTACTCTTCTAAAAATTTTGATAAACAAAAGACACAAGTGCAAAGTCTATTTATCATTGAGCAGTTAATGCAACAATCTAGTCAAAATCTCAGAATGTCGTTGCTCAATCACATCAACATTCACTCTGTATGTATCGAGTTCAATTTTGTGCTAGCCGTGACGTATGAAGTTGACAGGTAATTGAATTTGAAAAGAGAGATGGAAAAAACCATGATTAATTTTGCTTTTAAAGCCTTATAAATTATTAAAAAACCCTATACAAGAGCTGATTGGCTTGATTTTCTCATTTTTTCACAGCTCATAAAAGTACTTATACTTTGTCAGGATCTCCTATCTTTCTCAACTCTGGTAATTTATTTTATTTTCTGGCAATGGAGAAACAACAAGATTTCAACATCTCACTATGCTCTACTTGACTATGGTTTACTTGGAGATTCAACGACCAACCAAATCTCATGATCTCTAAATATTTACCTTAAATTGGGTCTGGTATGGAGATTCAGAGATAAGAAGCATCTCTAGGTCACTGAATGATTTCTTAATCCTCAGTTCTATTCAGAGACTTAGCAGTAATAGGCATCTCTAAATTGTTGAATGTAACTTAACTTGGCTTTACTCGACCCAAGTTTGATGTTGAGATTCAAAGATAAAGCAATCTCTGAGTCTCTGAATGGTTTTCTTGACTTGGGTTAAATCACAAGATCAAGCGACAACCCCAGATCTTTTACTACATCAACGGTCCCTATTTAATCTCATTAGACTTGTCTTTAACTGAGGTTTCATTTGGAGATTTAGCGCCAGCCACACAATCCAAACAAAACCACATGAACTTTACTTTAATTTACCTCTGAATTTCCTTTTGACCCCAAGCAGTTCATTTCTTTGTATCTCTGAATCTCGCAATGTAACTTTACTTGTCTTGACTTGACCATGATTCAGTTTGGAGACTAAAACTTTCTCCAAGTCGTCGAACACTTAATTAACTCAAGTCACTTTACGAGACTACGAGGTAGCTGCAGGATCTATTTTGCATCAATGAATGACAATAATTCCTTCATGACTCAACACTAACCCTTGTCCTTTCCAAGATTCAGAGATAACTAAAATCTCTAAATCTCCCAATATCCATACTAACTCTGGTCAAATCCCGAGATTCAGAGATAGACTTAATCTCTGAATCACCAAATAAAATATGTAACCCTAGTTTGATCTTATATCCAGCGATAACCACTGATTTGACTGGCCACTTGGACATGTGCATACATATGAGCCCATTATCTCATAATCGTTGAATGCTTTTCGACCTTTTTTACTAGATCTGGCGATTTGGTGCCAACCACACATCTTTGCTCTGATAAACGATCCTTGCTAAGTCTCTGAATGATTTTCATGACCCTAAGTCTATTTGGAGATTGGGAGATAAAGATTTACCTCGTAATCTCTAAATACCTCTTTTAACCCTAGTCTAATTTGATATCTAGAGACAACATGTATCTCTGAGTTGCTGAATACAAGTATTGACTCTGGTTTAATCAAAAGATTCAGTGCCAACCGCTCATCTTAAGTTTACATTGACAATCCAAGCTTAATATCACAAGAATTTTTCTAACCCCAAGTTCATTCTGAGATTCTAAGATAGAGGAAATCTCATGATCTTTGAATAAGATTCTTAACCATGATTTAGTTTGGAGATTCAAAGATAAGAATAATCACTGAATCATTGAATGCTTTCTTTAACTCCAAGTTCTGTTTAGAGACTTAGTGCCAACCACCCATCTTGTTAACCTCCTAGACACGTGTCAACATCTAATCAAACACATTCTTGTCTCTTTTGATTGCTGAATGATTTCTGTTTAGCTTTATTTATCTGGAGATTTAGCGCTAGCCACACATCTGAGATGTGATCAATGGTGAGTGCTTAATCTCTTAAGATTTAACTTAACTCAACTCTAATTTAGAGATTTAGAGCCAACACAAGTCTCATGATCTCTGAATGAAATACTTAACCATGGTCTCTTTAAGAGATTTAGAGATAAAAGCTCTCTCCAAGTCACTAAATATTTTCTTAACTTTAGCTTAACTCACGAGATTTAGTGATAGCCTTTGATCTTTTCCAGCATCGACGGTATGTGCTTGATCTCTGAATTTCAAACGACTTAACTATTTCTTTATGAGATCCAATGACTAACATAATTTGTCAAGTCTTTTACTTCATCGCTTGATCCCTGAATGTTACCAAATTGACCGCCATCTTCTCAAGATTCAGAGATAAGCTTGTCGCTGAATCGTTGAATGCTTTCAATTAACCATCAATTCTCTGGAGACTTAGAGATAACTGTTGCACTAGGTCGCTGAATGAAAAGAACTAACTACCAACCTTTGTGAGATTTAGAGACTTGAAAGGCATAAAAGGACATGCGCATAAAGGTCAACTCAAAAACATAAGAGACTAGGGCACAACTTTGAAAATTAGACCACATGAACCCTACCAAAGACAAATAGGACTTAGGGTTTTGGTTTCTCAAAAAATTTCAAAGCACAATTTCTTTGGATACAGACATTTTGAAGAAGTTTTTGCAGGTACATTTGTAACCACTTTGATGCTATGGCACAATTAATGACAATGGGAACCAAACTTTTTTGCACAACTCAGGAAAAGCTAAAATAGACCCAAATCTATCCTATCCTCCACATCCTCCTATCCCTCATCCTCCATTATCCCTCATTTATCCTACCTACATCCAAATCCATATTTCCACCTTTGATCTTGACAAGGTTAGGGATCTCCATGATCACCACACATCGTATCTATTTCTCCTTATCGACACTCTTCAAACCAAATCCATTATCCTATCCATTTATTGCTTCCACCATCCATTATAACCTTTGATCTTTCTTATCGTATCCATATCCTATCTCCATCCTATCCAAATTGACCCCTTGATCTTGATAACAAAACTAAGGACATAAGATGAAAAACATGTTTTCAAAAGCCTCTTGACATGTCCATTCCTTTGGACCACATGCTATTCATTGCACTATTCCATCACCTTACATTTACATATCCCAATCCTTTAGCTTGGATAAATATGTTATCCCCTCATGAGATAGTCCTTGAAAATCAAATAAGCTTCTTCCATCATTTGCATATTCATTTCTAACCCCTCAACTTCCTTGATCCTTCACTTATCCATTTCTAGCCAATAATTTCATTCATCCTTTCATAATGCCTTATGCTATGATATACATTAGGAGAAAATAAATACATCTTGCTCAAGAATATATACCAATAAGCAATCATTTAAACACACACACACACACACACACACACACACACACACACACACACACATATATATATATATATTCAAAATTCCAAAAAATCAAAAATATTTTCAAAACTCAAAATTTAGAAAAAATTCCAAAAATCATGAAATAAAATCTCTTGGAGATACAAATATTTTTAACAAACCCGATCAAAATCTTAAGCTTAACAAATCATAAATCAATAGACAACCTATCAATCTAGTCTTCAATGATTTGATCAATTGCGTAATCAAAATTAGCAATCTTTATCAACTATCAGTTGTCTTATACAAAATGAATCCTTCCTAAAACTAGACACTATCATGATCTATCATGTGACTTATACAAGATGAATCCTTCTTGAAACCATACACATTGATCATATCTACTTATCAAAAATACTTAAGCTTTGGTAAGAGATCTACACGGCTGTTGACTTGTTTGGTCAGTGAGTCTTATCCTTTATCTTTGGTGACATCCTTTATCCTTAGTATATGTTAATAGTGTTCATAGCGTGTCCTCCTGTGTAGCTATCTGTAAATTCATGTCTGGTCTATACATTCTTTGAATCCTACCCACCCCGTGGTGAGTTCACCATGCCCTCTGCATCGTTTGAACAAATTTGAACTCGCCCGCCTGGTGTTCACTGGACTCAACCTCGTCACCTCGCATGTTCGAGTTGTGACTTTTCTCTCTCCCCATCGCTTCATCATTAATGGTGGGATTAATTCCCCATGCACAAGAATTTAAAACCATCCCAAGTGGCATTCACTCCATTCATGTTGAGACAACTATCACAATAAATGCCATTACTCTGATTCATTGCATGACCACGTGACAACCCACGTCACCCCAGTATGACGAATTGCCAGGTCATTTCAATAACGGTTAGTTTTTTTCAGACTCTGGGTTCTACGTAATCCCATAGATTTCATCTCATTTGTCGCATTAAATAGAATTCCTAGAACCCCCTGGGTATTGATCAAATTAGAAGTAAGTTATTTCATTTATAGCATTTCTGGGATTTGATATCAGCTAATGTCTTCTTGAGGACAGGTGCGAAATGGTAATGAAATCTCTGTAACCTGGGATTTTATTATATTTTATTATTTATATTAATGGTTTTCTGGTCTTGCAGGCTACCAACAACTCATTAAGCAACATGTTTGAGGTATCTTCTCCTCCTGGAAGTCCGAAACTCCTGTCCACCTCAATAAGGGCGGCCACCAAGACAAGGGCCGACAAAGTATTAGAGAAGCTCCCGCTCACCTCAAAATATATGAGGGATGGTGTCATTGTGGGATCCAAGGTCGATTCCAAATTGCAACTAATCACCGACACAGAGGTCGAACCTTGGGCCGAATCGTAGGGCCTAGTCAGGACAATGTTCAATCAACGTTCTATCGAAGACAGTATGGAAAAGAACATGGCCGCCTCTAGCATAATCAAAGCCGATTACTTCCCTTAATTTGTGCAGTCCACCAAGCTGATTCTCACCCTGGCAAAACATTACAACACAACCATCTAGGTTGTCATACTTGCTGCTTCCCTTCCCACGGGCTACCCCACACCCCTAGTGTCCCTTGACGCTGTCACTTTTGCTTCGGGACTAGGAATCACCCATTTTGCCAATTCTATCATTATCTCCTAGGCCACGTCACTACAAGAATTCAACAAAGTCCAACAGGCTACCCGACAAAACCTTAACACCCACTGGCTAAAGACTCCAAAGAAAGATTACAAGAAAATGAAGTTGGAGATTCCCCACACGGACTTCAAAGAAAGCATACAAGCAGGGATCATCTTCCTATGTCAGGTCTTTGGGGAACGACATGCCTGGGATTTTTTAGCCTGGATGTACTACTTTCTGTACAACATCACCACCAACGGGCAAAATTTTGATTAGGCAACTATTACTGCCAATCATGTGGGCTTCCAATTGAACAAGGCTAGCAATACATCTAAGTTCCACATGAATTCATATGTTCTATGAGAACTGGCACAATAGAGACCCAGAATCTAGGGTTTACTTATAGTGGGTATTCTTGGGACAGGTCCCGACCAGAGTGCCCCTTGGGATCATTTCCCCCACATCCAATGGGAAGCCAACTTCCCCAATTTCTATCAGGTAAATGATACCTTCGTTTACTACAACATTTTGATACCCACTCGAGATGTCAATTACCGACTACCAAAGGAGGCCATGGCCTTGGTAAGTTCCTACGGCCATTATTTTATTCAATTTCAATAGAACTCATATATTCGGGTGACCGGGTTCTCCAGAAATCCCTACCTATTGCCCAAACACTATGGGGATAGGATTATTTTGATGGAGTATTACAGATAGATTCTGGAGGTCCATACTTATTATGGCCTCAAGAAGGTTACCACAATTCCCTTCCCAATCAATTGCAGCCTTACAACGGCCAAAGAAGCTGATAATGAATTGAAGAGTCTGGGGCTAGCAGAGTTTTACTTGGCACGGAGCAATTTTGATCCACTAGGAAAAATAAATCAAGCATTACCTTGGGCGTCAACACCCCATGAGCCTCACATAGAATATTTTTGGGCAGATTGCCAGGATGACTTTGAGGTCCGAAGTCGACATTATGAGAGGATGACGAAAGGTATGATGAAGAGCATGGGTCTCTGGACCTTTCCAAAGGACTTCTCATATATTGGGCCAGTGGAGGACTCAGAATATAAATCTAAAGAGATTGACAAGATGGCTCTCCCTCCGGTGGATTGGGACACCCTAAAATTTTTGACAATAGAGGACATCACCAAGGATGTGGTGAAGCGCAGTCATGAATATTTTTCACGGGTTTGTAAAAAAGAGCACCCGTCGAGATGGTCCAGTGTTGCGGGGATCTGCTTTGGGGTCTAGAACATCTAGCTAGAGTAGAGATAAAGGGAAAACAAAAGAGAACACCCTGGCCCAAGTCTGGTCTTCAGTTCTAGCCCCTATAATGGAACAAATTCATGCCCAACTTGAGTCATCTCAATGGCTGAGCAAAACAATTAGCACCAGACTTTCCCTTAGACATGTTGTCGCTCTGGTGGGATATTCCCTTCCTTCAGGTTTCCCTTCACTCGCAACACTCATGAGCCGGGCGGCAGAGACAATGGATGAGGGTGCGACTATTTTGGATATTGGGTTACAAACAAGGAGAAGAAAACAAAGAGTGGATAATCCTCCACCAAGCACAGATGAAATCCCCAGACCATTGGGTAATATTCCTATGGAGCTCATCCCTTCCTCCCCCGAAACAGAAAATCCTCTAGAGGCATCCCCTCCCCATGATAGTTTTGATGACATCTTCTAGACTGATGACCTCAGGAATTTGCAGGAAGATGTGGAGAGGGTGGTGGAAGAGATCGCCACACAAGAAGTAGAAAATATCTCTGGGGAAGGGGAAAGGCAAGAAAAATAAGTTGCCTTGGAAAAAGAGACCTAAGAGCAAGAACAGGAAAGCACACTAGGTGTGGAAGAAACACCAGTCTTGGGGACCGAGATAGGAGAGAGGCAGGTACAAGTTGAGCAGCTGACTATGGATGAGGAAACCAAACCTCCAAGAATAATCATACTCTCAGTCATCATGCTCCAAACACCTCCAGACACCCTGGGTGACCCATTACCCAAGGATACGACATTCGACAAGGTTGTCCCAGCAACCCAACATTCATCCCCTGGTCAGACACCTTCGCCCCCTCTTGAAAGTAGGCCCTCGGAGGAGAATGTCTCGGCAAAGAATGCCAAAAGAATTCAGTAGTAGCAGGATCTGGGGGAAAACCCTAAAAATATGGATACAGACCCCGAAGACACAAACATAAATACCACTAAGGTGGGAGAAGAGGGAAACCCCGAGGGCAAAGAAAAAGAGTCCACAGTGACCACTGATGTCGGGGAAGCACAACAAACCCCCGAAGAGGACCCAAGTATCCATGACCTAGCAATAAGACCGCCCCTGCCGCCATAATGGCTGGTGGAGTCAAGGAAGAGAAAAGCCTCGATGGCAGTGAGAGACCCTCTCTCTCTAGCCAAGATGATGGCTCAAAATCAACAGTCCTATAAGCCTAAGAAGGTCTGGACCCTCCATACCATTCAGACTGGTCCGGGAGGAAATATCATCATGGTAGTAGTGACACCTCCCCCAGACAAAGAAGAGGCAGTAGTAGGAGCTGAAGAGTACATTATCATAGAGGTCCCTCTAAGGAGGAGAGATAAACAGGGGGAACTGGACCTGTTAAAATAAGCTAGCTGGGAAATTGAGGCCCAATATGATAAGCAAGCGTAGAAGCTGAAAGAGGCAAAGGAAATAAATGATAATATCCTCAGGCTTCTTGCAGAACTAACACAACCATTGGCTGTGATTCCTTCGAAGGCCTCCACATCCAGAACACCGCTCCCATAGGGTGATATTGACATGATAATAACAATGAAGAAGAAAGCGCAGGCTGTAGATGATTGGGTAACTGAGCAGGTAGGAGCCGTAAGGCATTTCCTTACAGCTACGCTCTTGGACCTACACCAGTCCTGTAACGTCTTGGGCCAACTAAACAGCGCCGCTTCTCAGTGGGAGGGGGTGATAGAAAAATATGAAGAATGGAAGAGTGAGTTAGAAGAGATAATGAATTTTGGGGAAGAAGCCGTCACGGAGATGGGTATTTTAGGAGATGAGGATTTCAGGTTCCTCTAGGCCCAACACTCTAGACTTGGTCTTAAAATTTAGACAAGCAAGCAACTAATAGAAGTCCTGAAGGATAAAGCCCCGATGATTCAAAATTCTTTAATTTCATATGCAACATTCATCACAAGGGTTTCGACGGTCGATCCCTTTAGCATCGAGACATGTGCTCTAGTGGATTTTTTTTTGAACAGAATTGATAAAATAATGGAGGCGTGGTTCCAGTTCCTCAGAGATTTTGATGGAGAAAAGATGTCACATCTCACCCGCATGTTGATACAGGTGTACGACACCGCAAATATGGCTTTAGAGTTCAAAGAGGGTGCTAGAGATGTGGCCGAACAGTTGGAGGCAGCCAACGACCACTGGGATTGTATAAAAGAGATAAACAAGGAGGGAATTCTCCAAAGATTGGAGACATTCCGGGAATGTAAAGAGCAGTGATGTCTTTCAGTCTCCAGATATTTCCATCAGCAAGGCAAATTTTTGAAGATATGTTATTCTTTGAGCGTAAGCTCCTGGACTCCAGAATTTTGGGTCCCAGTTTTGTATTCTTTTGTAGCAATCTACGTCAAGGTTCCTGGGAGCCGATCGATTGCTATTAGAAATAAACAAGGGTCAGAATACAGGCGATATAGATAATGACAAGTCCAACAGATGGGATGGTTATGACAAACGTCTTCTTATTACCCCAAGGCACTGCTCCCACATTTACTACCTGGCACACCTTGAAGATAGGGAGCCGCAATCAACATTAATGAGGCGTATGGCCTAAGTTACCATGATAAGCAAGTTTCTTCTATAAGTACCATGGCCCTCTTCTCTAGGTCGATTCTTCTATATTTCTCCCCTTTCTTCTTCCATCTTTTCAGAGCTTTGTACATCCCGATATGATTGTAAGAGGTGCAGGTAGTACCGGCCACAGATACTGTATTTTATTTAGCAAGTGTACAGGTAGATTAGGTCAAGTTTGTGTATAAATAATAAGACCGATGCCTTAACAAGGGTCAGAAAAATTGAAGATTTTGCAGTCCAGTAGCAATAGCAATATCACTTTTAGGTTCAGTGTAGTTAGAAGTTTACTTTCAATCTGTTCTAGATAGCTTAATGCTCCCTTGGATCCATGAATGTAATCGTAAGTGATGCTGAAATTATTTCAAGTTAATGAAAGAAATAAGAACAACTTGTGGTCCTATGTTATTTGTTGTTCTGATCTCTGAAGTTACCAAACATCTTTTGTGTTGTATGTCTTCTTATGTCCTTTGCTTCAGTGTTTTGCATTTATTTAAATAATCTTATCTCCCTTTTCTATTGAATGCATATAAATCGCTGATTCCTTGTGTATCTAGTATTTAGATTTGTTTTCTTGCATTGGAGCATTGTCATTGTTTGAATATGTATTGCATAACTATAAGTAAAAATATACTCTAAATCTGATCTAGCTTTTGTGATTTCTTTGGTAAATTTAAGATGGTTGCAAGAAACCTCACCCCTTTTGAAATCCATGGAAGTGATGAGTAAAAACCATCTATCCCCTCAAACAACAGTCACCTGCCCAACTTATCTCCCCCGCACAGTCAAGACCCGACTACCAAGTGCTTGGAGGCTAGGAGAATTCATTCCCCAGTAAACCTCTACAGGCAGAGTTGGCCAGTACTCTAGTACCTAGTGACAACTTATCCCCTATTGGTAGATCCGATCACAAAGTCCCGTCAACAGAAACTTGCACTTGAAGGAGGGCATGAGCTCATCTCCTTGGAAAGATTTTGATTTCACACCGCTTAAGGGCTCCCCAAGCAATAGTTTTAGGAAGCATGCTTTCTGTGGTATAGGGTCATTTTCATCCCTATGCTTTGAAAGAATCCACTGAGTGACCTGTGATCCTGGAGAGTTTGTAGAACTTGGACCTCCTGTCCAAAGAAAAAGGACCCACCAAACACGACAACCATTGAATTTTTCATAGGGATCTACCACACACCAGAATACCCAAATCCCTTGGATAATCTCAGAGACTCATGCCCACAAAATCCAAAACCAAATAGCCTGGATGGCTACCTACTTCAACAATATCGGGTCCCCAATCGGGCAATTCCCCTACACTACTAATGATCTTCCTCCACATCTAGAGAAGATCTACCCCAAATATGAGCATCTAGGTCCCTGAAATGCAGAACACCTCCAATCCTACAAAGATTCCATTAATAGACACTAGATACAACATTAGGATGTTGTAACCCAGATGTTCCCGTTGTCCCTAGGATAGAATGAGTTGAACTAGTCTTTAAACTTGCCTGCTAACTCCATCAATAGTTGGCAAGATATGGAAGATGTCTTTCTGGTGGCCTTCCGCATTCATGTGGACCCATCTTGGTCCCACAGGTAGTTCATTTCCATAAGAAAGGAACCAAATGAGCCTCTCGCTACCTTCAATCATCGGTTCCAATGGGCTTTGAAGTGGTGTATGGGCCCTTTTATCCCATCCACCAATGTGACTATCTAGACGTACCTCAACGCTATGGACCCCTTTGTCACTACTCTCCTTTGGAGAACTACTGCCGCTAACAACTAGGATACCCTGGAAAAAGTTTACAACTTAGCCTTGGAGTTGTCCCATGACCTGAGTAACGCCCCTGATGGAATTGGACAAAGTGTACCATTCAACATGTTACTCGGTAGAACTCCTTATGCCAGAGGATACAATCCCAATCTGACGATGGGTGCCCCAATAATGGCCATGGGCCCACCACTGATAGACCAATAGCCCTGGTACATTTACCAATCTCAAACCCTGACAACCCAGGTCTGGAATACATTCCTTGGAATCAACCGCAACAGATGCAACAACCTTTGACACAATCCCCTAGAGTACCTTTCTTCCAGTCATCTGCGGTCAGAGGATTATCGTCCTCAACCCTGAGAACTGCTGCCACTTTCCCAGGTAACCCACCACCTCAGTCGTCACACTATGACACCACTACCCAGCTGTCCACTAAGGTTGAATCCCTCTGATTATTGGTGTCCTCCTTGACAACAATCATGGGAAAACTGAAGGTAGGGCCTTCTGCGCCCCATAACCCCAATTCCTAGAGACGGAATGTTTTGTCCGTTCAATGGAATGCCAATTCTGGAGGATGAAACTACAACAATGGGCCTCAGCCCAACCAACAATAATGGAACAATAAAATGAATACCAGAGGTCCTCCTCCCAATCAAACTACCACTCAGGGTGGTGCTGGACCTAGTTATTATGCATAGCTCACAAAATTCCACCCCTAACCATGTGGTGTAGATTACATGATATTAGCTCACATTCTGAGGTGAACTATGCCACATTGGAGAAGATCATTCACATCTCCCAGTTGGACAGACAACAACCGGTTGATCCATCTCCCCTGGAATCCTCCCTGACGGATCCCCCTCACATTGCTTTTACATGTGAGACCATCTTCTTCAGGACAGACAAAGAGGATGAAGAAGAACCCAATCTATAGGGATTCTTTGACGAATCCATTCCAGTCTTTGAAGCTAATGCCTTCAACAACCCACGGACTCCATATAACACTCAGAGTCAATCTGGAAAAGGGCCATTCTACACATCAATGCCTCCTAAGAGAACCACCCCTAGGACTCTAACATAAATGATCATTCCCTCCCACCGAAAGGACTTGGCCCTAACCATGCTAAGGATCTGGCTGGGGGGAGCCAACTTTACCCAAAGGGGCGATTTGATATCACCAAGGCAATGGAAAATACCACCACCTCCATGACCTTGATGGAGGTTTTACTTAATTGTCCCGAGCAAAAGAAGTCCCTCTTATTGCTCTTAGGGAACCTAGAAGTCATTATTCACCCACCAAAGACTGTCAATTTCAATGATGCCAACTTGACAGTCTTCCAGGGAAATACAGAAGATCCTCCCTTCCTGCTAGGCCTAAACATCCAAGGGAAAAACTGGTACAATTGCCTTGTGGATTTTGGTGCTTTGGGTAACTTTATGCCCTTGTCCATCTTCCAGAAGCTCAGACTTGCTCCCACACCCTCCAAAGGCCCAGTAGTCCAATTAGACAAAACTATTGTGAAGATGGTTGGTAAGCTGAAGAACATCCAGATTTAGCTCATCCAGGATCCCCAGATATCCAGCATCATCGATATCCAAGTGGTTGACATCCTCAAAACCTACGGGATGTTATTATGTCAAAATTGGTCAAAGGCCCTCAACAGGTATTTCTCGACAGACTTCTCCCACCCGTGGCTCCCCTAGAAAGGGAAATCAAATTAGATCCAGGTAGAAAGCGAACCTAGAATGAAACAAGCCCTTACCAAAGTTGGGAAGGTAAACGTAATCTTTTTCTTTGAATCCTCACTCGGGGTGTATCGACCTTGGGAAATTTTGACCTTTGATTTCATCCCCGATGGTACCTTCCCTGGGGAGGATCCCATAATCACTTAGAGGATTCAAGATCTGGATGCAAAGATGAAATGCAAGGTATGTTTACAAGGTAGCAAGGTGACTCTGACCACCCCCTTGTCTGACACTTAGTGTCAGGTACATTACCAAAAACACTCTGAACTGGAGTGTGAGCCCTATATTTCTGTCGCTACCCATCACATCACCAATCTCCAACAGAAGGAGCACAAATTTAGGTTCCCTAGACCAAGCAATCCACCCATTGGCACACTTGAGGTGTCGCTCATCCAGGAACCCAAACCAGAAGATTCTCTGGAGGAAAGTCTCACCTGCACACCATCCAAGTCAGAGGATTCACTGATAAACCTCCCAACCCAGAACTTAATCCAAATCCCACTTCACTTCCTAAGCCCCATAAAACTAACAATGATTTATGGATCATGAAGTTTGATGGGTCCTAGTCCAAACAAGGTTGTGGGGCCAGAGTGGAATTAATCAACCTACGAGGTAAATCCTTCCTTGCATCCTACAGATTGCATTTTGTCTACACCAACAATGTCACAGAGTACAAGGATTTAGTCCTTAGACTCATGTTCACTTTGAGAAAATGGATCACCCACCTCCGGGCAATGGGTGATTTAGAGCTAATTATAAAATAGGTTCGAAGCCAGTACACATGTCATGATAAAAGGCTGGCCACATACCGTAACCGGGCATGGAACTTGATCGAGGATTTTTATGCATTTGGCATTGAACTTATCCCCCAAAAATGTAATTATGTTCTGTATGCCCTCGCTATGTCTGTTAGTACCCTCAAGCCGATGGCTGGTCCCCGGCTCTGGAGATTCTCTATTGAAATGGTCCCCACCCCGTCCATCCCAGACAATATAACACACTTTCAGGTTTTCGAAGATGACTAGCACATATTGGCCTTCATGAAAAATGTTGGCATCTTTGAATATCAGATCATGGAAGAAATTGATCATGACGATACCGGTCAAGGGGAAGAAGATGATGGGATCATTGACCTACCTACCAACACCATTCCTAAGGGGATGATCACTCTAGAATGAATCTTTGATTCGAACCCTCGGGGTTGAGACAAGATATCATCCTCCTCCGAAGGAGGAAAATATGAAAAGGTTAACATCAGTAAAGCCAATGAAGATTTTTTTTTTCCATATTGGTACCTCCTTCTCCCCATAGGAGAAGGAGAAGATTTGTAAGAAGTATTAAAAGAATGAAAACAAGAACATTAAGTAATCCAAGAAAATGAAATGCAAGAAGGATTTTACCATAAGCCAAATGTGAGATAAAGTTTTCAAGATCAATCACCAAGCACATGAGAAACTCAAAGAATCCAACAAAGAGCCAAGAGATTTTGGTAAGGGGAAAAGCAAAGAAAAACCCCTTTGTGAATAATAAGAATATGGAAAAAAAGCCTATGGATGAGAGCAATAAGCTCAATACAATAATGAGAG
>MU224840.1:1760806-1798832 GCA_018584345.1 Thuja plicata | reverse complement strand
AAGGATTCAAGCTACATAGTGCCCTTTTGGTGATCTCTCCATCCACCTTCCTCCAAGCCTCTTCCAAATCAAGAACCCATTCAAGACTTGGTGTTGGAGATCTACAAGAAAGAGATTGAAGACATCCCACATTCTACATTCCACATTTTGGTGCATACTTGTGGATTCAAGGATTCGAATCCGCCACAAGGACTTTTACAAAGCAAGGTGAATTTATGCATTTACTTTGTTTACTTCTGTAATTTAAATTATATATTTGAGATTAATTCCAAAACCTGGGTTTGACCAAGGCAAACCCCTCCACCCCCCTAACAAAAAAACCTCTTTTTTTTGCAGGTACAAGTTCAGGACTGCGTATTTGGACTCGGATCTGGATACCCTTTTCGACAAACTTTCGGGATCCGTGAATAGATTTTCTATCAGGCCTGTTCAAGTCAAGGTCGACATTATTGGGTCAAGGTCAACCTCACCCCTAACCTAGGTCAAGGTTGACCTCACCCCTGACCTAGGTCAGAATCGACATTTCTGGGTCAGTGGTGAAATTTGTGGGTCAAGGTCGACCTTTTTCATAAGACGGTGTCAGATCGGAAAATGATTTCTGGGTTTTATTTGTCTTTGCGTTTTGGTTTCAGATCATACTTCAGTTTTTTGAGAAACAAAGTATAGACACTAGAAAATAGCATTCTTTGATCTGAAATTCTTTAAAGTTGGTACTTCTCTCCTATTCATCTCAATCTTTCTAAATCTATCACACATTCATTCCTTTCCATAAAACGAGGAATTTAAGACTTTCCTCTTTGCTCTCATTTCCAAATGATTGATTCATTTATGCATTGATCCTTTTTGGGTTGATCAATTTGGATCTTTCCTTTGTGCATCTTGGGATAGAAGAGGAATATCTTATCTTTCCCCCATATATTTCAAATGTTACATTTCTTATGTTACACATTGTTACATGGTTACATTTTATATGTTACAGAAAGCAACACACCGCACAACTAAAGGGAAAGCGACTGTACAACATGTACATTATTTACAAAAACCCTCAAACCTTTTTACCAACACTTGCCTGTATCAAAAATCTTATTTTCTTCTTGGCATACAAAAATCAAAATGACAATGTACTTGTACCGTTGCTGTTCAAATTCATAAGGAATCATAAAAATGAAGACTACCTTATTTGAAATTCCTTTCATGCCTTCATAAGTTCTTCCATCAGAGTCAACATGACCAAAAGTATGAAACTCATTCTTCACATCAACAAATATCAGAAAATATGAACCATGACAATGAGAAAATGCATCATCATAAGAAATATTAAACTCCACTTGCATTACCCCCTCATTAGCCGACTGATCCATAAAAAATCTAAATGACTCATACTCAGATAAGCCATGGATACCGAAATCTGGAAAAACTTCAAGATGGAAAGACATATCAGTATGTTCCTCAAAAAATGGATTGGAAATCTCTCCCACTTGCAAATTACTCTTATGGTTACATGGAGCCAGCTGATCAACATCATAGTCCTGCTCACTACATGGAACAATGGACTCATCAAATACACATTCAAACTCACAATATATTTTAGCCTAGGAAGAGATACAATCTGATTTCTTACTGGATATTGACACATTTTCAATATTAAAATCAGAATAAACCAAACCTAAAAACTCCATACATTCCTCAAACAATGGATTAACAACACTGTGTTTTTCTCCTATATGAACATGGTAGCAAAGAGATAGTTGATCAATATCATTGTCCTCATCAAATGCATCATTAGTAAAAAGTTTGAAGACATTAGTACCCCTTCTGTCATAATCACTGTCATAATCACTTTCAGCATATGATTCAAAATCAGATATATCACGATAAGTAGATTCAACACTTCTATCATTAGGCAAAGAAGTGGATGACAAATTCATACTACCTTATTCAACCAGAGGAGATGGGAAAGGACACCAATCATCCTCAAGTTTCTCATCATGTGTAAGATTTTCATTACACAACCAAACCATATGCTTCAATTGATCATCATTAAATGAAGGGATTTCAAAAACACACTCATCTAGAACTTTACCCTTTGACTGAAAAGACTCAACTAACTGATCTTCACTTTGATTTTCATCCATAATATCATGATAAATTTGCAAGATAGTATCATACTCCATCTCATAAGGAAGACCAT
Organism: Thuja plicata; assembly: GCA_018584345.1. Taxonomy (NCBI): domain Eukaryota; kingdom Viridiplantae; phylum Streptophyta; class Pinopsida; order Cupressales; family Cupressaceae; genus Thuja; species Thuja plicata. Next base: position 1,796,641 of record MU224840.1, on the reverse strand, counting down.
AATTTATTATCCCTCTTTCCTTAAGTTTTGACACCAAATCCACTTCAAATATCTTGATACCAAACTCATTTGTATCATGCTGATGTAAAATATTATTTTCAAAATTGGTGAAGATACTCTTACCTTCACATGCTAATTTGCATTCACCTCCATGAATGCTCTTACCTTCCCATGTTATACTCATCTTACACAATGGATCAACATTCTCCAACATATCATTCTCTTGCGGGACATTGGTTTTAGCATTTTCTTGATCCTCATAAGAGTGTAAAACATATACATCCTCTTCAGCATTCAAAACATTGTTAGTATCATTGCATCTAGGATCAAAATGAGAGGGTGTTTCTAATATAACTTTGTAAGGAAAAGATCATTGAGCAAGCCAGCATCATAAGTATTTGAAACATCATTCATTGCTACCATTTCTTGGACATATGTATTGCCATCTTCATTAGAATTTTCTTCTGTATGCAACAAAGGATTATTAACCATACATCTATTCAAATCTGAATTCAAGACCTGATTAGAAACCAACGTAGAGGTATCAATACACCTACTTGGAGCTGCAAACTTTTCACAATACTATTGTCCATTCTCAAATGTATTTTGTCGACAAATCCCTCTAGAGAAATGGTTCTTTATCAATTCGTACTTGGCATTGTTTTCAATCTCTATCGCTGTCCTAAAAGCTTAATGCAAAGTCTTAGGTTCCTTATCTCTCAACCTATAACTCATCTTCTTGTCAAATGCATCAAAGTAAACCACAACACACACATGATCTTGAGGTCTATTTCTTTCAGGTATTTCATGCAAAGCTCTTGCAAATATAATATTGAAATCAGGAACCAATTCATCTTCTTTAATCTTAAGATTCAACCATTCAGTAAATACATCGCTCAAATTCATTCTCTCACCAAATTGTTCCATGAAGGCAACATGTAATTCATCCCAAGAAGAAATTGAACAAGCTGGTAAAAAAGAAAACTAGTCCCTAGCATCATCTTTCAACGTTTGAACAAACAACTTCATGTATACATCTTCATACTTTATTTCAAAGTCACCGAATAAATCAATGAACATTTGAACATTATGACTTGCTGAAACAACTTTATCTCCACAATTTTTTGGCAAATAATCTCTGATTTCATGAGGAACATCATGTGGGAAATCTTTAATGCCATCAAAACACAATGGCTCATACCTCTTGGTATGAAAGGATTTTGAAAAACCCTTGCTGGTCTGAACTTTAGATGAAAAAAAAATTGACATCTCACTAATTTTAACACACCTCTTTCCTAGTGTTGAAAACACTCTATAGAGGCAATCCATTTAAATCACTTAAGTCTCATGAAAGAAAAACACATGAGAAGCAAAATACCTTTATTGTTGCTGCTGAGATACTCTTTCATGGCCAGTAGAAGTAAACACACTCAAACAACCATCTGATATTTTATCCTTCCTTGCCAAAAAAAACTGACAAGGCTTCAAATCTGCAAACATTATACTGCAAAATCTCTGAAATTTTACATGTAAATCAATGCTACTGGGCTGCACAAGAATTCAGAGTCGCCACCCACAAAGATGTGGGAAAAGATTCACAAGCTGGTTTAGAAATGGTAAACAAATGATTAGCTCCTATGAGCTTATAACCTTCACTTCTCTAGTAGATTATAATTTTTGGGGTATTTTAATTTGTAACTTTTAAAAATAGAGATATTCTAAAAGTTTCAACAAGATTTTTTAATCTCTATCCCCAGCAGAGTCACCAATTTGTTAGCACTTTTTCTTACGGAATCTGTATAAGCATCAATGCTTGACTCTATGACTCCCAACTTCTGATTCCAGCAAGTAAAAACACTAATTAATGAGGATTTTATCCTCCTACTTCGAGCTCCATAGACTTGGGTGGGTGTACCTCTTTAGACTCATTGCTTCGCAATGAAATCCTACAGTGGATTAGGGGTTCTTACAATAATCTACTAATGTCTTTTGCTGCAACCGATGCAGAGCTTAGAAAGCCAATCCATGATATTAACATAAGTAAACAATCATTGGAGAAAAATGGAAAATGTGATAGTAATGATATTCACCCTTCTTCTCTTCGAGTTTGAAACTCAGGCAGGCTAACCTATTAGATTCAATTCTCAAATGAATCACCAACAATGTATGTACTATTCAATACAAATTCTTGACGTTCATGCTCTTAAATGGGAAATGGAAAATGGTTTGATTTTAAATGATTAATGGTAAGGACTGCATAACTAACAAAGACCAATGCCTTATCTAGTGGGCAACAGAGTCATACAAATGTACATCAACAAAATTACTTAATGGAAACACAAATAGAATGCCTTACAATATATATGCAGCTCAGATAGAATGCCTTACATACTATCTTATCATTCCCATACTGATGTATCAAATCCACATACAAATGCTTATCCCTCTGAAATCACTCATAAGACTGACTCCTTCCTTGAAGGAAACTCACAAGTAATTGCATAGTTACCTTGTAACCAACATATTCAGAATGCCTTACAAGCTAAACATACAAGAGCATCAACAAAATATAAAGAGATAGAAATAATATGGAACATGAATTGCACTGTGTTTTATTAAGATATTTATGCTTGAATACATCCAGAATGACAAAAAACTCAGAAAATATGACCCTAGAATGAAAAAGTTGCCTTTTAGCATTAATTTTATCATCCCTATTACAATGGAGAAGAAACAAGATATAGGAGAAAGAAAAAACAAAATCAGTCACCGACACCTGTCTGTCCCCAAAAATATCTGCAACTACTTCAAACTGTAACTATAATAATTTGATATGATATGGACTTAAATGGTCTATAAAATCAGAATCCTCATTTCAAGACCTTTTTGGTGATATATGATACTTGGTATTTTGGACAAATTTTCCCCCCCTAAACATTTAAACAAACTTTGCCTTCCCGTGCACATTTCTTGAATAATTTCTGAAATATTTATGCTTTTTTCAATAGTCAAACTATTGAATTAAACTATTTTTATTTAAAAAATCTACATATTTTACCTTTTATCCTTATTTCACCCATATTTAATCAGCTTGTGACACTTGTCAATCAGGCTTAATGGCTTAATGGTTAGATGTCATGCTTCTTCCTTTTAAGCTATTAAGTCAACCATTAGATTTATTTCAACCTGCACACCCTTTAATTCCTCCTTTTTTGAGATGAATTTATGCACATATTTCATTTTATTTTCTCTTTTATCCAGATTAAACCAGAATCCACCACTTGTCAATCAGACCTAATGGCTTAATGGTTAGATATCATGCATCTTCCTTTTAAGCCATTAAGTCCACCATTAGATTCTTTTCAACTATGAAGTTATTTAACCCCTTCTTTTTTGAGATAAATTTAATTTTAATATTGCATATTAATACCTTTTCTCTCACACTGCACCAGATTGTGCCACTTGGCAATCTCTTATTGGCTCTGTGTGTCCACTAGATGCCATGTCACCTACCCTATGCCACGTGGCATCCTCTAATTGGCTGCCTCTACACTGCTCCAGATTACGCCATGTGTCTACCCTACCACATGTCACAATCCCCTTAATGGATTAATGATATCTTCCTTGCAACTTTCTCATTAAGCCATTAAGTCATCCATTGATCTTGGTTGTCTCGAGATTCATGCCCAAACCTACAGTCTTTTTGCCAACTCACCTGCCATGTGACACTCGCAGGTCCCACCAAAATTGTATGTTTGTCCTCCAAGAATTCTTCCCAATGCACCTATCGCCTACATGTGCATATCCTTCTCTTTGTTCTTCATATCATCTATTGTGTGTTGTTGCATTTAAATGCTTCAGTTTCCCTTTGTGGGGGAAATGTGGGATTAAAATCCTTTGGTTTTTTAAAGTCATTCTTGTTTTTGCTCCAAAATAATGGGGCCCACCGCACACTTAACTATCCAGCCAAGAGGCCCACCAAATAGCCTCTTGGTTCTTTCTACACATTAAAATGTAAGAGCTTTAGTATATAAATACTAAACTATTTCACAGCCCCATGCATGTGGGATAAATCTCTATGTATTTTTTCAAGCTTTCTGAGACTTCCTCCAAGTGCTGCTCACCAATGGCCATATCTTCTTGTTGTTTAAGACCTCCAATCTCTTTTATAGTGCTCGTCGTCCCTTCCTATGGATTCACTTTTGCAATTTTAACTTAAAAACTTTTAAAAACTTCTCTTCTCTTGCTCGGCGCAACATGTTGTTTGCTGGTTTTGTTTTTGTTTTTCAAGCTTCTTGAAAGCTTCCAGTAGTTGCTGCTCATCTATGGCACCATTTTAATGATGTTAAAGACTTCCATATTGCTCCATGGAGCTGGGCGTCCCTTCCTATGGATGCACACATGCATTTTAGAAACTAAAAAAAACTTTAAAAACCTCCTTTCTTGCTTGGCGCAACACTTCTGGATTGCTAGTTTGTAATGCATTTTTAAATAAAAAACATTAAAAAAACTCCACCCAAGGCTTGGGCGCACCAATCCATGGAGTCAATTTGAATTTTAAAAGCTTAAAAATCTTTAAAACCCTCCTCTGAGCTGGGCGCAACCAAGACATGCATTGCTGGTTTATATTTTGCATTGTAAAGTTTTAAATAAAAACTTTAAAACTCCCATTTCCATTGTTGTGGTTGCTGATTTGTCTTTAAAACAAAAGATATTAAAACCCCTCTTTTGGTGGTTTCCATTTGCATTTTAAATTTTTATAAAAAACAATGCAATCCTCCCTCCAAAGAATTTCATTTCCATCCTCTGAATGCTGGCCCCATATGCTTTTGTCCATTTGTCGATTAAAGCTTTTTACAAATACATTTTAAAATGATGATTCTAAAATACTCTCAAAAGTTCACCGGCTTTAGAAAATGCTCTTTCTATGCCGGTACAAACCATTTTATAATCAACCCACAAAGTAAAACACTAGCGAACATTTTAAAAAACAACTTTCAAAGTTCCGCAAATTGGCTTTATTTTTGGCAAATAGCCTCCAGATCAACCTTTCAAACCTGACTAAATAATGCTTTGCAACCATGGGGTCTGGACAATACATTCTTCTCTAGCATATTAATAATTATCATTAACTAGACAGGCTTTGAAAACACTTGGGCCCAAACATAATATTATGCAAAGAATACCACTTTGTTATATTCCGCAACTCGCAGAATTCAGACTTGTGCAAACCCTGCCAAAGGTGCAACTTGGAAAGTCATCATACGACCTCTTGAAGATCTGTCACTTGGTGAAATAATTCATTCATCCTCATCGAATACACATGCAAAAGGGATTGGCTGGATCACCCTTAGGTATAAGATGCAAATAATCAAACTTAACAATTCAGAAAAATAGTGTAAGCGCAAAATGTTGAATCAACATAAAAATCATCTGGATCAGTCATTGAAAGATTAGAAAGATATGCTCTGAGACTTCACCATAAGATCAAGTATTACACTTACATACCATGAGAACTATTCCATAATTGGCTCTTGAAAACAACTCTCATAAAATGACCATTCCGTTTACTCCAATTCTGCTCTGTACTGCAAACTGCACAAACTGCCTCTCAAAATTGACTTTGAAAACTCGTCAACTGAAACCTTCATGAACCGGAATCTTGGGTATTTATTCACTCCCATAAAAGGAAATTGAATCCACAATTATCTCACTCATAAAAACATAAGGTGAAAAACCAACAAACACCAAAGTTAGCCTATTAGAAACATTCTGGAATAAAATAGTGAAATATGCAAAAGTCTGGTTTGGAAATGGCTTAAGAAAGTGACAAGATGGATTGATAGAGATCCAAAAATATTAAGGGAGAGTCACTCATAGGTCTAAAATGCATAAAAACCCTCAATTCTTCTTGACCTTGAACCGGGTGCAAACTGGGAGACCTCCAAACAGGCTACTTGGAAAATTGCATTTCATCATTTGACAAATTGATAGAAAATGCAAACGGAATGGGCTTAGCAAACTGACCAAATGGACTTGTCGTGACCCAAAGATGAAGAATCAAGAAGTATTTGAACTGTGTAATATAGTACAAAAGGAATTTTTTCAATTAGGTCACAAGGTCAAAACTTACAATTGGTCAAACAAGGCTACTCAGAATTAAGGGCAGAACAAATAAATAAGATATCTCTGGAAGACCAACTTTGAGGGATTAGAAAACCTAAAAAATGGACTCAAAATAACTTGGGATTTGAAATATAGGCTCTCTAATATACATACTCAACATTCCCAAAATGGTGACCCATGAAAATCAATTAGACTCAAGTTATTGAAATGCAAACTGGGATCGTTACAACAAATTGACACTTAGGCAGTAAATGCAAAATGGACAAGTGCTCAAAACAAGACATCACTAAATGACTCAAAAATTGAATTTGGCAATTTGGGATGTATTCTTATGCCTAAAAAAGAGTGATGAACATTTGATATGTATGAAAAACTTCAAAATTGCATTTGGGCAAATAGGCTCAAAAAGCACTTATAGGGGGGTCATAATGCAAAGCACTAACAAGGTACTCAAAAACCCTTGTTGTATTTTTTGAGTCCCAACACAAGGTACCCTACAGTGTTCTCAATGCATTCATGGGCTTTGAAGGGTTGTTCATTTGTAGAGCACCTCCCATGCCCTTTCTTCCACATTTCTAGTTTTAAGGTAGGTCCTTCTGGCCCTTCGTTTTCTTTTGGTTTGCGCTTTGTTCCTTTGTTTTTCTTTGTGTTCTGGTCTTTTTCGTTGCCTCTCATTTGTGGGGTATCTATACAAGAGGGTTTTCCACCCTCTATGCAGTTGTGGATAGTGTAAAATAGTGTAAATTTCTGTAAGTCTTTGTAAATTTGTAGGTAGTGGCTTGTAGGTTAGTTGCAGTTTGTTTGCATCTGTGGGTAGTCTATGTAAATTTTGTTCTTCGGCCTCCTGTTAATTGTATTCATAGTGTATCATCCTGTGTAGCTATCTGTAAATTCATGTTTGGTCTGTACATTCCTTCGATTCCTACGTACCCCGCGATGAGTTCACTGCGCCCTCTGCATTGTTTGAACAAATTTGAACTTGCCCACCTGGTGTTCGTTGGACTCGACCTCGTCACCTTGCATGTTTGAGCTGTCACTTTTCTCTCTCCCCATCACTTTAGCATTAATGGCAAGATTAATTCCCCATGTGTAAGCATTTAAAACCATCCCAAGTGGCATTCACCCCATTCATGTTGAGACAACTATCACAATAAATGCTATTACTCTGATTCATTGTATGACCACGTGACAACCCATGTCAGCCCAGTACGACAAATTGGCAGGTCATTTCAATAATGGTAAGTTTTTTCTGGACTCCAGGTTTTGCGTAATCCCATAGATTTCATCTCATTTTTCGTATGAACCAAAATTCTTGTAACCCCTTGGGTATTGATGAAATCTAAAGTAAGTTATTTCATTTATTACATTTCCAGGATTTGATATCATCTAACATCTTCTTGAGGACAGGTGCGAAATGGTACTAAAATATCTGTAACCCAGGAGTTTATTATATTTGATTATTTATATTAACATTTGTATGGTCTTGCAAGCTACCAACAACTTATCAAGCAACATGTCTGAGGTATCTTCCCCTCCCGAAAGTCCGGAACTCCCGTCCACCTCAACAAGGGCGGCCACCAAGACAAGGGTCAAGAAAGCACTGGAGAAGCTCCTGCTCACCTCAAAATATCTGAGGGATTGTTTCATCATGGGATCCAAGGTGGATTCCAAATTTCAACTAATCACCAACACAGAGGTCAGATCGTGGGCCGAATTGCAGGGCCTGGTTAGGATAATGTTCAACCAACGTTCTGCCGGAGACAATATGGCAAAGAACATGGCCGCTTCTAGCATAATCAAAGTCACCTACTTTCCTTGCTATGTACAGTCCCTAGAGATGATTCTCACTATGGTGGAACATTACAACACAACCATCTGGGTTGTCATACTTGTTGCTTCCCTTCTTACGGGCTACCCCACGCCCCTAGTGTCCCTTGACGCTGTCACTTTTGCTTCAAGACTCAAATTCCTCCAGTTCATCAATTCTATCATTATCTCTTGGCCCGCATCACTACAATAATTCAAGAAAAGTCCAATAGGCTATCTGACATCACCTTAACACCCATTGGCTGAAGACTCCAAAGAAATATTACAAGAAAATGAAGTTGGAGATTCCCCGCACGAACTTCAAAGAAAGCATACAAGTAGGGATCATCTTCCTATGCTGGGTCTTCGAGGAACCACATGCCCAATATTTTTTATCCTGGATGTACTAATTTCTATAAAACATCACCACCAATGAGCAAAATTTTGATTGGGCAACTATTATTGCCAATCACGTGAACTTCTAGCTGAACAAGGTCAGAAAAACATCTAAGTTCCACATGACTTCATATGTTCTATGGGCACTAGCACAACAGAGACCTAGAATCTGGGGTTTACTTACAGTGGGCATCCTTGGGATAGGGCCCATCCAGAGTGCCCCTTGGGATCATTTCCCCCACATCCAATGGGAAGCCAACTTCCCCAATTTCTATCAGGTAAATGATACCTTCATTTACTACAACATTTTGATACCCACTCGAGATGCCAATTACCGGTTGTCAAAGGATTTCATGGCCTTGGTAAGTTCCTACGACCATTATTTTATTCAATTTCAACATCACTCATACATTCGGGTGACCAGGTTCTCCGGCAAGCCCTACCTATTGCCCAAACACTGCGGGAATAGGATTATTTTGATGGAGTATTGTAGACAGATTCTGGAGGTTCATACTTATTATGGCCTCAAGAAGGTTACCATAATTCCCTTCCCAATCAATTGTGGGAATTACACTTGTAGCCTTGCAGCAGCCAAAGAAGTCGGCAATGACTTGAAGAGTTCGGGGCTAGCAGAGTTTTACTTGGTGCGGAGCAATTTTGATTTGGTAGGAAAAATAAATCAAGCATTACCTTGGATGTCAGCACCCCATGAGCCTCACATAGAATATTTTTGGGTAGATTTCCAGGATGACTTTGAGGTCTGAAGTCGACATTATGAGAGGATGATGAAAGGTATGATGAAGTGCATGGGTCTCCGAACCTTTCCAAAGGACTTCTCAGATACTGGGCCCGTGGATGACCCAGAATATAAATCTAAAGTGATTGACAAGATGGCTCTCCCTCTGGTGGATTGGGACACCCCAAAAATTTTGACAATATAGGACATCACCAAGGATGTGGTGAAGCAAAGTCATGAATATTTTTCACGAGTTTGTAAAAAGAGCACCCGTCAAGATGGTCCAATGTTGCAGGGATCCGCTTGGGGCTCCGGAACATCTGGACAAAGTAGAGATAAGGGGAAAATAAAAGAGAGCACCCTAACCCAGGTCCCGTCCTCGGTTCCAACCCTTATAATGGAACAAATTCATGCCCAGCTTGATTTGTTTCAATGGATGAGTGAAACAATCAATGCCAGATTTTCCCTTGCTCTTGCAGTCGCTCCGGTGGGATCTACCCTTCCTTCAGGCTCCCCTTCACTCACAACACTCATGAACTAGGAAGCGAAGATGGAGGATGAGGGTGCGGCTATTTTGGATGTCGGGTTACAGACAAGGAGAAGAAAACAAAGAGAAGATAATCCTCCACCAAGCATAGATTCAAACCCTGGACCATTGGGAAATATTCCTGTGGAACTCATCCCTTCCTCCCCTAAAATATAAAATCCTCCAAAGGCCTCCCCTCCCCATGATAGTTTTGATGACATCTTCCAGACTGACGACCTCAGGAATTTGTGGGAAGATGTGGAGAGGGCGGTGCAAGAGATCGCCGTACAAGAAGTAGAAAATATCCCTGGAGAAGGGGAAAGGAAAGAAAAAGAAGTTTCCCTAGAAAAAGATACCCAGGAGCAGGAACAAGAAAGAACACTAGGTGTGGAAGAAACACCGGTCCTGAGGACTGAGATAGGAGAGAGGCGGGTACATGTTGAGTAGCTGACTATGGCTGAGAAAACCAGACCTTTGGGAACAAATGTACCCTTAGTGGTCATGCTCCAAATGCCTCTAGACACCCTAGGTGACCCATTACCCCAGGATACAACATTCAGCAAGGTGGGCCCAGCAATGCAGCAGTCAGCCCCTGGTCGGACACTTCACCCCCCTCCAAAAAGTAGGCCCTCAGAGGAGAATGTCTCAGTAGGGAACGCTGAAAGAATTCAACAATAGTAGGATGTGGGGCAAAACCCCCAAAATATGGATACAGACCCCAAAGCTACAAATGTAAATACCAATGAGGTGGGAGAAGCGGGAAACCCCGGGGGCAAAGAAAAAGAGTCCACAGTGACCGGTGATGCTGGGGAAGCACAACAGACTCCCAAAGAGGACTCAAGTATCTAGGACCTAGCAGGAAGACTGCCCCTACCGCCACAATGGCTGGTGGAATCAAGGAAGAGAAAAGCCCAGGTGGCAGTGAGAGCCCCTCTCTCTCTGGCCGAGATGATGGCTCAAAATCAACAGGCCCAGAAGCTTAAGAAGGCCTGGACTCTCCATACCATTCGAACTAGTCCAGGAGGAAATACCATCATGGTTGTAGCAACACCTCCCCCAAAAAAAGAAGAGGCAGCAATAGGAGCTGAAGAGTACATTATCATAGAGGTCCCTCTAGGGAGGAGAGATAAACAGGGGGAACTGGACCTGTTAAAAGAAGCTATCCAGGAAATTGAGGCCCGATATGATAAGCAATCATAGAAGCTGAAAGAGGCAAAGGAAACAAATGATAATCTCCTTAGTCTTCTTGTAGAACTGATGCAACCATTCTCTGTGATTCCTCTGGAGGCCTCCACATCCAAAACACCACTCCCATAGGGTGATATCGACACGTTAAGAACAATGAAGAAGAAAGCACAGACTGTAGATGATTGGGTAACTGAGCAGGTAGGAGCCTTAAGGCATTTTCTGATAGCTATGCTCCCGGGCCTACACCAGGCCAGGAACATCTTGGGCCAGGTAAACAATGTCGTTGCTCAGTGGGAGGGGGAGATAGAAAAATATGTAGAATGGAAGAGCGAGTTAGAAGAGATAATAAATTTTGGAGAAGAAGTCTTCATGGAAATAGGTATTTTGGGAGATGAGGATTTCAGGTTCCTCCGGGCCCAGCACTCTAGACTTGGTCTTAAAATTTAGACAAGCAAGCAACTAATAGCGTCCCTGAAGGATAAAGCCCCAATGATTCAAAATTCTTTAAATTCATATCCAGCATTCATCACAAGGGTTTCGATGGTCGATCCCTTTAGCATCGAGATATTTTCTCTGATGGATTTTGTTTTGAGCAGATTTGATGAAATAATGGAGGCACAGTTCCGGTCCCCCAGAGATTTTGATGGAGCAAAGATGTCATGTCTCACCTACATGTTGCTCTGGGTAGACAACATCGCAAAGATGGCTGTAGAGTTCAAAGAGGGTGCCAAAGATGTGGTCGATCAGTTGGAGGCAACCAACAACTGCCGAGATTGTATAAAAGAGATAGATGAGGAGGGAATTCTCCAGATTATGGAGACATTTCATAAATGTAAAGAGCTGTGATGTCTTTGGGTATCTAGATATTTACGCCAGCAGGGTGAAGTTTTAAAGATATATTATTCTTTAAGCGTAAGCTCTTGGACTCTGGAATTTTGGGTCCCTGTTTTGTATTCTTTTGTAGCAATTTGCGTCAAGGTTCCCCGGAGCCGACCGATTGCTGTCAGCAATTAATAAGGGTCAGAATGTAGGTGATCCAAATAATGACAGGTCTGACAGATGGGATGGTTCTGATAGACGTCTTCTTATTCCCCCAAGGTGCCACTCCCACATTTACTACCTGGCATGCCTCAAAGATAGGGAGCCACAATCGGCATTAATGAGGCATATGGCCTAAGTTACCAGGATAAGCAAGTTTCATCTATAAGTACCATGGCCCTCTTCTCTAGGTCGATTCTTCTAGATTTCTCCCCTTTCTTCTTCTTCCATCTTGTTAGAGCACTGTACATCCCAAGATGATTGTAAGTGGTGCAGGTAGTACCAGCCATGGATATTGTATTTTATTTAGCAAGTGTACAGGTAGATTAAGTCAAGTTTGTGTATAAATAATAAGACTAATGCCTTAACAAGGGTCGACAAAATTGAAGATTTTGTAGTCCACTAACAATAGCAATATCACTTTCAAGTTTAGTGTAGTTATAAGTTTACTTTCAATCTCTCCTCTATAGCTTAATGCTCCCTTGGAGCCATGAATGTACTTGCCAGTGATGCTGGAATTATTTCAAGTTAATGAAAGAAAGAAGAATAACTTGTGGCCCTATTTTATTTGTTGTTCGGATCTCTGAAGTTAGCGAACATCTTTTATGCTATATGTATTCTTATGTCCTTTGCTCTAGTGTTTTTCATTTAGTTAAATAATCTTATTCCCCTTTTCTATTGAATGCATATGAATTGTTGATTCCTTGTGTATCCAATATTTAGATTTGTTTTCCTGCATTAGAGCATTGTCGATATTTGAATATGTATTGCATAACTATAAGTAGAAATATACTCTAACTCTTATCTAGCTTTTGTGATTTCTTTGGTAAATTTAAGATGCTTGTAGGAAACCTCACCCCCTTTTGAAATCCCTGGAAGTGATGAGTAAAAACTAGCTATCCCCTCAAACAAAAGTCACCTAGCCAACGTAGCTCCCTCACACCATCGAGACCCGACTATCAGGTGCTTGGAGGTTAGGAGAATTCATTCTTTGGTAAACCTCTACAGGCGGAGTTGGTTGGTACTCTGGTACCTGGTGATGAATTATCCCCTGTTGGCGGAGCCGGTCACAAAGTCTTATCAATACTTACCGAGGTGATTTATGATAGCAGGTCTCTAGCCATTCACACAATTAAAATCCCTATGATGAAATTTGCAACTCAAGTTATAGGAAAAGGTCTACTATTCCAATCAAGAGAATTCAATGTCTGCTACTCCAGTATTCATTTCTTATGATATGGTCATCAATGGAGTTAAAAATGGTCTCTTTCAGCTCATCAAGGAGCAATGTATTGAAAATATGAACCAGTGCAAGACGATCAAGAAGAATCTTGTGTTATGATTCAGAAGTCTATCTCTATGTTTGTTTTTTACTTCATGAACACTATGCCCGATCAAGGTACAATAATCTATTCAACTAAGAGACTAATAGAACATTATATTGCTAAGCACATGAGGAAGTACAAATGCATCACTACTCAAGAAAAGGAATTTATATCATTTTTCTCTTTATTATAATGCACAATCAGGACAAAATTCACAAAATGTAGTGGATAAGTATAAGAATGATATCACTTTTATTATTACTGTTGATAAGTGTATAATAGAAGCAGTTGTACCAAGAAATTAGTGGATATTGGAACTAGGATATGAAGTTTTAGACTAATTGGTTGACAATTATGCAAAAGTACTCCTAGAGATTCTTGTGGATACCTCTAAGAAGAGGTTTGGTACTGCCGAAGAAAAGTCGAGTGAAATTGACAAAGAAAAGGTCCCAAAGGACATCAGGAAATTTTTTTAGAAGTATATGAAGGATATCAGGGCAAAATAGGCATGAAAAAAAAGATCTTGCTACTCTTAAAAGGTTCACTCAGAGTGTCGCAAGTAGCTCTTTTGACATCACTACAAAAGTAGCTACTCCTTAGGTTGTGAAGATTGAGAAGACTGAGAAAGAAAGCCTACCTGATAAGAGGAAGAAAGCTCTTCCTACCCCTATTCCATCCAAGAAGGCGAGAACATTATAAACCAAAGACACCAAGGATAATCCCATTTTGGTAGAATGTGGAGAATAATCATATAAAGAAGGAGACTAATAAGGTAACCCAAGATCCCCTTGATGTAGATACTTTCTTTGATATGTTTTCAAATGGTAGATCAGATGAAGTTGGTAGTTTGTACAAGTCTTCCACTTCAAAGGAAAAGAAAAGATTACACAGACATTTTTACAATATTGTACTAGATTAGATGTTGGTGTAAATAACTTCAGAAAAGATATTATGGAAACTCTATGGGTAGGATTATAATTGAATATGTGCAGAAGAAAAATAAATAGATAAATATATTGTCTGCACAACCACTGCCGAGGTTTCTAATCTTGTAAAGAAAAAGTTTAGGAAAAGTTTTGTGGCAATTAGTAAAGATCAGGTAGGTAGGACAAGAAAAAGAGTACACATTCTTATGGAGAATTACAATGTTGAAATTAATATGAAGGAAGATATTATCAGTAAACTGACTATCATGATAGGTAATTTGGGTATATTGTCCAATGATGAGTCTGGTTCATCATTTGTCAATCGTACATCATCCCATAAAAATTTGGATAAAGAATATCCTGCCAGTCTTGTTCCTAAAATATAGTGATGAGGAAGTTGTTTTACTCTTTGAGTTTTTATCGGTATTAATTGTCACTGATGCCAAAACCTCCATACCAACACTCTGGCAGTATCAGTTGGTTATTGGCAATTTTTGGTTATGTACCTGTTTATTATCGGTTATGCAACAAGACTTTCATTTATACACAGGATAGGTTCAACATAAACATTTTTGGTGTTCTTGGTATTCATTGGTAGTGTACAATGTCCTACACACGATCTATTTGTTTTGGTACACTGGCATGCTTTCGGTGTTCTATTTCACACGGACTATTCTATCATATTCTGGTGCTTTCATTGGCTACACAGTTTCTATAGGTATCTAGACAGTTGTGCAAGTTCGTCAGATGTTTTTGGTATATCAGCTACAATGTATAATGATGATTCGTCTATTAGTGGCCACACTTTTTGGTCTTTGTTGTAGTAGTTCTTGCAAAATGTAATATACATTATAACGTCTTAAGTGTGACCTATCTATGGGTTTTAGTGTAGCATGTAATTGGTCTTATGTATTTTCTAGATTTAGGATCGATTCTATGTATTAAATGTAATTGTAATCTTCTTAGCATTCGGGTTGTCACACATTTGGTGTAAATTAGAGATATGTAAGATCGACTACTAATATAAATAAAGAAAAAAAAACTATTTGAGTGTGGAGTTTGAGTAGAATCTTTGAGGTAGTTGTGGTCGAGCAATCTTGTGACAACAGTGTATGTGAGCAGTGGAATCCGTTGTGATAGACTTAAGATTGTATCGATGTTATATATATATATATATATATATATATATATATATATATATATTTATTTAAAAATTCAAAAAATAACAAATAAATTTATTTTTCCAGAATATAAATTTTTAATCAAATATTCTTAAAAAATGATTCCTCCAAAATCTTATAAACAACTATGCTCATGTGCAACACTTGTATGCTCATATATATATATATATATATAATTTGGTTAAATTCCAAGGGTTTAAACAAAATTCCCAAACAAACCCTAGCTGATCTAATACCGGTTTTCTATTGTTGTCAATCACAATTATGGATTGTTTGTTCAGATATAAAACCCTCAATATCCAATTTGAAACTATAACTTTTTAATGAAATCTCATATACCCAGAATACATATCTGACATACAGATATAAAGCAAAACCACAGAATTACACCAATAACCATTTTCTAAGATTTAACAAACACAAATTAGACAGGGAATTACACACAAGGGTATTTCAGTATTTTAGATGCATAGAAGAAGGGGATCTGAATACTGAAATATCAAAGGATTTAAACCCTACCTCATTCGACCAATTGATAGAAGACACAAAGAACAATCCAAAACCCTGAAAATCCTAAGATTTCACATCTTTCTTCAATCCAAAATAGAGCCAAAACCTGTAAAACCTCCAAACCTCTCTCCCTAATAATCACCAAAATGGACTCTAATAAAGAAAACCCATAAATCAAGACTGAAAATGCAACTCCCAATCATAAATAAAAACTCAACTCTAAAAAGGGACTTAACTAAAATCCCAGAAATCTAAACTCAGATATTAACTCAAATCAAAACTCAACTTAAAATTTAGTAAAAAGAATTAATTAATAAATAATTAATAATTACATGCACTTTTTTGAACTAACAACTTTAACTCAACTTTAATTTTAATTTATTTTTTAATTTTATTAAAAGAATGTGCAACTTTAATTATAAATTTATATTTAATTAACAATAATATTTTAGCGTATTAATAACCATGCAATTGATAATTTAATATCAATTCGTTAATTATACCTTTAAATCTCAATTTTAGATTTAATAATTAACTAAATCCTCTATTTCCATAATTGATCTTTTAATTAAGTATTTTTAATTAACAAATATATTTAATTAATTTTTATTAATTAAATATCATCATATTTAATATTTCTAAATTTATTAAGATTTAATTATTTAATTACATAATTAATCTTATAAATCACTTAACCAATAACACCAAAACCGCATCAAACCACATGACCAAACAACATGATGAAAGAACTAACTAAACCCAAAATACCACAAACAGGCACAAAGGAAGGGTTCACAAATGACATCACCTTGATGAATTCAGAAGGTAGCAAATAAGATACTTGTCACTATTTTAGGGCAATAAATGGCTTAAGTTGGAGTTTGGACCTGTCTGTTATCTCCCCTCTCTTACCATTGAGATATTGTGATAGGGTACGTGTTGAAGACAATTATTCAATTGTGTATTGTCATTGATGTTACACATGTATATACACTTATGTAGTGGTTTTACACTAATGTCTACATTCAGACCAAGCACAGTTGGTAAATAGAATGAGTTGAGTTCGGGCATTGAAGAAGTTCAGTGTTGACCGAGCTCACTCGTGCATTTCAGCCTTGGTTGGGCATTCAGTTGCAGCCGACTAAGAGTGATTTATATTATGTAATTAAATGGTTATATGAGGCCGACTGAATTATGGTTTATCATTTAGAGTTTATTCAAACCGACTTGACAGGGCTTACCATGTATTTATGAAAGGTTAGGTTTGGATTGAATGTGTTGTAGTAGAAGCCTAAGTGTGTAAGATGATGCGAAAGTGAAAAGGCAGAAGTGTGGAATTCTGTGAAGGAAAAATCAGATGGGATTCTAATTGAATACAGAACACTCAGAGCTGCAATAGAATATCTGGTCAACAAGGATCTAGTTACAATCAAGCAGAGATCTGAATCAGCAAAGACAGTTGCTTACACCTACAGGTCAATCCATTGTTACTTTCTAACAATTGTAGCAGTGATCAAAATCTCTTAACAGAGTAGACTTAACAATCTTTTGTAAATCCTCTCACAAGGTAACATTTCCAGATTGAAGTGTTAAAAACCTCTAACAAGGCCACTCCTTACAGGGTGATTAAATCCTTTAAATAGGTCACACCTAACAGTGTGTTATTTTAACCTTTAACAGGGTTGGCTCCTAACAGGGCTCACTTCAGAAGAGTGAAAAATAGTAACTAGTTACATTTGTGGTTTTTCCCATATTGGGTTTCCACGTTAAATCTTGGTGTCATATGTGTACTTGTTACTTGTTTTATGTTTTATGTTTTTTCACTTAATCTCTAAGTATAATTGCATTAAAGATTGCTTTGACACCCGAGCTACAGAAGAATATCTTAAGTAACCTGAGTAACAGTATTAAATTATTTAGACATATAAAGGGACAAGGATTTGTTTTGGAGTAACTAATTCACCCCTCCCCTCTCAATTACTTATCTCATTTCCAACAATTGGTATCAGAGCTTCAAGTGCTTTCAGAAAAGGTTTCAAGGCCTAAGCTACAGATCAGAAATGTCTTATAGGAGGGAGATCCCAAAGCTAAACAAAGACAATTTCCTAGCATGGCAGGAACTGATGAAGCTACATCTATCTACTATTGGAGATGTTGGTTTACAATTCTTAGAGACCAAATATGTTGCACCAACAGGGACTATGACTGTGGAATAAATGATGAAACAAAAACTTAATAACATAATGATGATTGACATAGCTTCCTCACTCAGCTATTCAGAATTTGATGAAGTCAAGGACTGCCCTAAAGCCCATGATATGTGGAAGAAACTGCAGGACATTCATGCAGGTGATACAAATGTAAAGAGAGCCAAAGAAGAAAGTCTAAGAGGACAATTTGACCAGATGAAAATGAAAGAAGGAGAAGATATCACAAAGTACAATGAAAGAATCAAAAATATTTTAAGTGCCATTAGAGTAGTAGGTGGACTAATTGAAGATACTATAGTAGTCAGAAAGGCACTCAAAAATTTACTCCCTATTATTAGAGTTTCATCCATTCAAGAAATGAGGTGCAACAAAGACATTACTTTGGATACATTAGTAGGAAGACTTACAACCTTTGAGCTGGAAAATTTTGACAACTACTCTCCTGGCTCTAGCAATCTTGAGTCTACATTCAAATCCAAATTTAACCTTGATAAGAAGGATAGGTACTCTAAAGGGAAGCAGATTGAAAATGACAGCGATGATGAATCTGATGATGAAGATCTTGGCATCATTGAAGCAGTACTTGCAAGAAGAGCTGAAAAAGGAAAATACAGAGGAAAGATACCATTGATTTGTTTCTCATGAAATGAGGTTGGTCACATTGCTGCAAAGTGTCCAAACAAGAAAGACAAGGATGAGAGGAAGTTTAACAAATTCAACGGCAATAAAGATTTCAATAACCACAAAAGCTATAAGGATAAAGGCAAGAAGTCTTGTTATATTGCCAAAGATTATGACAGTGATGAAGAAGAAGAAATGGTTTATATTGTCATTAAGGATGATTTAGACGAGGAAGATGAAAAGAATGCACTTTTCTCACACATCAATAAAAATGTTACTTGGATAATTGACAGTGGTTGTTCTCATCACATGACTGGTGATAAGACAAAGTTTGAACATCTTGAACACTATGATGGTGGAAGTGTCAGTTTTGGGAATGTTGAACCTTGCCCAGTAAAAGGAAAAGGTGGCATTGTTCTGACAGAAGGAATCAAATGTGATAATGCTTATTGGGTTGAAGGATTAAGGAGAAATCTACTCAGTGTAGCACAACTAAACAACATTGGATTCAAGGTAGAATTTATGAATGGTAAGGCCAAGCTCCTGGATGGTAAAGGGAACCTAGTTGGAACTGGTAGGAAAATAAAAGGTAATTTATTCTATCTTGATCTCACTGAAGGTTCATGCTTTATTGCACAAGTAGAATAAATTTGGTTATGACATAAAAGGTTGTGTCATGTGAATTTTGACAATCTGGTAAACATAAGCAAGAAAAAAAGAGTCAGAGGCATTCCTATCTTGAAGAAACCTGAGTTAACAATATGCAAACAATGTCAAATTGGAAAGATGAGAAAGAATAGCTTCAAGAGAAATAATTAAAATACTAATGAAGTCTTGGAATTGGTACATACTGATCTATGTGGACCAATTAGAACAACAAGCTATACTAGAGAAAAAAGAATTATTATGTTTGTTGATAATCATTCCAGAATGATGACTGTCATGTTTCTCAGAGAGAAATCAGAAGCTTTTCAGAAATTCAAGTGGTATCTTACGAGAGTTGAAAAAGAAACAGGAAATAAACTAAAATGCCTAAGATCTAACAGAGGAGGATAATTGATCTCTAATGAGTTCAATGAATTCTACAATGAAAGGGGAATCAAAAGACAAGTATCTACCCCTGGTACACCACAACAAAATTGAATAGAAGAAAGGAGAAACATATCCATTATGGATTGTGCCAGAACCTTAATGATTGAAAAGAATGTTGATGCCAAATACTACAAGGAGGCCATCAACACTATAGTGTTCAACTTGAACAGAGTTCAACTGAAGAAAGGTAGTGATCAGACACCTTTTGAATTATGGTATGGCTATAAACCTAATGTTCATCATTTCAAAGTATTTGGAAGTAGATGCTACATTTTGAACGAAGCAAGAAATGGGAAACTAGATGCAAAAAGTGATGAAGGAATATTCCTAGGCTACTCATGTAAAAGCAAAGCATACAAATGTCTAAATCTTACTACTCATAAAGTCATAGAGAGTGTACATGTCAAGATTGATCAGTTTATAGAAAAATGTGAAGAGAAGAGAAGTAAAGAGCCTAAAGACTACAAAAAATTTGTATATCATGAACCTAATACTATACCTGTGACTCAAGCAATGGTGACGGGACAACATACACTGACACAAACTGTACTACCTAAGTTGAAAAATGAGCAACATGAAGTGCTAGTAGAAGGACCCGATTCATAGACAGAGGGACTCGAGTCACAGACAGAGGGACCCGAGTCGCAGACTAAAGGACCCAAGTCACAGACAGAAGGACCTGAGTCACAGTCAAAGGGAATAGAGTATCAGACAAAGGAACAAGAAAGAATGTTTGAGAATGACAGACCTAGTGGATCAAGTCTAGAATCTAGATTGAAGGTTCCAGTACATTCCAGATACGTGAAAAGGTATCATGCACCTAAGAAAATAATTGGAGATCAGACAGAAGGTGTAATGAAAAGAAAGAAACTAAAAGGTACATGCTTACTAAGTGAATTTGAACCTACAACTGTTAAAGATGCATTGAATGATGAAAGTTGGATAGAGGCAATGAATTAAGAAATTGAGCAAATTGAGAACAACAAAACTTGGACTCTTGGACCTAGGCCAAAGGACAAGAATGTGATTGGAACCAAGTGGGTTTTTAGAAACAAAATGGATGAAAATGGGAAAGTTTATAGAAATAAGGTCATACTAGTTTGTAAATGATATGCTCAAGAAGAGGGTATTGACTATGGAGAAACTTTTTCTCCTGTTGCAAGACTTGAAGGAGTCAGAACTCTTCTAGCATATGTTGCACACAAAGGATACAAAGTATATCAGATGAATGTGAAGTCTACATTTTTTAATGGAATCCTAGAAGAGGAAGTCTGCATTGAACAACCAGAAGGCTTTATTGATCCTAGCAGAAGAAATATGGTTTGCAAGCTACACAAAGCATTGTATGGACTAAAGCAAGTGCCCAGAGCCTGGTATGAAAGACTACATAGCTATCTAATAAGCATTGGATTTCAGAGAATCAATGATAATAGTAGCATGTACATCAAAGAAGGACCACAAAACAAAATACTGTTAGCAGAGATATTTTTTGATGACATATTATTCACTGGTTATGATGACCTATGCAAAGCATTCTCTGTAGCTATGAGAAAAGAATTTGAAATGTCTATGTTTGGTGAGATCAAATTCTTTGTTGGTTTACAAGTACATCAAATGAAGGACGATATCTACATCACTCGGTCAAAATATATCAAGGAGATACTCAAGAAATTTGGTATGGAAGATTCCAAACCTGTTGGAACACCCATGTGTACTAGATAGAAACTATCTAAGGATGATGATTCAAAAGAGGTAGATCAGACCAATTATAGGTCCATGACTGGAAAATTGCAATATGTTGTGCACACCAGACCTGATATTGCATTGGTAGTTGGTATTGTTGCAATATTTTCAGCTAATCCCAGAGATAATCACCTAATGGTAATCAAAAAAATTATGAGATATCTGAAAGGTACTAAAGACTATGGTTTATGGTATAAGAAAGGTGGAAACTTTGATTTAAAAGAATTCACTAATGTTGATTGGGCTGGAAGTGTCAATGATGGGAAGAGCACCAGTGGTGGAGCTTTCTTTCTTGGAAAAAGGTTAGTGTCTTGGACTAGCAAGAAATAGAATTATATCTCTCAGTCTACAGTAGAGGCAGATTATGTTGCTACAGCAGTGAACTATTCTAACATCATATGAATCAAGCAGTTGTTGACAGGAATAAAGGAAGAGATAAAAGAACCAGTTATTATCTACTATGACAACACTAGTGCCATTAACATCTCACAAAATCCTGTGATGCACACCAAAACCAAGCACATAGCAATAAAATATCATTTCTTAAGGGAATTAGTACAGAACATAGAAGTAAGGTTGGAATATGTAAATACCAAAGAACAAGTTGCATACATATTCACAAAACCCTTACCTAAGGATGCATTCTTGTATCTTAGAGGAAAGCTAGGGGTACTTCCCCTACCTGAAGGTCACTAAAATATAGTTTAGTGATGCATCAACCCGAGCGACAGTGAAAATATTCCAGTTGATGCAGATCTATTAGAGCCCATTGCAGATGAATCAATACATTCAGGTACATTACAACTTCAAAGAGAAACAATACTTGTGGAATTGGAGTCTTTGGCATCTATTGTCAAAGAGGGAGAGTTTTCTATAATACATAAGAATCAGATTGAAGCTAAGGAAATTGTCAGAGGGAGAATCAGAATAAAGCTAAGGACATTGTTAAAGGGAGAATCAGAATGAAGCTGAAGACATTAAAGAAATTTTTTGTTGCTCCATAATTCTTTGTATTATGACATGTTGTGTTGCCATCAATGCTAAAGAGGGAGATTGTTGAAGAGAATTATTCAATTGTGTATTGTCATTGATGTTACGCATGTATATACACTTATGTAGTGGTTTTACACTAATGTCTACATTTAGACTGAGCACAGTTGGTAAATAGAATGAGTTGAGTTTGGGCATTGAAGAAGTTCAGTGTTGACCGAGTTCACTCGGGCATTTAAGTCTTGGTCGGGCATTCAGTTGCAGCTGACTAATAGTGATTTATATTATGTAATTAAATGGTTATATGAGGCCGACTGAATTATGGTTTATCATTTAGAGTTTATTCAAGCTGACTTGACAGGGATTACCATGTATTTATGAAAGGTCAGGTTTGGATTGAATGTGTTGTAGTAGAATCCTAAGTGTGTAAGATGACGCGAAAGTGAAAAGGCAGAAGTGTGGAATTTTGTGAAGGAAAAATCAGATGGGATTTTGATTGAATACAGAACACTTAGAGGTGTAATAGAATATATGATCAGCAAGGATCCATTTACAATCAAGCAGAGATCTGAATCAACAAAGATAGTTTCTTACACCTACAGGTCAATCCATTGTTACTTTCTAACAATTGTAGTAGTGATCAAAATCTCTTAACAGAGTAGACTTAACAGTCCTTTGTAAATCCTCTCACAAGGTAACATTTCCAGATTGAAGTGTTAAAGACCTCTGACAAGGCCACTCCTTACAGGGTGATTAAATCCTTTAAATAGGTCACACCTAACAGTGTGTTATTGTAACCTTTAATAGGGTTGGATCCTAACAGGGCTCACTTCAGAAGAGTGAAAAATAGTAACTAGTTACATTGGTGGTTTTTCCCATATTGGGTTTCCACATTAAATCTTGGTGTCATATGTGTACTTGTTACTTGTTTTATGTTTTATGTTTCTGCACTTAATCTCTAAGTATAATGGCATTAAAGATTGCTTTGACATCCGAGCTATAGAAGAATATCTTAAGTAACCCGAGTAACAGTATTAAATTATTTAGACATCTAAAGGGACAAGGATTTGTTTTGGAGTAACTGATTCACCCCTCCCCTCTAAGTTACTTATCT
The DNA here is from genome assembly GCA_018584345.1 of Thuja plicata. Taxonomy (NCBI): domain Eukaryota; kingdom Viridiplantae; phylum Streptophyta; class Pinopsida; order Cupressales; family Cupressaceae; genus Thuja; species Thuja plicata. The sequence goes on along the minus strand of MU224840.1, from coordinate 1,773,113 downwards.
CATTTCCAATAGTACGCTCATCTTAGCAATTCAGGGAAGTCGATGCCCGGTACCTGCAAACCCGCATCACAACATCGAGCATGTACACAATATATATAACAGACAATGATAGGGATCACTCGATCGTGTGGATCTCGCAATGCAAGTAACTATGTCTCTGTCCTCTACCACATTAGACACATCATACAGAAATGTAAGATAGACACACCACACAACAATATAAAACATATACGTTAACCATACACAATGTCTGAATTTTGTTGTTTTCTAATTTTAAATTTATAAATATTAGTTGTTTTTTCCTTTTAGTAAGCTTCTAGAGGGTTTTGACTTATTCAAATATTGGTTAATGATAAGTTAATGAAGTTTAAATAATCAATATTGTTTGTAATGAATTTTTAGTGTACTTATTTTCTAGCCATGTTGCGCTTGTTGTCATTTTTGGGTTGGGGTTTAAGTTGACTTTTAGAAATGGTAACCAAAGACTTTGGTGGATGTGTTTCTTCTTTTTGATGCTTTGGAATTGATCTATTTTACATTGTGAACGTCTTAACCCCTTTTGATGTCTCAATTGGTTCATGTATTGTTCAGATATTTTTTATGAGTGATCTCATGTGTTTATTGAGTTTCGATCATTAGTTCATTTAACCATAAAGGTGACAACCATTGTTATGTTGAGGTGGTCTACTTAGTCCAACGATAATTTTAGTGGCAAATATTTTCCATTTTGTGAATGTCGCACGTCGGCGATCAAGGATTTGGCAAATATATTGGGTTAGACCTATCGCCCAAACTTTATAAATATTGGGTCGAATGCTCGGGCCCATCACCCATCTTTTTATTTAATTTTCTCCATTTCTTGTACAATATCGCCAATCAAATCTATTTTTTGGACACAATAAATTTTAAAAATTTGCCTACAATTTCAAAGCAGCCCCAAATCAAAGGCCCATATTTGCCAATGGTTTTATACATATATATTTATAGGCGGCCCCAAATTTGCCTGGCACTTTGCAAACGCGTGTCTCTATCAACGCATTTTCACCAACTTTATTAATCATAGAAAGTTATTAGATGACCCATAATCACCTTGGAAATAACATAAGACATGTTATAATTACGTGGGCTTCACCAAATATTTGTATACCTAATACCTCCCACCAAATTTTCTAAAAGGATTGGTATAAATACATTCATAAATCAGTGTTATTATACATAATTTGGTTCAGTTGGTTCTGATATCTCAACTTGATTGATAACAAAGTCTTAGACTATTGAGTTCATTGGTGACTATGATTGAGGCAAAGGTAAGTGATTATTATTTTGAATTCACCTGAGGGTTCACATCTATTTGTCTGCGACTCTGCAATTTTGAGTTCATTATTATTTAGTGGGGACCAGTTAGTGGTCAGTGGTCACTAGGGAGACCTCAGACATGATTTTAGGGCCATTGAACCACATTTATATATATTATAGTCTATTGTTCAACAAGTTAACATTTTTTTTTGGTAGCCTTTATTTCATTGGAGATGTCAAACAAGAAAAAGGGTAAGGCTCCTGCATGTGGAGAAATCCAAGAGAGGCTAGAAAAATACAAAACCTTATCATCATACTTTGGTCATGGTGTTGGAAATGTTTTTGGCCAAAATCGGGAAGCTACTTCATCACAATTAGATTTACAAGATTCACAACCTGAACCTACATGACATATTGAAGAAGTCGACGAACCTGATATCTCAGATCATGATGAACTTGAAGAATATTTTCAAGTACATACCCATAGTAGCCATAATGATATAATTGAGTTGGACGAGATTGAGAATTTCAGAGATGATGATGGTGCAGGGAAGAAGAAAAGAAAAAATAATTCAAAAAAGGATAGAGAATAAAAAAAAGATCAAAAGTGGGAACTGTCAAGTAATATACAAATAGAATGGGTGTCAAAGTATCCATTCATTGAACCAGTGAAGGTGAGCCTCAGGTAGAATGCAGATGTAATATTTGCACCAAGCTAAATAAGAAGTAAAAGAGGTTGCAGCTAAAAATTGACACCATAGAGAAGCATATGGGTAAAGTTTATGAAAAGAAAACCATAGATGGAGTTGAGAAATCAATGATAAGATGGAAAACAAAGGAGGAATCTCAACATGTTAGGAATGCAGAATTATTTAAATTTCAACAAAATATACAGATGAAGCCTACTGAAGTTAAAGGCTCTATTGAAGCTTTTTTCAAAAAGCAATGGAAGTAAAACAACTGGGAAAAGTTGTTCAATTAAGTGTTGTCTTTTATATTTTAAGAAGAGGGTATCCTATGATAGACTACCCATCATTGAGTGCTTTATTACACTTTTTGAAAGTTCATAACTATCCTAATAGTCATTGGTCAGTAAACAGTGAATGAGAATGGGCAAGTTGTCTTGCAGAGGTTGAAAAAGAGGATATAAAGGCAAAAATTGAAGAGTCAAAATTTATTGCATTGTCTTTAGATGAAGTTACAGTAGTAGATAATACTTCTTGGGTATACATGCATGTTTATATTGTACACAATTTTTTCTGCCAACCTCATCTACTAATTACTTCTAAAATGAAGGATAATGCGACAATAGAAAAATTATTTGAACTAGTAAAGAGTTCGCTAATTGAATATGGAGGTATAGATGACATCATGACAATTGCCAAAAAATTGTTGTGTGTTGGAGCAGACGGAGATTCAGTAATGCAAGGCCACATGGGTAGTCTTTGCACACATATACAAACTTATTGTGCATCCTACATTACTTCCATTCACTGCATGGCCCACAGAATGAATCTAGCTTTTGGAGTTGTCAGCAAACATGATCCAGTACAAAAAATTGAAGTTTTAGTCAAAGAGATCTACCAATACTTTTGTCAAAGTTCAAAATGATTCAGGGAATTTCAACACTTTGTTGAAGGACTAACTGAGGGGAACAAGCTTCTTAAGGATAATGATACCAGATGGATCTCTTTGGATGGACCAGCGCATCAATTTTTTTTATAATATAAATCGTTGCTTGGTCTAATGAACTCAAGTCGTGAAGAAGCAGGGCTACCAAAATTTATTGAGTTGTTGTGAAGGTTAAGTAATGTAGAGACACTCTTAATGTTAGTAGGTCTTTTCCCCATGCTGGAGGAAATGAGAAATATAATGAACAAGGTGCAACAAAGAGCTATGTATGTTGTAGAATATGTTGCGTTGTGTAAATGGACATGCATGACGCTCGATAATCTCTATCGATCATGTGATGCTGTAAAATTTGCTATCTGGCTCAAAATCACAGGTTTGGACAATCCTGATAACTTTTTAAAGATTGGTGAAAATGGGGAGTTATGTGCATAAGTATGCGGACTTGAGATACCAATGCACTACTTTTCCAGGGTCGAGTCTGAGGAACCAGGAAAGAACCCCGGGAAGAGACTATCAAGTGTTAAAAGGGAAGACTTTACCAAGATCGTTGAGTCTATAACTACTTCTATGAAGCACACTGCCTATGATATTTCCTCACATATTAGATCAAGATTCCCTCCAGTCAAACTACTTGAATCCATGGCAATTGTGTTTCCTCAATATTGGAGTATCAAAAATTTGAAAGATTTTCGAACTAAGCTACTAGCTTTGATAGATCATTTTTGCAAAACCAAAGAGTTCAATGGAGTAACTCTAAATGGAATTTTACATGAATCTCATTTGAGAAAATAATCAGGTCATTTTTCACATACAATGAGGGAACAATATAATATTATGCGGAACCCCCACGAAGATGGATCGGTAACAAGGCTTTGGAAAAATCTAGCTCATAGTGAAATGTTGATTGATTCAATATCAGAATTCTTCAAGTTTGTTGATTTATGTCTGACCATGATATTGGGGTTGGTGGAGGATGAGAGAGTTTTTAGTGCTTTGGGGTTCCTAAATTCAAATCTAAGAAAAAAACTAGACAAGAATTTGCAAAATTTCTTGAGGCTCTATACATCCAGATATGATGTCAATACTTTTCCTTATGATAGGGCACTAAAATTGTGGAGGAAGAAATGTCAAAGAAGAGGGTTGGGAAACATTTCAAACCAAAGTGGTAGTGCCAGAGACAATGATGTCAATGACTTATGTGATGAATCTGAGGATCCTAGCGAAGAACCAAGGAAGCTATGATTTTGATGGTGATGAATCTGAGGATCCTGATAATGAGATGATGTGGCAACTTGAATCATTGTCGAAGTAGAAGGTCCTAGGTATTTATTAAACTTATTGCTTTATTCTACTATCATTGTTTATATCTCATCATCATTCATGCATAATAGCATATTCCAATGTCAAAAACATCAAAACCAAGGAAGCTATGATTTTGATGGTGATGAATCTGAGGATCTTGATAATGAGATGATGTGGCAACTTGAATCATTGTCGAAGTAGAAGGTCCTAGGTATTTATTAAAATTATTGCTTTAGTCTACTATCAGTGTTTGTATCTCATCATCATTCATGCATAATAGCATATTCCAATGTCAAAAAAATCAATGTGTTTGATAATGTCATCAATTCTACAATTAATAATGGTTTTCATTTGCATTATTCAGCTCATATGGTATAATTATTGAAGATTTTCATTATTTTTTTGAAAATATAGCAATTCATATGATACAATTCATAGATATTTTCATTAATTTATTTAAAACTATGATACAATGTAATAATTCATTCATTAATTGTAGTAAGTACGCAACTCTGTGTGATTCTATTTGCAAAAGTCAATGACTCAATACCCAATTTCAATTTCATTTCCCTTAGCAAATGACCCTGAATTCCCTTTTATAGAAACAAGGGAGCAACAACAGCTTTAGGTTGATTTTCCTCATGTGAAGTCTCAAAATCCAAATTAGTAAGACAAGTACAACATCTCTGCAACTATACATTTATGCATTTGACATGTCAGTTTAGTAAATTAGCAATAGCATCTGATCTGCTACATTAATCATGTTCAAAAAACAAAGTTCAAACTTGAAACTCAATTCAAGCCATTAGAAATAAAATATAGAGTTGATTGAAAGTAATTTCACATACTATGATTGATGAGATGATTCTACTAGTTTGTTTAGTATGCTCCATTCTGTGTCATTGGAAGGTCAATATTTGTTAAGTTATAGTGAATGAACTACAACCTTGTCAGTCATCCATACTTGGGAGAGAGACTTGAAAGCAATGAACCATCCAATTCTGAATTCAAATTTGTCAATGGTTTGATTTAATTTTCAATGTTTTCATGAGTTGTGTCCTGAGGAACCTTGCCTAAATCAGACATTGTTGTGTCCTCCAGCTTTTTTTTATAAGCTTCTCTTCCAATGAATTTCGTTGATGAGTTACTAGGACCAGGACCAGGATTTGGCAAACTAAGACTTATCATTTTGGTTGTTTTTATTCATCTTGGTGAGTTTTCTCCCATATAAGGCCAACATTTCCTCTCCTTCTCTTAGTTTCTAACATTTTTGAAAGACATGTGTTGTCTTTATTATTGCACGAATGCGACCATTAATTCCCTTTTCTTTCCAAATGCCTGTCGCTGGTTGTGTTGATTGTTGCAAACTCTATTTTGCAATATTCTCTCTCTGATAAATATTTTTGTTCTTCTCAATGTGCTCTTCCAGCTTCCAAAAAAATCTCTAAGACTTTCATTCAATTCAAACCAATCACACAAACTATCACCACTCACCTTTATTCTCCCCCAAATGTCTTTTTTTTATTTTCTTGACTATATTTTTTACTTTGTTATTCAAGTTGTTTTTGTAAGTTTTAATTGTATTATTTGCCTTCTTTAGCTCTTCTCTCAATTGACAACTGGTGTTCACTTTGTTTTAGTATTTCCTCGATTTTCTCTTCCCATTGTTTTGTTTTTACCCTATCATTCTCCAATTCATTTTTTAAGTTATTGTTTTCTTGTGATGTATTCTCCATGCTTTTGTATAAATGTACTTAATAGGATTTTTCATCCGCAACTTTTTTATTCCTCTCTTGCAATTTTTCCCTCAGAATTTTTAGTTCCGCGTCCATATATTCTCATTGTGCAATTGCTTCTTTGGATGAAGAATTTTTTATCCTTTGTTGTAATTCTTTGTATTTGTTATCTGTTGCTTTCTCCCTTGCCTTTTGATTTGCCAGTTCTATCTGTAACTTTTATATTTTTCCCTTAGGCTTTCCTTTCTCTCTCCAACTTCATCACTGAAATGTAGACCACTTGGTTGGTCATTTTTGACACGTTTATCTTGTCCACATTTTAAATTTTGGATAAATCCATTTGGAGGGTGCTAATGTGAAATCCAGATGAATCTAATTGACTCTCTGGTGGATTATTATCTCTAGCTGGGGGCATAGAAACCATGAAATCCATCATTTCTTTGTTTGGGTCATATGTGGGAAATAACCTATTCGGTGCAAGTTCTGCATCATGAGCTTCAGCAACTGCATCCCTCTTCAATGTCTTAGTATGTTGTCTATTCCTATTTTTTGTTTGTTCAAAGTTAGTTACAAAATCATTGTAACAAAAATTAGGGTTTTTTGACACAATTGAATGTTTGAAAGGTGAAATAGAACTTGCAGTGATGTACGAGCTTCCACTTGTGGTTCTAATGATTTCACCATGAGGATTAGCAATACCTTGACCCATTACATGTAGAGTTTTTGGATTATTCATAGGGTTTTGTCCTGAAGGTGTGGTAGTTGTTGGACTCACAGACACCATTGGCATTGTTGTCATAACCTTTTTCTTCTTTACACTACCTTGATCTCTGGGATCCATTGATTTCGTGTCCATTTTTAATATTCATTTCCAACCACTAGTACTACCCATGCCATCTCCATAAGTGGGAGTGGCACTTGATTCAGGATGAATCTGAGTGCTTGGAAAAAGAGGAACTAGATTGGAAGCAGGAACAAATGAAGGTGTAAGGGTATGAGATTGAGTAGTACCTTTTTGTGATGAACCACCAAGGACTTGTGTCTCACCATGTTTTGGTAGAATGGGTGTGACAGGTGGAAACCAAGGCCCTTGTCCTATGGGACCCAGACCACCCCAACCTGGAAAACCCATTTTTCTATAATCTCTAACCCTTTGCTATATTTTTCTTTTGTGGACACATCAACTCCACTAATAATTGAATATACAACAGTGGATGTGGGATTCACAGAAGCCCGTTCATACTAATTATCTTGATGATCATCATCGCTCTGATATGCTTCAGCTGGATGCTTCTCATTCCAAAAATTGCTAAATATGTGATCCTCTTCCACTTCATAAAGATTTGCAAAGGTCTTTGGCTCGCCGAGATTCTTCCTCATTTCCCAAAAATCAAAATTTTTGGTTTGAGTCCAATTACCATCTTTACATTGACCCACTAGGTCTTTTGGAATAGATTTTCTAGATGGTTGAGAAACTTTCTAGTAGAAATTGTAGGATGTCCCGTGCTGCAATTTTTCTTTTGGTTTGTGCAATTCCATAGTTTGTGATGACAATTCTTGTATTGAAATATTATTTTCAGCGGTGTATTTCTTCATCTCTTTTTTGACCTCGTCCCAGGACTCCATGTTTTTAAATTTTTGTATCAATGGCATACTCTCATGTTGACATTTGTTTGCTGAGTTCCCATTCTCTGTAAGCTTTGTTCCAATTATGTTGAGTGGATCATAATGTCAGTGACTGTCAATAACAAAGCAAAAAATTGTAAAAATAGCATGTTCCACTTTGAATCCTATTCTCTCAAATGTGAACCCTCCAAATGAGAAAGGGAAGGAAGGAAATATAATTTTATTTTGCTGACCATTAAAGACTACATCTATGCTCTCCATCTACCATACGTATTCCAATGCAAATACCCTCTCTGTCACATGTATTGGAATTTTGTAGGGTTCTACCACTAAACCGTAAAACCTTAACACAGTGTAGTCTTCCATGAGGTACCAGTCAACCAATTTTATTTCACTTTCAAGTTGAATAAAATCTCAACAAGACATGGGAAATCTAAGCATTGGAGTTCATGTAATTTTATGATACATTGGTGCCAAAAATAAGTCTATAAAATTTTTGTAGTTCGTTCTATTATCACTCATCCATATCTCAGGGGTCCATTCATATATTAGATTATGGTCCTGACTTTGAAGCTTGTTTGTGTGAAATATTGCATGATGCTTTGCTGAAAGAAGATAACACGAGTAGGTTGTGAATATAAATATCTTGTGTGAACCTCTTTTAATCATTAGTAAATTCTCTTGCATGCAATGAACAATGTGCTCAATAAAACTATAGTTTACTTGTTATTTTTCACAATGAATATGAAAAATCATTTCAAGAATGTTGGAACCCACTTCTTTGTTACTTTCCAATCCCAAACAAAATGCTAGCAAGGAAATACTATCATGAACCCATTGCATAAAATATCATAATCATAAGGAGGCTTATGATCTGGATTTAGACTAGAACTGCTTGTTATTCCTCTAATATACAAATCTTTATGTATTGCATCTATTTTTTCATAATTCTCTACCATCTTTCCCAGGTCAATGTGCATGTTTGAGTTTTGTGCTTCAAACCCTAAGTCCAGCAGACTAGCGAATTCAGTCTTGGTTATCGACAAAATTTCCTCCCGAGTATTTTTATTGACAATTGTTTTTTTCTATTTTCATCATAATTTTTGGCGTACACCATGACAATTTCTGGACAAGGGAATACTTGAGGTAACACCATGTGTGCTGACCCAACAACCCGTACTTCAATTTTATTTTTTGTTACCTTTACCATGTTGTTAGATGGATAGAATTTTGAATTCTTCACTGGATCTTTCCACTTATTTTCAAGTGTAAATCTAATTTCCATGACTCCCTTATTTTCATGGATATCAGGATCATAAATATCATGGAATTCATCAGTGAAACGTGGTGTTTTAACCAATTTGTGGAAGTCTATTATCTATGTTTCCTATCTTTGCCTTTTACTCACAAGCTTGAGATTTTCTTTTCCCATCGTAGTATTGCTATTTAATCGTAGGAAAATTCAAATAATTCTACATAGCTAAAATTTACAGGGGTGATTCAAAATTAAACCCTAATCCTAGTTCTACAATCTAAACAGTAAACCATGAGATTTGAAAAATTTAAAAGGCGGGACGTAGGTGCTCAGCATTTTACCCATAATTTCAATTTGTGCAGATTATGAATGGGCAGAGAGTTGAGAGACTCTATTGCATTCCTCAATCTTCAACCTAGAAATCATAACCCCTTTCTCAATCTCCAATACTAGTAAGAAGTAGAACTAAAAAAATTAGATTGAAAACCTAAAGGGTAAAAATTGTACAATCATGAGTCGTCAATCATGACTTGTATTAACTTTTATTACTTCTTTATGAAGACAAATATCTAATGTCACTAAGACACGTGTCACTTAATTGTTTGACATATGTCTACAACTTTAGCCGAAGACCCAAAATTGAGCTTATTGATTATTAGTTATTACAATTTACATTTATTAAATGTTTAGTTTTACTCCAATTTAGATTTTCATTATACTTAGTTAAGTCATGAGTGTTAATTCATGACACGTGCCTTGTTTCCATGGGACATTTGCAAAAAGAGGTGATCGTTCCCCAAATCATCTTGAAATACACCTTGTCCCTTGGGCTGTTGATCTATGCTCATCCAACTATCATTGGTGGTCACTATCATGTGTTGCAGGTCCCATTAACGTTTGTCTTGTTAGTACTAGTAGTCACCTAGTCACCTCACATGTCATCATCGAATGACACCGACTGTGTGAGTGGACACGTGTCATGATTTCAGAATAGGTTTGCAAAAATGTGGTTTATTTTCCCTTTCAGCCCGAAACACACCGTATATCATTGATCTCTACTCATCCAATAGTCATTGGCAGTCATTGTCAGGTGTTGCGGGTCCCATTCAGTTTTGCTTTGTCATTGATCACATGTCATCATCGATTGACGCCTACCTGAGTGGACACGTGTCATGATTCCATAAGTGTTCTGTAGAAAATAGGTTTTATTTCCCCTTCGGCCAAAAATACACCATATGCCAAAAATTTATTAAATTTTAATTAAATTAAATATTTAACAATTAATTATATATTGAGTAATGTTTAACTCTGACTTTAACATTGAATTCAATTATCAATATTAATTTAATTATTTCTATCTGTATTATATTTCAATATAGACCACATACTTTTTATAATTATTTATTAATTTGATGACATTGATTTGGATTAATTAGTAAACAATAATAAAACTCTTTTAAATGTTAAAAATAACAACTTGCTTTGTCTCTGGACTGATAAAAAAGCCTAATCATTTTAAAAATTCATATTTAAAAATAAAAGTACCAATCCGTCGCTTCCTTATTTCTACTGAAGCATACTTAAATGTCTAATACACAGATAAAGAAACTAATCAAAATATTGCAATCACAGAGAAGTCTAAGAATCATTTTTTGTACCCATAAAATGCAAATTGAAACGAACTTGCAAATTTTTATTTTTCATAAAATTACATTGTAGAGTAAAAAGAAAACCCTACTAGGTCACTGACAGTGGACCAGTGTGATAGAAACCCTTATTTGGATACATACAGTTGAAGTAGAATACGTGAAACAATATTTTAACAAAGAATATGCTAAGTGCAAAGTAATAAACTAAAATCGTTAAATCCATAAAACTTAAAAGGAAAACTAAAATAAAGTTGCAAAATTTCTATCAATATGTTCTAAAAATTTATAATTGTTGTAGTCCCTCCAAAATTTTAAAGCGAAAATGAGGGGGTTCAGGGTTGCAAATTGCTAGGTTCTTACAACTAGCCTAAAAAAACTAAACTACTACTTGATGACATGCAACTGATTGAATGTTTGATAATGTTAAGTTGAAGATGATGCAAGACATTAAAATAGTTAATGGTTTGTATTGTCATTGATGTCAACTTGATATCATATGTACGGTCATGTACATAATTCCAAAGACTTCAGAGAATCAATGGAACAATGATTATGCTTTTAGCAATGCATAAAAGTCAAGTATTCACTAAGTGACAGACTACACCGACAGAGTGCACACCATCGGTAAAGGCAGAGAAAAAGTCACACTGATGCCTGACAAGCAGAAGACAGTGTTACCCAACAAAGAAGAATCAAAGGATGCCTGATGAACTAAAAATAGAGTTTCCTGACGAATGGAGATCCCAAAGCTAACTGGAGTTACACCGACAGAACTAGCAATTGTCATCGACGATGAACTGTAGAATTGACCGACAGAATAGAGAGTTCAAAAAATGACAAAATATCTAGCTGGCAGAGCTTAAGGATAGAATTAACTAGTTGTTTTATTTGTTTGATTCGACCACAATTAAGTAATTGATTTAAATAAGATTTATACAGTTGGCAAGAAGATAACTAAAAGATAAATCAAGAGTTAAAGCCATAAATCAATTTGGCTGGATTGTTTTTCACGCCAAGAATCAGGAATCAAGAATCATGAATCATGAATTAAGGAATATCATGTCTATATAAGAGACAAGCATAATTCATTTATGTATGCAATCAGATACACAGAAGGGGAGTGAATAGAAAGAAGATTCTGAAGAGAAACTGGTGAAGGATAAACTTCATACAGTCCTGATCAATCAAGCTGAGGGAGAGCTAAAGAATTCTGTAGACACCGACAAATAGTGAAGCACAACATCACAGAGTAGAAAGTGTGGAGCACAAAGGAATTGAATTGATACATTGATCAGAGAGGTATTATACTTAAATAGATCTAAAAATCTACAATTCAAAGTTGCATTAGAAATAGGTCATAGTGTTTCAGTTTAACCATTGAAGCATCAAGTCTCTTAATAGAGCAGGACTTAACAGTCTTCTGTAATTGAGGTATATCCTAATAGATTACAAAAAGGTTTGATTCATGAAAGTAGCATTGAATTTGCATAAATCCTATTGATAGCCTAAGAAGGAGGTTGATTCAAGGATGGTAGCAAGATTTGCCTAAAGCCTATTGGCAGTCTAAGAAGGAGGCTAATTTAAGGATGGTAGAAAAATAGATGCCAGATACTAAGTGACAACCTATATGTATAAAATCCTCTAACAAGGTCACACTTAATAGTGTGTTTGTAACATTTAATAGGGTTGGCTCCTAACAGGGCTCACTTCAGAAGAGTGAAAATTTGGGGTATCGGTCCTAGTGGTTTTTCCCTTAACAGGGTTTCCACGTTAAAATCCATGTGTTATGTGTGTATGGTTTATTACTTTAT
>MU224840.1:1682202-1757823 GCA_018584345.1 Thuja plicata | reverse complement strand
GATGACAAGAATGTCATTGATACAAAATGGATATTCAGGAACAAACTGAACGAGAATGGAGAAGTCACAAGGAACAAAGCAAGACTAGTATGCAAGGGGTATGCACAAGAGGAAGGTATAGACTATGAAGAAAACTTTGCACCCATTGCTAGGCTAGAAGGAGTAAGAATACTACTTGCTTATGCTGCATATAAAGGATTCAAAGTATATCAAATGGATGTCAAGTCTGCATTCTTAAATGGAATACTTGAAGAAGAGGTATACATTGAACAACCAAAAGGGTTTGTGGATCCAGACAAGAGGAATGTGGTATGTAGACTTCACAAAGCCTTGTATGGATTAAAATAAGCTCCCAAAGCCTAGTATGAATGACTTCATTCCTATCTAATAAGTATTGGATTCATAAGGACTAGTGAAAATAGTAATCTTTATTTGAAAGAAGATACTAATGCTAACACTTTGATTGCTGAAATATTTGTTGATGACATCATATTTGGAGGCAATGATGTGCTATGCAAATCATTTGCTGATGAAATGCATAAAGAGTTTGAGATGTCTATGTTTCGAGAGATCAAGTTCTTTCTTGGTCTACAAATCATTCAACAAAGTGAAGGTATTTTCATTACATAGTCCAAATACATCAAAGAGGTCCTGAAAATATTCACGATGGAAGATTCCAAACCTGTTGGAACAATGATGGCTACTGGATGCAAATTAACAAAAGAAGACAAGACAACAGAGGTAAATTAGACTTTGTACAGATCAATGATAGGAAAACTCATGTATGTTGTACACACTAGACCAGATATTGCAAATGTAGTAGGAATTGTTGCTAGATTTTCTGCTAACCCCAGGGAATCACATATGACTACTATGAAAAGAATTCTAAGATATCTGAAGAATACTGAGGAATTTGGCTTATGGTACTGAAGAGAAGGCAAATTTGAACTAAAAGTGTTTATCGATGCTGATTGGGTTGGAAATATTGATGACCGAAAGAGCACAACTGGAGGAGCATTCTTTATGGGTGACAGACTTGTCACATGGATTAGCAAAAAGCAAGGATGCATCTCTCAATCTACTGCAGAAGCAAAATATGTTGCTGATGCTGCAAACTGCTCAAATATTGCATGGATCAAACAGTTGCTGGAAGGTATGCATATGAAGATCACAGAACCGGTGATTATCTATTGTGATAACACCAATGCAATAAACATTTCTAAGAATCCATTCATGCATGCAAAGACTAAACACATTTCCATCAAGTATCATTATTTAAGAGAACAAGTTCAAGAAAAAGAGGTGATACTTGAATATGTGCAATCAAAAGAACAATTGGCTAATATTTTCACCAAGCCACTGCCCAAGGATACATTTGAGTACCTAAGAAAGAGAATAGGGGTCAAACCCATGTCTACCAGATAGTAATGGACTGAAGGCTGCATCAGCCATATATTATCAGAATATCATTCATGATTGATGCAAGCAAAAGATGAACTTCAAAGCTACATCTATATACAGAAAGGTATATATATCAGACATGAGCACCAGAGCATATTGTTTTATTGATGATGGATAAGGGAAATTCAAGGAATATATTATGGATAGAAGAAAATAATTGTTTAACATGAATGTCAGATATTTGTAAAATATTTGTTTGGCATTGTTGTCAAAGGGAGAGAATGTATCCATATTATCATCAAAAACTATTCATTATCATATTACACCAAATAGGGAGAGATCATATCCATAGGGAGAGAATTTGTATAAAAGTTGCAAACAAACGACAAAGACATCAAAGAAAAAGAATAGTCAAAAGAGAGAAATTGACACAAATAGAGGACACAACACATCAGAAGAAGAAACACAGAAAGCTGCAAGAATCAAATCTAAGCTAACATAGAGCTTATCGGTGGTCAGACATTTTTATCAATTATCAAAACAAACTGTTTGGTAATTTGATGAATCTCAACAATTGTATTTCATATTGTATTAGAAATAGTATAGTGTGATAATATAAGATGTTTCCATCAATGCCAAAGGGAGAGATAAATGAAATGCATCTAATTAAATGTTTGATAATGTTAAGTTGAAGATGATGCAAGACATTAAAATAGTTAATGGTTTGTATTTTCATTGATGTCAACTTGATATAATTTGTACGGTCATGTACATAATGCCAAAGAATTTAGAGAATCAATGGAACAATTATTATTCTTTCAACAATGCATAAAAGTCAAGTATTCACTAAGTGACAGACTACACCGACGGAGTGCACACCATCGGTAAAGGCAGAGAAAAAGTCACAGTGATGCCTGACAAGCAGAAGACAGTGTTGCCCGACGAAGCAGAATCACAGGATGCTCGAAGAACTAAAAATAGAGTTGCCCGACAGACGGAGATCCTGAAGCTAACTGGAGTTACACTGATGAAACTAGCAGTTGTCACCAATGATGAACTGCAGAATTGATCGACGGAACAGAGAGTTCAGAAAATGACAAAATATCTAGTTGGCAGAGCTTAAGGATAGACTTAACTAGTTGTTTTATTTGACCACAGTTAAGTAATTGATTTAAAGAAGATTTATACAACTGGCAAGAAGATAACTATGAGATAAATTAGGAGTTAAAGCCGTTTATCAATTTGGCTGGATTGTTTGTCACACCAAGAATCAAGAATCAAGAATCATGAATTAAGGAATATCATGTCTATATAAGAGACAAGCATAATTCATTTTTGTATGCAATCAGATACACAGAAGGGGAGTGAACAGAAAGAAGATGCTGAAGAGAAACTGGTGAAGGATAAACTTCATACAAATCCTGATCAATGAAGCTGAGGGAGAGCTAAAGAACTCTGTAGACACCGACGAACAGTGAAGCACAACATCACAAAGTAGAAAGTGTGGAGCACAAAGGAATTGAATTGATACATTGATTAGAGAGGTATTATACTTAAATAGATCTGAAAATATGCAATTCAAAGTTGCATTAGAAATAGGTCATAGTGTTTCAGTTTAACCATTGAAGCATCAAGTCTCTTAACAGAGCAGGACTTAACAGTCTTCTGTAATTGAGGTATATCCTAACAAATTACCAAAAGGATTGATTCACAAAAGTAGAATTGAATTTTCATAAAGCCTATTGACAACCTAAGAAGGAGGTTGATTCAAGGATGGTAGCAAGATTTTCCTAAAGCCTATTGATAGTCTAAGAAGGAGGTTGATTCAAGGATGGTAGCAAAATAGATGCCAGATACTAAGTGAAAACCTATATGTATAAAATCCTCTAACAAGGTCGCACTTAACAGTGTGTTTGTAACCTGTAACAGGGTTGGCTCCTAACAGGGTTCACTCCAGAAGAGTGAAAATTTGGGGTATTGGTCCCAGTGGTTTTTCCCTTAACAAGGTTTCCACGTTAAAATCCATGTGTTATGTGTGTATGGTTTATTACTTTATTGTTTTACATTTCACATATGCATTTCTGGATTGATTGGTATACTCTGCATATTTACTGAGTATCAGTAAATAAGTTTTACCGCTTATCAGTAATCAAGAAGAATAAGGACAGACAAGGTAAATCGACAGACAATTAATTATTTCAAGTATTTCAAGGCATGCATCTTGTAGGGATTTAATAATCTGAGGTGTATTGATTGGTGGAAAAAAGGTAAAGGATAAATTGTAAGGCCACTGATTCACCCCCCCTCTCAGTTATTACTAGCACTACTATTACTAGCCTACTAGGACACTGGCAGTGGACCAGTGCTATGATGGTATCGATATAAAAAAGTGAAACTTTGCATGTCAAAACACCAGGGTAATGTGAATGGGTAAACTAGGTATCTTCATCTTCCCTTTCATCTGAGTAAAATTTTTGAGAGAGGATAATCTATGATAATTCTTCAAGCCATGTGTAGTTTGACTCATCCAATTCATCAAGGAAAAACCATTTCTAGATAAAATCCCTCCCAAATTGCACCCATTTCCTGTGTTGCATCAGTTTCTCTGCATTGAGGTTCAACAAAAGAGTTCTCGAGCCACATTTCTACCAGAATCCAATAGCTTGGGTATATCTCTTGGCCAATGGATCCCCACCCCTAATTTTGCAAAAATAGAAAAATTGACATCATCCTCCAGGACTTTCTCTTCAAAAACCTTCCTCAGCAACGTCAATATTTCAACCTTCTCTCCTCCAAGGTCGAGGAGAGATGCAAAAAACTAGGCTATAATGTCCATGTAGACGTGGTATCTATCAACATTCTCAAAGAACTCTCGACCCAATAACATCAACACAACAACATTTATAAAAGTGTTGCCACCAACCTCCCTACAAACTGAAGTGGGGATTTCTTCTGAGACGTTGCCCAAAAAGGACTTCTGCTCATCTGGGGATGTGTATCTCAAATGAATTGGAGTGTCCGTCTTTAATTCTTGACAACCTAAAGACCTAAAAAACTTAACCTTAAAACTAGAGGTAGGGTTTCAACTGCCGACAACTTTGACTCTTAATCTACCAAAAGAAAATTGAAGAAGAAAGAAGCTAGATTGTCTATAAATGGCCCTTGATTGATAGTGATACTTAGCAATTAATTATTCTTTCTTTAATCATATTAAATCCATTGTTCGTAATATTTAATGTAAATATTTCCCATAAATGCATTATGTGTGTGAGAGATTTAAATTCATTATCCTTAATCTTTCATATCTCCATGTAAATCTTTCACATAAATGCATGCGTGTTAGAATAAAAAATTGGTAATTTGGCAATATCATCTGTAAGAATTTGTACGTCAATGATCTATGTGCTGAGTGGATGGCAGTTAAAGAATGTCAGTTGTCACTGACAAGGCATTTATTTCTTACCAAGTTACGAGTTACAAGTTTCACCATCCACTGTCCACATAAAAAAATAACCAGTTGTAATTAATGATCATGGTTACGATGCAGGTTTTAAGGCTTGATACATGTCATCATTTCAGTGACTTCTTGGAGAAATCTATTTCCTTCAATAAATTCAGGCCGAAATTAAACTTTAGCCATTCATCTAGGATCATCAAACAGTCTCAAATAATACATTTAACATTATAAAATAATGGATGTTAGGTTATGTGCCCATGTATGATCAGTGATGTGCTAGACGTGCTTATCGATACCAACATTTTGAGTGACGAGTATGCAAACAACTTGGCAACAAATAAAGGTGATATTCGTTGGACGTGATATTGTATTAATTACATCTCTAATAAATTTTCATTTGGCATTGGCCCACATGATGAGTCCCATCCTTTGAAAATCGCCAATAAAATTTTTATTTTTCTAATAGTTAACTAAAGATTAGCCAATAAAATAAATAAATTTTCAAACAGTAGATAAAATTTGCGAGTGCAATTATTATTTTTCCCTTTGAAAGAAAATCATTCACCTCATATATTATAATTTTTTTACTTCAAAAGAAAAAAGTTGCCTCATACAATATGTATTTTCCCCCACATTAAAGTATTATTCGCCTAGATTTTATGGAATTTTCATACGACAAGGAAAAAATTGCCAATACAAACTATTTTATTTTCCTAATTTGGAAAAAAAAATCACCTTCATTAAGAAAATTGCCCCCCTAAAATAAAGTAGGATTCGTTGGGATTTTACACTATTTCCTAGGAGGGGGTCTCTTAAAGTTATCCATGACTTAGTCACCTTGCGTTTTCTTCTACGACTCTTCTGCATTCTGAATGATGGCCGTGGATTATGTTTTACTAATGTTTGGAGAGAGATGCTTTGTATGATACCATGTGGATTTGGTATTTGTTTAATTGAGATGTCCAGTATGGGATGGATAGTCTGGATCCTTGTATCAGATGTATTGTTCTTTGTTATGCTCCAACACGTATATTTTGATGACTTTCATAATTTAATGTTTTACAAGAGGTATTTTATTGATTTTTTTTTGTCTTCTCCTTGTTTCTTTTGCTAGGAGCATTAGGGTAGGTTATCTAGGAGCGTAGAGGGGAAGTGGCTTGCAATGGGGGCCAGGGCCCTAAGAGGCTACTAGGGTAACTCATTACAAGTGACCTAAAAAGTGACAAATAAGAAATCTATTAGGAGAGAAACATTAATAAGATAATTTTTTGTTCTCGCCCCATGCCTTGAATGATAGTACAGGCTAGGATGGGAGTGAGAAAATATTCTTTTTTGAGGTCCTGCATGGTTAGAATCCTTTTCTGTATGAAAGGATTACTAAGCCACGTGGAATCACTTGGGGGATAGGGTCTAGAGGGACTACTAGGGTAACTCAAGAGTGTACTTATGTGATGACTCTTCCCTATATGTGTTCTAGGTTCCTATGTG
Organism: Thuja plicata; assembly: GCA_018584345.1. Taxonomy (NCBI): domain Eukaryota; kingdom Viridiplantae; phylum Streptophyta; class Pinopsida; order Cupressales; family Cupressaceae; genus Thuja; species Thuja plicata. The sequence goes on along the minus strand of MU224840.1, from coordinate 1,751,477 downwards.
AGTATTTGGTCAACTTGTTTTGGTCTCTTGATCTTTTATACTTATAACCTTGAATCTTCTTGTTACATTTTTATCCAACGTACCTTTGCATTAGTCTTTCTTGTTTGGTTGTTTCCTGTGTGTGTGGGCCTGATGTTATCTCCTTAGCATGGTGGGAGTGGATCTTTGGTTCCATGAGGTTAAGTGGTGGTGATTCTTATTACCATTGAGATCCAACGTACATGACTTTATGATAGGATGATCCTTGTTGCAGTTGTATCTTCTTGTTCATCATTGTTGGAGACTTGCTATTATCTTTCTTTTGTTGTATACTTGTATCATTGTATCATCTATGCTATTCTTGGAATATTTTTTATACTTTATATTGGGTTTTATCACATATCCTGTGACTTGTGCAGTGGATGTTGGTTCGTTATGTATACCTCATGGTATAAGTTGTATCTAGGTTTCATTTATGAAGTGATGTTCTTGTTTTCATTTTCATATTATGGAGTTTTTATATTGTTTAATGTGTTTAGTAGATTATCTATCTTATGTTATTTTGTGTCATGGAACCCTCAGAATTTGTAATATGTAAATGAGTTGCATTTATAAGTATGTATTATCTTATGTTATATTGCTTATGCATTGTTATTCTTTATCAATTATAAACTCTTAAAAAAAATCATTTTGTAAATTTAGTAACATGTTTAGGTTAATTTCTCCTGAGTTCCCTGGTGGGGCATTACAGTGGTAGTTCTTGGAAAATGTAATATACATTATAACATATTAAGTGTGATATATCTATGGGTCGTAGTGTAGAGTGTAATTGGTCTTATGTATGTCCTAGATTTAGGATCAATGTTATGTATTAAATGTAATTGTGATATTATTAGCATTGGGGTTGTCATACATTTTTTGTGAAGTCAACATATGTAAGATCAAATACTGATATAAATAAAGAAGAGTTTATTTGTATCTGAGTATGGAGTTTGAGTGGAATCTATGTGGTAATTATGGCCTAGAAATATTGTGAAAATAATGTATGTGAGCAGTAGAATCTATTGTAGTAGACTGGAGATCCTATCGGTGATTGCATACTAGAATTAGTAGATCAATCCCTTGGTGTTCTACTGGTGGTTGTGGTGATAAAGATTAGCCATGGAACTAATCATGCATGTTCATATGCAACTTATAAAGTTTGTGATTCTATTTTGATATCTACCTTTGTATAAGGGCAGTTAGCCCAATCGACAATGAGCATGTGTGTATCAGCAGTGAGCCTTTGTATATTGGCAATGAGCTTGTGTGTATCAGAAGTGAGCCTTTGTGTATCGACAGTGAGTTTCTGTGTATTGACAATGAGCCTTTGTGCATCTTGAGGTGAGCCCTTTGTAAAAATCACCATATCAGTGTCACCTTAACAGGGTTTTTACATTTCATAAAAATTATCTTCTCTGTGGTTTTTCCCATTTTGGGTTTCCACATAAAATCCTGGTGTTCTCTATGTCAATGTTTCTATGTTCTTAATGATTACATTTATGTGGATGTTTGATATTCATAACCGACTAATCTCAAGTAGTTAATATTGTTGTTTGTGAGTTGACTAATAGAGGAAAAGTTTTATAAGTTGTGTGGGAATAACTGATTCACCCCCCTCTCATTTATTCATCTTTTTTAATAGTAGTTTACACTCTTGATCAAAATAATCCAGATGTACAGTATGTACACTCTTCGGTCATAAATTTTTCTCCAGTAGGTCCATTCGGTGTTGGAAAAGATATACAGGAAAAAGAAGAAAAGAAAATAGAGAAGGAAGAAGAAAGAATAGAGGAGAAAGTCGAGAGAAAAGAAGAAGACAAAAGAAAAACAAAGATCCAAAGAGAAAAGAGAAGAGGAAGAGGAAACAAGGAAAGAAGAAACCAATGCAGAAGAATTCAGTACCAATATGCAATCACATAACAATGAACAACAAAGGAAAAATTAAGAACCAGAATAGAAACTATTGAGAGAAAAGAAGAGATTCTCAACTGATTCACCAACACACACTCTAATGATTCATTGAGGAACTTACTTGCCTCACCTCTCATGATTTGGCTTGTCACTACTCTCAAGGTGTTTATTGATTTTGATAAAGTCACCCCATTCTAGAAATTTTTGATAAGTGAGTCTATCTCAGCTTCGACCAAGAATGATTTATTAAAAGAGATAAAAGAAAAAGATAATATCATTGAAGAGGCCATTTTTTATATTAAAAGTATTATGTCTAATTGTAACATTGACTGGTCTGGTAGTATAAAAGAGAAGTGCAGAGCACTTGTTAAAGCAGTAAAGGAGCTGAATACATCTATAGATTAAAAGTTTCACCATAGAGAGAAATATATAAAGGATAATCTACTAAAGGAATTGAAGGGAATATGTGAAAAGGATTTTGTCGATCTTCATCAGCTTATTGTGCAAGGTCAAGGCTTTCTTGAGGAAGATAATCCTCTATATGAATATAGTCTTCAGTAGCCAAAGGACACAAATGAAATCCAAAAAGATGTTGAGTCTATAAAGTTATCTATCTAGCAGGAAAATTGTACCTTCAAGATTTAAGAATGTCTAATGGGTACCGAGAGATCCTCAATCGAGCATTTACACAAAATTTCTTTGCATTGCAACAACAGAGAGAGAATATCATTATTCTCTTGGGAAATCTTTGGGAAATGTGTACTGACTGTATCACATTAATGAATCATGCCTTATTTAAAGCACAAAAAGTTACCTTGACCACTTGTGACTCCATAGAAGATAGAGAAACTTTACTAGCATTGACTCATGTTCACGATAATATTTTAACTTAGGTTATTCAATAGTGGAACAACAACAAAGACAAATGATAAAAATTGAAGTTTTCTTTTTGGCTCTTGTAGTTGTACATAGTTTTTGTGACATTACCCTTTTTCATTGATGTCAAAAGGGAGAGTTTTAAAAAAAAATTGAAAAGGACAAAATAAGGCTTGCTCACCTTAGGGGGGTTTTGGTAGTTTTTTTGATGATCTAGAAGTTTTTTTTTCCATAATTTCCATAGGGGGAGATTATTAATTATAATCATCAACATATTTCCATTGATTTCATTTTTCTAGTTAGTTCAGAAACCCTATCCCCGATCTATCTCTAGGCATGGAAGGGAAATTACTGGTAGCGATATCATTGATACTTGTTTCGGTCTATTGCATATTGCATTGATGTTTCACTCCAGACCTATTTTTCTTAGCATGAGATATCTTTTACTATGGTCAAACTCTCCAATATTATTTGGTTGCGTGCTCACAAGATTTTATCTTTTGTTCAAGACAACATGAATAGTTTTAGCACCGATGCTTCTATATATTGGTAGCAACATCAACATAAGAAGATAGATGACTATGTTGATATGAAAAGTGATATGCGATGTGTAAGTGTGATCTAATGATGTGTATAGAAAATTTATATATGTTATTTAGTGATTGGATAGAGGGATATTTGTACTTCAACGAGAACTATATTTCATACATATACATATGCAATTCTGACAGTTGAATTTTCTATTTCATACTTTGGCTATAAGAGAATTTCTATAACATATGGTTTTTGTATTTTGGATAGTGAACCCCACTGACAATGAGCCACATTGGTAGTGATCCACCCCTATATTTAGTAATCAATTACCTAATATTTGAGAGTTAACCCTCTTCATGGTTTTTCCCATCTTGGGTTTCCAAAATAAATATTTTTTGGTGTTTTGTGTGATTTAATTTATGATATTTCTTTTCAGCAAGTATAAATTATGTTATGTGGACAGTTGTTTAAAATTTTTAAATTTTTTAAGGGAATAAACATTCACCCTTCCCCTCTTAGTATTATGAATGTTCAAAAGAGCTTAAGTTAATCAATGGCATTGGAGGTATCAAGGCTTGGTTAAGGATAACTTAGCCTAATTGACATGGTCGGTAAACCCTACTAGATCAAGTAGTGGAATCCACCTTTTCATGTGTCAACCTCTTTCAAATCAAGTCGTGGAATTCAGTTTTTCTACCAGATCAAGTGGTTGAATCCACCTTGTCATGCATTAAAATATGTCAGATCAAGTGGTGGAATCCACCTTGTCATGCATCAAACCCTTCCAGAGAAAGTGGTGGAATCCACACCCTCATGTGATAGCCTTTGATGTATAAGGCCTTCAATCCCACCATACTACATGAAGATACCAAACTCAACCTATCCTATGAAGGCTTAAAATATGAATGGAATTTATTCACTTGCAAAGATAATTTGTAATTGAGTGTACCAAATAGCCAAGTCTAAATTTTTCTTTTCCATGTGATAATGAAAATCTAATTTTATCTATATGTTCAAAGTTGTCATCAAATTGACACTTGGATACAAATATCTATTTTTTTTATATAGCAAGGGATTTATTTTATAAGTTATATTTGCTTCATTAAGGTTTTCTATTTTCACTTTGATAATGCCTTGCCGCATGAACCAGTAAAATCTACCCTCTCAAGTTACATTTTCCAATATTGAGTGGTGGAATCCACTTACTGAAGTGGCAAACCTTGATGCATCATCGAAGGAATGAAAACCCTAAAGATATTCAATCAGAGATTGGTGTTTCAATGTTTTAGGGATGTCAAGAACTCCTTGGACCCCTGACACTTTAAACCTAAAAACTTGAACACTCATTTCCAAGGTTGGGGCGATGTCAACCTGCTTCCCTATATAAAGGGGGGTTGTGCCTTTATTTTGACACTTTGCATTCTTCGATCCATTAAATGTATTGGTGCTTCAGAGCATTTATTTAGGGTTCTTGTGTGCACACATTTAATGAGATCCCAAACTTTTGGTGTGCCATCACTTTTGTGTAATTGTTGGTCAACCTCATTCCAACTTAGGTCGGTTCTTCTTTTCATCATTATCTATTTAGGTTTATGTTTTTTTTTTGTCAATGTTTGTTTGGTGGGTTTGTTTTTGTGTGCTTGTCCTTTATTTTTTGTTGAACCTTTGTAGAGAAAATCAATTCCTTTTCTTCCCTAGTAGTGGAAGGTATGTTTGTAAATGGTTGAAACCCTAAGTTTCAGCATCATGATGTAGGGGATCTCATGATCCCCGATGCTTGAAAATGGGTCGAGGATCATGAGATCCCTGATCCATAAAAGTCTCCAAGAGAGTAAGTGTGTTGTTTATCCTTTGATTTTTTGGGGGTGGTTTGATCCTTGATCCTCAAAAGGTCAATCAAGGATCACCCATCCATGATCCTCAGTTTCCCATTTAGCTCATTGCAAACACAACATTGGCATGTCAGTGTGTCTTGAACCTTGATCCCCAAAAGGGATATTGGGAATCAAGAACCCCCAAAACCTTGAGCTAGTATATTTTGACCTACTGCTAAGGAATGCAAAGGTTTTGCAGTGTTGGAGGTAATGACCCCTAAACCCCAAAATTGAAGAAGGATGATGCAAATCAGTTTAAAAGGGGTTTTTTACGAAGGGTTGTTTCATTTCTTTTTAGGGGTTTTCCTTCTTTTTCTTAGTTTTTTAGTTTCTTCCATTAGTGTCTGTATTATTTTTTTAGAATAGTATGATGATTTAAAATAAATAGTGCTAACAGGTGTTTTGTGTTCAAAGTGCATAATTGCAATGTATGTCAACAGTTTAACCCATGTAGTTCAAATTTGAGGGCTACAAAAAGCCCTCTAGTTACAAAATCTGCATAGTGAGATCACTACCACCAACATTAAGCACATGGACTTCAATCAATTCCTGAGAAAGATTGGAAACCCAAAAAACCATATTCATGAAGCTTCATCCATGATGATGTCAAGATTGGTTCATGCAATAGGTTTCACAATATCTATTCAATCTTATAATCTCATTGTGCTTATTGCATAACACTACAAGACCAAAGAAAGGAGGGTTGTGAACAAACAAGGGGATGTGGTGTCAGATATAAGGCCATACAACATTGAGGAAGTCTTCCACATTCCTCCTGCAGATGAATATGAAAATATATCTATAGAGTAGGTTGAAAGATGGTATAATGGTGAACTAGACATTGAACTTGAGATCAATCAAAATTATCTGGAAAGGCCCTGTAAAGATGGTTAGTTGGATAAGATAAACCAACACAGGGCCTATCTCATGGAATATATGAATAATTGTGTGACATATTTGAGTAGGGTCTTTGGTCTTCCAGAGGCTAGACAAGTAGAGATGTGGATGGTCCTATATTTATACTATCCATAAAAGAAAGAAAAAGATAGTCTGGGGCTAGATCATCAATGATAATCTAGATCAACAACCTTAGAGGGTCAAGACCAATCCAAAATTCTACATGACCTTGTGCATTGTTTATTTTATTAAGGCCCTAGCCTCCTATCCGAGGTTGATTATCAAAGGATCTAGGCATGAACCAAATGCATGTGTGTATAATCTCTACCCTTAGTTGGCACAAAAAGAGAAGCTAGATCCATTTAGCCCTAAATATTGAATCGTCAATGATACGTTTATTTTTTCCATTATCTGGTCTATTGAGGGAGATTTTTCTAAAAGGATATTCGTGGAGGTTATTTCCCAAATCAAAAAGTTTGATAGTTATTTTATTCAATTTAGAATCTTTACCTATATCTGAGTGGTCAGTTGTAAATTGCAACAAATAAGCTTCCAAGGTACCCTTCTGACCAATTGATATTGATGGAGTTGTGCTAGCAAATTTATGATGCATACTAGTTGATTGTCACTAAACATAAGTCATGTTTCTAGTTCCCAATTAGGATAGGTGCACACCCATCCCAAGATGTAAAAGTTGTGAGTCAATCTGTCTTGAGTGGGATGGGTTCCCACTCGATAATTTGTCAATAGTTTGAGGGAAATTTGATCCCATAGGCACGTTCAACCATGTGATGGGAGCCCATTTCAAACATGAGCCTCACATTGAGGACCATTGGGAAAATTGCTCAAATGATTATGAGGTCAAGACTAGGGATTATTGTAGGACGAGTTTGGATTTTGCACAGGATGCCCTTAGATTGTATATATCATAAAAGAACCAAGAGTTCAATTTTGAGGATGTGTTGATGCCCCTGCATAATAAAGATAGGATAAATGGTAAACCAATTTTGAATGCTCGGATAGCAGCTGATGAGTCCGATGATATAGATCACCAAGATAGGCCTGCAATAAATTATACAAGGGATTGGTTGAAGAAACCTTTAGATCATAGTCCATGCAAATGGCCAAAAAGGGTGGATAAACCATTATAAGTGGATACAAAAAAAAGGAAGAAAGTCAACATACTTATTTCCAAGAAGACTCCATCCACTTATTTGCCTCAAGAAGTTATAGGGTATGCAAGGGAGGTTTCAATGCAATATCCCCCTCAGGCCTTAAAGAAAAAAAAGGCAAAGGGAAAAAGGAAGGGGAAAAATTTAGTAGTTCCTTCACCTTCCACTATTGTTCCTTCTCACTCAGTAGCAGTTCCATCTGTTTGTATTTTTTGGATCTTCTAGCTACAACACAACACTTCAATATGTCATTGCATTAGTGAAATAACATGAGATATCAAAGGAAAAGAACATATATATCACCAAAATTGACATATTGCTCCCTATCTAAGAAGAGTATGAAATATGCTATAATTGCCCTCATATTATGCATAAATCAGTGACAACATAATGCTTATAATGGAAGATTTAATCTAAATACAAGCTAAAATACTCAATCAAAGTTCATTTCAGAGCTCCAATTGAAATATTATAACAATGCTAATCGTTAGAGCTAACATGCAATAAGAAATCTCTAAGAATATGAGCAACATAAGTTTTCAAATGAATTCTAAAATTAGGGGCAACATAAGGATGCTTTCAAAATCTAAGATTATGGGCCCATTGAGCTCAAAATTCATTCCATTTATAGAATAATTTGAGGAATGAGAGGTTAGGATTGAAAGTTTAAGAGAGGAGGAGATTGAATCTTTGGTGATCCATGTGAGGTGATCCAAGTGATTTAACTCTCATTGGCTAGGGAATTGACTTTCCCTTTTGCAAATGAGGAGTTGTAATTAGGATTTATTTAATTCCTTTTAATTAATTAATTTAGCCATGTATATGATTTTTTTTTATTTAATTGATTTGATTTGATTTAATTGGCTAAAGCAATTAATGTAATTTAGTGATTAGATTACTTAGGAGATTAAATTTGATTTCAATGAATTATGTTAATTAATTGAAGAATTGTCTTGACATAATTAGGGGTATGATCACACTTAGGTAAAATAGGGTCTATGGTCAGAGCAAAACAAATTAGGGTGGTTACATTTTCTGCTCTTTGAATTGATGTGCCAGCAGCGCATTGATTCAAAGAAAGTTTGATGTTGACTTCATAAAGTTTGCGAATTCTGCACTTGATTGAACGAAATGTCTGATGAGATCAGTCTCACAAATGTTTTAACTAAGATTGATAGTATTGAATTTGAACTTGATCAAAAAAAGGTCAAAAAAGATCTTGAAGATACCAATTTTGAACTTGATTGAACGAGAATCGATAATACTGATGCCGAACTTGATCGAACAAAGGTTAGCATGAAGTTGCTAGGAGTTTTGAGGTATCAATTATGAATCTGATCGAATGATAATTGATAATACTGACTCCAAAATTGATCGAATGAACATCAATATGAAGCTTCTAGGAGCTTATTAAAGATCTGAGAATATGTAAACATAGATATCCAGTTTGTGAGAACTGAAGACTTCCATCCAACAGTCCCGACTTAGTCAAGGGAAACTGCCATGCCCCTACTCTTTTGATGATGATGTCATTTTAACACTTTGTAAGAAAGAATTTGAATGATTTAAATGTGATCATGCCCTCTTGGGAATGAAATTGAAGGAAAAATAATAAAATACCTCTTTAGAATGATATATCACTTGAACTAATCGATTTAATCGAGAAATAATCAATCAGGAGAAATCAAGAAGCGAAGGTGTGCTAAGAGAAAATACAATTTTACCAAGTTAACTACATTAAAATGTGAGTACTGAGTCTGATAAAATGTTGTATGAACAAGATTTTGATGAATAATGTGCCATTTGATGATGGAGAACCCATAAAACTGATTGTGTAAAGCCTTCCAATCATTTTCAGAATATGTATAACAATTCTGTATTTTTGGGACACTGTCACAAAATTTGTATTGTGTTGTTAAAAACATCATTTGCGCATTCAATTTCATTCCTAATAGATCAGAGAAGAACTAAATTGAATTTTGATAGTCTGGGAGGAGTTCTAGAGCTTCTAAATAGCTCAAAAAGGTCAATATATATCCCAAAATTCATATTTTACCCATTCATTTTCACTTTTGTCTTTAGTAAATTCGGAGCTCTGCAGAGAAGATGGTGATCCTGCACCACCTCCTTCTCCTCTAGATCAGGGAGAGGGTGGCAGTCAGACTTGATTTTGTACTCGTGATATTTTGAGACACTTTGTATATATTGATCATGTTGTGATAATCCATTGTACTGCAAACTCTTGATACTTGACATCTGTTGTACACTGATATTCTGATACTCTTTTGTACATTTTTTATCTGTTCCATCATTGATATATCTGAGATATTTGTTCCTGATCTTGATGTGTTCATGGGTTCTTTTTGCTTTGATAGATGTTTAGATTGATGCACATGTTATTATGTACTTGGTCTCTTGATGGGTTAGATTAGATTCATGTGATGACATCATTTATGCTCTTTGATTTATTACTGATATATAAATGTGTTTCAATCATGCTAGATGAATATGCAAATGTATGTTTTTGATATTTTCTTTATGAAAATATATGTATGGATGTACTTAGGATGTAAAATTAAATGCAATGCTTGAATGCTTTGTTTTTGTATTTTCTCTTTCTCATTTATGAATGCAGAATGTATGCCATCAATATGCGATGACATTGATATCAGTAATATATATTAATTAGTTAACTAGGATTTTGGATGAACAAGGAAATCATTTTGAGCTCAAGTCCGTATGTTGTTTTTAAAAATGAATTATGCAATCTCTAAATGTGTCTACATGCAGACTCTTAGGACTGTCACTGATTTGTATACATTGTAGCATTTTTATCATCATTGGGCATTTTTTGTAACGGACATCACCTGATAGTAAAACTGTCACTAATACCCATTGGTATCATGAAAGTATGAATACTATATGTAATGGATGCAATGTCAGAAATAAACCTAAGCATCAAGGCATAGAGGCTAGGATGACAAGTCAGTTATCTGCTTTTTCTTTTAAGAATCAAGTTATGTTCAAGTGTGATGTAAGATACGTGACCCGCAATGATCTTTAGTATTCATATCCTTGGGTACATAATGTGTCATACACCTTACTTAGAATCTAATTTAGAAATAGACAAGGAAATTCGTTCAACCTCACTATAGTTTACACATAACTAGGATCAAGATATATATAGATATCCACTCATGTTGGCAGCTCTTACCATAAACATCCAAGTTAGGTGAAAGTTATAGGATCGTTGAAACAATCACCATACATAGAAAACTAAGAAAACATTATGCCCCTGTCCTTACGACTCTTTGTCTTTGAATAGATGTCATGGAGTAACTCGGAAGACACAACAATCACCAATTGATAATCAATCAAAGAAAATTCATAACTGCTTACATGCCCCTAGTTTGAAACATCATGGGAACATAACAGAGTCATAATCAAACCAAGACCAGTCCATGTGTTTAAGTAGTATTGAGAAATACTATGGATTCATTTTTGGAGCACAATAGAGATTCATCAATCACAATTTGGAATCAAGCAATATTTTTTTCATGTCTGAGTATATGAGATTAAATTTGTCAACGGTTGCAATCCAATATAGTGTTTAGGAACACTGGTTGATTAAAGTGATGAGAAACACTAGTATGATTAAAGTCTTGAGAAACACTAGTATGTTTAAAGTGTTTGATTAAAGTGTTGAGAAACACTAGTATGATGTCTGTTATAGGTAGATGGTGTTAAAGAAACACCCTTGGTTGTGAAAGTGATGTTTTGATGCAAGTATTGAGAAATATTGTTTTGAGAGGCAAACCATCCGAGAAAGGAACCTAGGACAACCTAGCAGACACAAACTGAACATGCTAGAAAAGATGCCCCTAGTGCAGAATGACTATTTCTAAGATGCAAATGCAGACCAATCCCAGGCAAGGATATGACATTTGTAAGGAATCAAAGTCAACCAATAGCACAGGTGCGATCATGAAGGATTAGTATCATTAATGCATTAATGAATGGAACACAGAGTACGAGTGACACCTATTTTCCAGGTTTTCACCACGCGGCAAAGCTTTTTATTTTTGCTACCAAGCCGCCTGTTTGCTAGGTTTTTGCCAAGCCATTTTTCTCTTTTTCAAAAAAAAATTTCCTTTTTTTTCTCTTTATTTTTTTTTTTATTATCAAGGCGCCTATTTTCTAGGTTTTCACGGAGGATACCATTTTTCAGCACTTTTTCCACTGTTTTTGGATTTCTTCAGGATCAATTTTCTAATTTTTTTGGTATTTTCTGAAAAATTTCACTACACGGGCTCTACTAGCTAGATATCAAACGTAGAACCGATTTAAATGTAGAGTATTAATGGGATCAGGAAGAACATATCCCTCAAGTGTAGCTAACTGATAGGCTCTAGGCCCAAAATTTGTAGGAATGACATAAGGCCCCAGATAGTTGGGTTCAAACTTTCATTTTTTTTCTCTATTCAGCTAGTTTTTAGTATTCTCTTTTAGAACAATATCCCCCACTTGAAATTGTCATGGTTTAACCTTTTTATTGTACCCTTTTGACATTTATTTTTGGTATACTTTGGGATGATCAAATGCTTGTTTTCTGCGCTCATCAAGAAGTTCTAGTGCATTAAACCTACCAATGCAGTATTGTTCATTTGTAAGAAGACCTTGGAGAGATACCCGCAAAGATGGAATTTCTACTTTAATAGGTAGCACTTCTTTGGTGCCATAGACTAAAGAAAATGGCGTGGCTCCAATTTTTTTTCTAATACTTGTTCTGTAGGCCCATAGTGTCATATTTAGTTGCAAATTCTAGTCTCTGCTAGACTTATACTCACAGCTCTGTGTAAGATTTTAAGAATGTTCTTGTTTGATGCCTCAGCTTGTCCAATCTTGAGGATAATAGATTGAAGAACAATGCAGAGTGATATGAAATCGTGTGCACAGTTCTTTGATGTCTTGGTTTTTAAACTGGCCCCCATTGTCTGTTACAATAGAAGAGGGTATCCCATACCTAAAAAATAATGTAGTTCAAGATGAACATAGCCACCTGTTTACCAGTGGCTTTGATTAGTGGCACGAATTCAACCCACTTAGTGAAATTATTAGTGGCTATAATGATGTACTTGTGTCCACTTGAAGAATTAGGATAAATTTTCCCAACCAAATCAAAGGCCCATTGCTGAAATGGCCAATGTGTTATAAATGGTATGAGTTCTCTAGCAGGAGCATGGATGAGATTTCCATATGTTTGACATTTGTGACATGTTTTTGAAAATAGAACAACATCTTTTTCCATTGTGGGCCAATAGTAACCAACTCTTAGTAGTTTTTTAGCTAATGAAAATTCATTCGAGAGCGATCCACATATACCTTTGTGAACCTATTTTAATACGCGATCAGACTCTTCTTGTTCTAAACACCTAAGAGTCATACCTTCAAGACCTCATCTATATAAGTTATTAGTAATGAGGACATAACGTGATGTTGTCCTAACTAAGGCTCATTTTTCATTCCTTGATAGGCCATTGGGTATAGTTTGGTCAGTAAGATAGGTAATGATTTTGGCATACCAGGATTGGTCTTGGGTGTTCAAAGCACAAATTACATGGGATTCAGGTGTATCAAAAGCTAGATAGGATAATTCTTCCACCAAGAAGTCATAGTGGAATTGATGTTCTCCTAGTTTTAACATGGATGCCAATGTAGCCATAGCATCTGTAGCTTTATTTTCTATTCTTGGTATTTGCTAGAATGTGATGAAGACAAAGTACTTTTTCAAGTCTTCAACCAGTTGTTTGTAAGGCATTAATTTCTCTCCATTTACTTGGTTGATAATAAGATGGGAGTCACCATACACATGTAACTCTATGATCTTCCATTCCATAGCCAGGTTAAGACCATTCACCAATGCTTCATATTTAGAAATGTTATTTGTGCATGGAAACATCAGTTTATATGCTTTGGGTATCTTATAGCCTTGAGGAGTTATGAATAGTACCCCCGTTCCAGATCCTTGTTGCGTGAAAGAGCCTTCAAAATACATCTTCCATAGATGTTCAGTTAGATGCATGATTGTTTTATTAGGAAATTCAATTATCAAAGGTGCGTCATCTTGCAAGGGTGAATGAGCTAATTGATCTGCTAGGACTTGTCCTTTAATAGCCCTTCTATCCATATAATCAATATCAAATTCGCTTAGAATCAGGACTCGTTTTTCTATTCATCCTGTTAGTTCTATTTTTCTTAATATATATTTAAGAGGATCTATATTTGCAATAAGCTTGACTGTATGGGAAAATATATAGTGTCACAATTTATGTGATGCAAAGACAACTGCTAAGAAATATTTTTCAATTATACTGTAATTGAGTTCATATGATACCAAGGTCCTGCTGATATAGTAGATTTCTCTTTCCTTTTTATGTTCATCCTCTTGTGCTAGCAATACTCCCAACGATGTAGTCGTAGCTGAGATATATAGGAGTAATGGCTTTCCATGAATAGGTGCCATAAGAATGGGAGGAGTAGCCAAGTAATCCTTTAATTCTTTGAAGTTGTTTTCACAATGCTCTTCCCATTTGAAGGCAACACCTTTATGCGGCAGTTTAGTAAAAGGTTGTGCTCTATCTGTGAGTTGTGATATAAATCTCCTGATCGATTTGAGCCTTCCTTGCAGCATCCTCATTTGACTAATATTGTGTGGAGGTGACATTTCTAGTATAGATTTTACTTTTTCAGGGTCTACCTCAATTCCTTTTACTGATACAATAAACCCTAGGAGCTTCCCTGATTGGACTCCAAAGGCACATTTTTTTGGATTAAGCCTGAGTTGAAATTGTTCCATGTGATCTAGTATCTTTCTTAGGTCTTCAATATGAGTAGTCCTTCTTTTTGACTTGGCTAAGGTATCATCCATGTAATCCTCAATGTTCTTATGTATCATATCATGAAAGATTGTTGTCATAGCTCTTTGGTATGTAGTGCCAATATTCTTTAATCCAAATGGAATGACATTCTATCAAAATGTTCCCCATATGCATGTGAATGTTGTCTTCTCTTGGTCCTCAGGAGCACTGTTAATCTGGTTATAGCCCAAGAATCCATCCATGAGTGAGTACATCTGATATTTTGTTGTTAGATCTATAATCATATCAATGTTCGGCAGTGGGAAATCATCTTTAGAACATGCTTTGTTTAAGTCTCTAAAGTATGTGCAAATCCTGACAGATTTATCTATTTTCGATACTGGTACCACATTAGAAATCCATCTTGCGTAAGTGATGACTCTTATGAATCCAAATTTCAATATTTTTTCTAGCTCTGCTTTCACTAGTAATGCAACATGAAGATGCATCTTTCTTAATTTTTGTTTCATCGATTTGATCCCAGGAGCTATAGATAAGTGATGCATTATTAATTCAGGATCAAGTCCAGGCATATCAGTGTAAGACCATGCAAAGTTGATAATTTTCTCTTTCAGGAACTTAGTGAATTGTATCTTTTCCTCTTCTGATAATGACTATGATAAGTGAACAAATTGAGGAGCTTTTGTTGTTCCCAAGTTAACCGGTTGTGTAGCTTCCATCAAAACTGAATATCTTTCTTGAAAGTGCTCAGGGAGGATATTAAGAATCTCATCTTTTGGTGCCTCTGGGAGGTTTTCACCATCAAATATGTCTTTTATTTTTACTTCTTTAGAATTTGATACTTCCACAACGTGGTTTTCACCATCAGTTCTTTTCTTCTTTTTATTTTTTAATTTGCGACTAAGAAACTTGATATCCTCATCTGTCATGTTCATGCTCCTTGCATTGGTGGAAGAAGGATAAGGTTCACAAGCATTTAGGTAACAATCCAAAGTGTAGTCATTAGGAAATTTCATGATAGGAGTAGGATCTAAATTAGTCCAATCAATTAAGTCAATTTTTATCAAGGATAATGATTCAGAGTTTTGTAAGGACAACATTGCATCAACGTCAAAACTATTAACCAACAAGACATGTTCTCTTAAGTCAAATTCTACAGGGTTTAGATCATCAAGAGTCGAATCATCATTAATAGGGTCATTGTTAGTAATATGTAGACCTAACTCTAGCGATTCATCAATTCATCTTTATTCTTCTTCTCTCATCAAATTGAAATGCATAGCTTATATCCTTTGAATGTCCTCTAGACCTAGTAAGACACCAGTGTCTCCATAAAAAATCCTAGGTAGTGGTATCTCATCTGATTCTGGAAAAACAACATTGTTAGGGGAAGTGTTAGAAATCTCTCCTCTCTCCAATAGAGATGAAAATTTGTGAATCACTTCTACCTCAATGTCCATAGTAGCATCAGACAGGTTATCCCTTTCATAATCATGTGAGTCTATTATTTCATCATCAGATTTGTTTAGAAACTCAGCAATAGTTACCTGATGTACCCTATTAGCCACTTGTAGATCAAAGTGAGGTAAATCTAGGACTGTGAAATTGTTACCAAATGCCCCCAATTAGGATGTAAATCTTGTTTTTGGGGTATTTATTTAGGATTTTCTTCTATCAGTGGGACTTCTAGAGAGTCTTCTGTTGTTTCCTCTACTTCTTGGATAATATCTTGTGGCAATAAAGGAACATGAGGCTCTTATTGTACTACAAAAGTAGGTACATATATTTCTCCTTGATATTCAGGATACTCTGTACCAATATGAAATAATCTCTCATAGGTCCATGGTTCTAATTATGTTTCTTCTTCATCATCATCACTTCCTTCATTAAAGAATCGACCATCTCTTGAAGTAGGGTTTCCAGAATTGTTATTGAAACCTAATCCTATTTTGTCTTTGGTGTTTCTAAATTCCACATGTATAGGTTCAACAAGTCCTTTTCCTTTTTCTCCTAAAGTTCCCTTCCCTTTATATCCCATTTTTTTGAGAAGGTCATATCCTTTACCATACTTTTTTGAGGATATCTCCACATGTTTTATCTCATTCTCTTTTGGTCCTTTTTTGCAAAGGCAAGCCAAGACTGCTTTATCTTATTTTTCATCCTCTTGAGAAGTAGAGGCTCTAACCATACTAGTTGCTTTATGAATGTCTTGTTCTTTTGATGTTGTAGGTGTGAAAGATGAGGAAGGTTTCCCACAAGATCTTGGAGACACAGGAAGTTCTGTCAACGATGAGGTCATGTCTAGCTTGTATTCTCCCATATCTTCAAGTTTTTGTGTCTTTCCAAAGCTTCTCATCACCATGTATTTAGACATTTCAAGTACAGATTCTTTTGGGACTTCCTTCTTATGAGGAACCATACTATCTGCTTTGACATTGTTGCAAGTATAGCTTTAATCTGTGGGAATTGTTACTTCCACCCCATTATGTGGGAATTTGATGCATTGGTGGTAAGTACATGGTACTACTTGCATTTCATGTATCCAAGGTCTCTCTAATTAAATGTTATAGGCCAATGGTAGATCAAGAACTTGAGAGATCACATTTCATTCAATTGGTCCTATTCTGATTGGTAGAACAATGAGTCCTTTGGATGATATTTCTTCTTCATCGTAAGCTTTGATAGTTATCTTACTCCTTGAGTCAATGGTTTGTTCTAAAAGTCCCAACTTCTTTATTAGATTGAGAGTGCATATGTTCAACCATGCACTTCTATTTATCAATACACATCAGACATAAGATTTTTGAATCAAGACTTTAATGTGTAGGGGTTGGTTATGTAGATGAGTCAATTATTTGTCATCTTCTTCCAAAAAAGATAGGTAATGTGGAGCTGAGATATGATTAACCATTGCATGGAACTTATCTAAATCAATGTCTTTTGGAACATTTGAATAATGTAAGGCTTGTTCAAGAACTTCCCTATGCACTGAGGAAATCTTTAGTAGCTCAAATTTAGAAATTTGAGCTGAGAATCTTTGTAGTTGGTCTACCAAGTTATAATTTGCGGATGGGATTGTAATTGTTTGTCTTGTTGCTGCTAGTTTGGGAATCTTGACAACAGGTACTTTGGAATATTTCACTTGTTTGGATGAGGATTGTGCTCCTTTGATCGTGACTTGTGCTTGGCTTTGAGTCATCATGTTTGATTGTATTGATGTGTCTTTAGCACCTTTAATAGTGATCACATTGATTGATTCGCTTTTAATGTCCAACATGTTGATCACATTGTCATTATTGGAGTAGGTGTAATTTACTTTATTTCCTTTTCCTTTAGAATCTTCCCCCTTTTTGTAGTTAGGGAACAATTTGTTAAATGTTGTATGATCTTCATTAGTGGTATGTCCTTCCACTTTGATTTTTCCTCCTTCAATAAGGTCTTGTATTTTGTGTTTAAGCTTAACATATTTATTAGTCTTATGCCCCTTATTTTTATGAAAGACACAATAAGAACTGTCATCCCACCATCTTGGTTTAACTTGTGGTTCCCAAGGTTTTGAATCGGAATCGTGAGGACTTTATTATCCAAGAGTGTCTTCAAAACTGTCTCAAGAGGTTCTCCTAATGGAGTAAATGTTCTTTGAAGTTGATTCTATGGTTTTCTCTTGTTATTCTCATTATTTTC
The DNA here is from genome assembly GCA_018584345.1 of Thuja plicata. Classification (NCBI taxonomy): domain Eukaryota; kingdom Viridiplantae; phylum Streptophyta; class Pinopsida; order Cupressales; family Cupressaceae; genus Thuja; species Thuja plicata. Next base: position 1,733,630 of record MU224840.1, on the reverse strand, counting down.
TCTAGGTATTGTGGTTGTTACCTTAGCCTCTTTGTTTCGCTTGTAAGTTGTTCATTAGATTGAACACTACTGGTTTAGGATTAGCATTGGATGCATCTACCACTGCATCATTAACAACATTCTTGTTTTTTTTCCAACATTTAGGCTTGTTGTTGTAGTTGGTAGATTTTTTTATCACTTTGGAGCATGATTTCTCCTTTCTTAATCATGACATCTTCAACACAGATGACATTCTCGATGATCCTATCAAAGCTTGGTGAATCTTGCATTTCCAATGCATAGTTCATTTTGGGTACCAAGTTGTTAATAAAAATTTCCATATTTTTTGATCCAGGTATTGCTCTTGAGTACCTAGCAAATATTTTCCTCCACCTTTGTAAAAAGTGTGTAAAGGATTCATCGGTTCATTGCTTTGTGTTACATAGGTCCATCGTGGTTACATTATGTTGTATATTCTAGGAGTAATGTTGGAAAAAACATTGAATTAACTCCTCAAAATACTTCACACTTGGTGTGAGTTTGGAGAACCACTCCATAGCATTTCCACCTAAACTTCCCAGAAATAGCCTCATTAGGTATGTAGGTTCATGCATGTACTCAATGCTTAGAGCAAAAAACTCTCTCACATGGTCATGTGGATTAGTTTCTCCGATGTACTTGTTATATTTGGGTCTTGCCATGTTGGGAGGAAATGGAACCATGTTGATACTCTTGTTAAAAGGGAATGTACATATGTGGTCCAAAGAGTATTTTTTTGTTAGCTTGACCTTTTCTTGCTTGAGTGTTGCAATTTCATCTTGCATTAAGGTCAATTTTTTGGTGAGAATAGAAATAGGTGTTGGTACCTCTTTCTCTTTTAGTCTCTCAACATCATAATCTTTAGGGAGTTTGACTCCAAGAGATTCTAGATATAGGAAGTATTTCTCCTTGTCTTCACCAATGATTCTTTCCAATGTCCTTTGGAATTTTCTACTTTTTTTGAGCTTATTGTACTCTTCCTCGGGTACATCTCCATCACTATCAAAGTCAAACAAAGGATGGTTGATATGTAGTTCTTCTTCACTACTATTGTCTTGATCTTTTTGGTTTTGTGTATTGTTGTATTCCTCAAAATCTCTACTCCATTCTTGATGAGGAGCGCCCATTGTGGGTGATTCTTGATTGAGTAGGAGATTATGAGATGTCTCTCCTTAATGATATTTTAGTAATATAGGAGGTACTTATGATTCTTCAGCAAGATACTTTTTGCGTCTTGCGTTAACCATGAAAGTTGGATCTCAACTTTGTCATTTTTTTCCAATAGTGTCAAATAGAGTCTCAAATTGTCCAAGTAAGTGTGTCCAAGTAGAAGTTTGTTTGTGTTTGGTGGAAGTGATTGACTTCAGTGTCAGAGGGTTAGAATGCCCTGATAGTGAGCTGAGAATCAAGAGGTTTTGATAAATGAGAAGACCACACATTTTGACACCAATTATGAGATACCAAGAGGACATGCAAGGTAGACTCCTAAGAAAGCTATGAAACAACAATAGGTGGACGAACAAGAGCAATAGGACCAGACTGAAGAGCCAAAAGGGTATCCAAATGTACTAAATTTCACTGAGAGACACTTGTGTAAGGGCCCACTATCCTAGATGTGACTCCCTAAATGCGAGGCATGATTTTCCAGATGCGAACTTATGTTTTACTACATGCAAGCTTTGATTCCCTGGATGCAAGCAAGTGTCCTATATGCGATCCAGGAATGACTAGAAGAAATAAAATACCCTAGATGTGAGATAGTGCAACCATATGTGATCTAAGACAAAACAAAAACAAGCCTCTGATGGTTTTGAGATTTTTGTCAAATTTTGTCTTGAAATGCGTGAAATTTGTCTGACAACAGAGGTTTTTTGAGACTTTCCAATGAGTCGTAAACAACATGTATGTCAGGGAATGAAAATTATTTCTTGTTTTTTGAGTTATCTTTTTAGTGAGTCTACTAGACACATCAAGCAATGTTCTTTTGTTAAGGGTGATCAAACACTTTCCCTATTCCTTAGTTTCTAAGCATAGAATGAAAATCTTTTCTCATAGACTCAATTACACACTCACATGATAATCATAATATTGCCATCACCAAGCACACAATGGCTTCAGTCATGATGTCGTATTAGCCAACTCCAAATGCAAGTGAGGGCACGAAATGACGAGTATCTTGGGGCAATTACTATTTTCCTTGCACAAAGATTATCACCCTTTCAGAGATAAATCGGGTTTGTTTTGACTACAAGTGTTTGTTATGTTGGGGAATCCATTCACCATTGTCTCCCATAGAATTGCACAAGGCAAAATTGAGGCGTATAGCCCTATGAGTACTCAAATGTGTGTAGTCTCGCAAGAAAGATTCAAGCGGCTCCGCTCTACACACACTCAAGCATGTTCAAGGAATGATGTCTAAATTCCAAGAACAAAATTGACTACGTATTTTGAGGCTTTGGCCTACAAGGAAGCATATTGATTATAGTGAGTTGTAAGGGTTGGCTAAACCTGTCCTCACTTGGGTCATCCCAGGATATTTTTTCCTCAAGCAACAGGCCCTCTAATATTTTTTAAAGCAATGAAAAGGATTGACGAGCTTAGGAGTATAGATTTTTTATTCTTCAAAAGAAGAAGAACATAATTGCCTATTCCATGCTATTTTCTCCCACAAACACACCAAACAAGTTCATTTCCTCAAACTACTTCACTCAAAACTCAATCTCCCATGATGAGTCTTTGATTCCTCCACTTGGAAAGAAGAGCAAATCCTCTAGAGAGACTAAGTAGTAAGCTTAAGTTTGACTTTAAGTTCCTATTTTAAGAAATCATAAAGCATTTGGAAAGCAAATTTGTGTTTTTCAATTTCCCCAAATTAGGTGATTTGCTTGTTCATTTACTTTTCCCAAAATTTAGACAATGAGTTTGCGTTGTTAAATTTTTTCTACAAGATTTAGTGCTTTGCTTTGTTCAATTACTTTCCCAAAAAGAATTATACAATGTACTTGTTCATTTAACCACAAGATTTAATGCTTTGATTTTTCAATTACTATCCCTAAAAGAATTAAACAATGTGATTTTGCCTTGTTCAATTTACTCCAAATTCTTCTCAAATCTTAAATTGACTTTTGAGTTTCTGATTTTCCTTGAAGACAAAAATAGCATAATCCTCTGGTCAATTTAGTAAGTGATTGGAAAATGTAATTAGTTTTAAAGATTTGAACAAATGAAATCAAACTGAAAAATTCTAAAACTTGCAAACCACATGTTAGTAGTTACTTTCCACCTTTTTGAGAAAAAAGCTTTGACAGCAACCTGCAATCAATAGTTAGGTTGTTTAAAGGACAGAAACAAACAAGGTCACAAGATTAGTGGTTAGATATTCAATTTTGCAAATCAAATAACCAGATGTGATTGCCTTTCCTAGATACAAGCATAGATATCTTGTATGTGAGGCCCTTTCCTGAATGTGATGCTTTGCACAAAAGGCGATATAGAATCTTACTAGATACAATCCTTTACCAGATACAATATAGAAATCACCAAATGCGAGTTTAGAAACCCAAGATGTGATCTAATTTCCCGTATGCGAGGCCCTTTCCTAAATGCGAGCCTTGATCAACTAAAGGTGACTCTGAACCTGGAAATAGAGAACCAAAATCAGTAAAAAATGATTAGAAAATGAGGTAAATTCTGAGGATTTTCCCCACGGTGGACGACAGAAATGTGTGTGTATTTTGTGGATCTTCTAGCTGCAACAAAAAACTTCAATATGTCATTGCATTAGTGAAATAACATGAGATATCAAAGGAAAAGCACAAAAATATCACCAAAATCAACATATTTCTCCTTATCTAAGAAGAGTATGAAATATGCTATAATTGCCCTCAGATTATGCATAAATCAGTGACAACATCATGCTTAGAATGGAAGATTTAATCTAAATGCAAGCTAAAATACTCAATCAAAGTTCATTTTAGAGCTCCAATTGAAAGATTATAACAATGCTAAAGTTAGAGATAACATGCAATAAGAAATCTCTAAGAATATGACTAGCATAATTTTGCAAATGAATTCTAAAATTAGGGGCAACATAAGGATGCTTTCAAATTCTAAGATTATAGGCCCATTGAGCTCGAAATCCATTCCATTTATAGAATAATTTGAGGAATGAGAGGTTAGGATTGAAATTTGAAGAGAGGAGGAGATTGAATCTTTGGTGATCCATGTGAGGTGATCCAAGTGATTTAACTCTCTTTGGCTAGGGAATAGACTTTCCCTTTAGAAAATGAGGAGTTGTAATTAGGATTCATTTAATGCCTTTTAATTATTACTTTAGCCATGTATTTGATTGTTTTTCATTTAATTGATTTGATTTGATTTAATTGGCTAAAGCAATTAATGTAATTTAGTGATTAGAACACTTAGGAGATTAAATTTTATTTAAATGAATTATGTCAATTAATTGAAGAATTGTCTTGACATAATTAGGGGTATGATCACACTTGGGGAAAATAGGGTCTATGGTTAGAGAAGACCAAATTAGGGTGGCTACACCATCTATTTCTACTTTCACAACTTTTGTTTCTCCTACCATGGATGTTCTTTCCTCTTCCGGGCCTAAGATCAAATCTTTTAAGATCAAGATCAAGAAGCCTAAAACATATCACCCTCTAGTCCCCTCATGGAGAGTGTATAAAAGGTTTAAAAAGAAACCATCTATGATGCCCCCAATAATGGAATCCCTAGAAGAAGAGGAGGATGAGGAGGACACTAGACCTCAATTAGTCAGGAGAATGAGGCCATCTACAACTACTACCCAGACGCTTAACCTAGGAGAGCCCTCTTCAAAAGACATCTATGAGCCTCCTCAAACATGATTTAGATGTAGGGAATAGTCAAGGGACCAAGGTGTTTCCATAGAAATACATAATATTAAATCTAACTCTCTGGAAGAATAAGAGACACAGGTTGAAGACGATCTAGGACCATATGAGTTTGACATCTCTAATTTTGAGAGTATTCCTAGCTTAAAGGAATCATCGTAGGAACCACCATTGGGGCTTGATACAATAGGTGTATTTCTAAAAGTTATGGTTGGAAAAATGGATGGAGATGGGATGGGAAAGATGACATTCCCACTAATATGCACGTTCCTCCAGAAACAAAAAGGGAACATGGTAGAGATGAGGAGGTTGAAGAAGAAGAGAAGGAGGAGGAAGAGGAAATATAGAAAGAGCTTAGTTCATGCGAAGAGGATGTTCAAGAAGAAATTGACGAGGAGAAACCCATAGAGCTATGAAATAGGCCATGAAAGAACAAGCTAAAGAAAATAGTTCTCCTTTGCACTTAGAGAATATGGGTGCTTCTCCATCTCAAAGGCTATCCATAGGTCACAAAGAAGAAAGGTGACATGAAGAGAGTACTATTTTTCACCTTGAGACATATCAGACTCTCTCTGCCAACACTAAACCAGCCTGGTTGAAAAAGACCATCTAGCCAAGGAAGAGAACATATTGTGAGATGGAGACGAAAAGATTTTTCAAAGATTGGTAAGTTTTTTTCACACAGGAGAGCCTCGTCAGAGGAAGGCACAGAGAATCTCCTATGTCATTGAATATACTAGGGGATACTAGAAAACACAAGTAGTCATTCCCCCTTCAGATAAGGCAATGGAGGATGTTACCCCTGAAGATTTTTTTATGGGAGAATTTGATCTCGGGGTCCCTACCCGTGAGGAGGGAAAAGCATTGGTTGCATTGGGGTCACTTCATTATTTAAACATATGCATGATGATGAGACATAAATAAGGGCTTTGGCTACCCAAAATAAGATTTTGAAAGATTACATAGCTCAATTGGTGGGTTTGATAAACCTTGCAAACCCGTTGTCCACACTACAAGCAACACTAGAGGCACATGCAACATCCTCACAAGTAATTTATTTTTTCAAAGCCTTTAAGGAATGGAACTAGGAAGTGGAGGAGCTAATGGAGGACATCATAAGGCAGGTTTTGGACCACTTGTGCACCTTGGTCAAAGAAATCACCACTTTGAATTGTATGATCACTAATGATCGGGCCACGTGTATCATTGAGAATGCACTGATGTGGAGTAAATTATCCCTATTCTAATAATACTGAGGTGGGATGGAATAAATAAATTGGTAGAAGCAGTCATTTATGAACAAGGTAAAGTGGAAAAGATTGACACATGGTTGAGGGCGATTAAATTGGCCATAAAATATAACAATAAGAGGAAAGGTCTCATTGAAAACAAAATAGATGCAGTGATGACTTTGGTGCAGGGTATTGAATAATTCATAGTCTTTGGCATGTCAGTTGTATCAGGATGAAGACAAAGAAAAGGCATACAACATAAATAATACCATCCAATGGTTTAGAGGAAAGTTGGAAAGCATCAACACCAAAGATGATGTTGATTGGGTACAGGCTGCAAAAAGAGAATTAATGGATATTAGGAATGAAACGTAGAAGTTTCAATAGGTAGGGAAGTGACTTTGAAGTTTCTGGAAAAACCAGCAAACTTCCCTCAAGTTCATGAAACTTTCACCATTTAGGGAGGTTGATACAACAATTTGGTTATTCAAGTAAGCTTTTCTTGACTTGGTGGACTATATTTATAAATTTATTTTTTTTCACATTCTTTTGCAATTGTTGGTGTACAATGAACCACATTTTTGCCGAAAGTGGCAAATTTTAAAGGTTCAAATCTTCATCAAGATGTTGTTTTGGATGTCTTTAATTGTCTATAGATTCAAGTAAATGAAGAGAGGCATTTTTCTCATGGTTTAACTCATTCTTTTTGCTAAAAAGATAGATCTAGGCATCCAAGTTTTTGTTGCAGTCAAACTCAAGTTCTTTTGATATTCTAGGGCACATTTTTTGTTGAAAAAACCCCTTTTGAGTTGTAAACAAGAAAAAATCAAAGTCAGTATGTAATACAATAGTTTATGAGTAGATTTAATTTGTTAACCTTTAGTTTTTCTTTTATTACACTCAGAAATAATGCCTAGAAACCATAGTTATGGGTTTGGTAATTTCAAAGTTGTAAAAACTATAAAAACTCAATTTGGAATTGTAATAAGGGTTTAGATTTTTACAATAGAACAACATATGCATTTGGTGTTATAATCTTGGGGTGAATCTCTGCTAATTTTGTGAGATTGGAATATAATTTTGAATTTCAAGAGCCAATATATGTTTTATGTGAATTTTCTTTTCCTTCATTTAATTGGTGTTAGCTATGATAAACTTGATGGTTGTGGTGAATTATTTATGTTGATCACGTTCGTTATATGCCAAAGGTTGAATTTGTCTCACATGCACGCATGAATAGGTATGGATGTGTGTTCTGATGAATTTTGAGAAATGTTTATTTTAACTTCCTTAGATGATTGTGTTTGGGTAGTATGAGTTGTGGAATTCTAATTCGTGCTATTTCAAGTTTAAAGATCATATTTTGTTATTTTTTATGAAAGTTAAAGTTATTTGCGGTTGATGTCCGTAGGAGTTAGATTTCATTTATTTGTTTTAAATCTCTTGTTAACCTCAAATCTTTTGAATTTTGTTAAAATTTGAAGTTAGAAAGTAATTGATAGAATAGGAGTTAGATTGTTCAAATTTACTTTAACACAAATTTCTGTTTTTAGATATTGCAAAAAAAAAAGTGAATCACAAATTTTTAGTTTCTTTCTTAACAAACCAGCAAAGGTATACTTTGTGTTTACACATAAATCTTTGTTGATCTCCCAGCGTTATTGTGACCCAATCACTGAGAACCTTGGGAGTTATTCTTATTGTTCTTTCAAGAGAGGGATTTGATTTTCTCATCCTTGCCATTGCATCGTGTCAACACAATGGTCAACAACTCGTTAGCCAAATGGTGGAATATCCAGAGCATGATATCATGATAAGTGATTATCTCAAATAGTGGGCTTGCCTCAAAAAGGAATTTTCCATCTATCATACTCACTGGGGGACTTATACTACCCTAAGAAACATCTTTGTTTACCCTAACCCCCCCCCTAAGTTTATCCATTCTGAGAAAAATTGACACAACAGGATATGTTGGTTAGATGGCACCAAATTAGTTAATATTTCTTCTAAGAGCATTTATAACATTTTTTGAAATAATGATTCTTTGTATGATCATCTCAATCAAAAATGGAATGTCAATTTATCTAATATTGAATGGTGGGATACTTTAGATGACAAGTGGAAGAACAATATTAAGCCAAAAAAGGTAACTTTTAGATGGCTCTTGTTGTTGCAAAGGTTGCCAAATAAAATTTTATGTAGGGATCATAAAATCTCTAATATTTGTAGAGTTTTAGATATCGTCAAACACATTTTTTTTATTGATATTTTTCTAGAGAAACTCAACACGTGTTTTGTTCCAATATGCATAATTTGATGACATAAGTTTTGTCATTAGTATGCAAAGTGAAAACAGTTGTTTGAACCTGTTAAAATGAATTTAGAATAACTGAGAGGGGAGGGGTGAATCAGTTATCCTTAGGTCTAGATGTAGCAAATAAAACTTTCTAAATTTCAGATCTACTCGACAGCAGTAGCATAAATCAACAACTTATTCATGCAGAATATTGTCAATTGAAATTAGCTTGTAGAAATATAACAATAAAGCAAACCATAAGCATTCACACAAGTTGACACAAATATTTAACGTGGAAACCCAATATGGGAAAAATCACCAGTAACATGCTACCAAGTTTTCACTCTTCTGAAGTGATGCCCTATGAGGAGCCAACCCTGTTAAAGGTTACAATAACACACTGCTAGGTGTGACCTAGTTAAAGGATTTAATCACCCTGTCAGGAGTGGCCTTGTTAGAGGACTTAGAAAATTCCACCTGAATGTCACCTTGTTTGAGGATTTATACAAATGACTGTTAAGTCAACCTTGTTAAAGGATTTAACTGATACAATGGTAAGAAAGTAATCAGTAGTTGTGATCTGATACATACAACTTACTTTGCAATTCAGATCCAATTACAACTCTGATGTTAACTTACTGAATAGCTTGCATTTTCATTTCAACCTTCTGATCTGCTTGGAAATCCGTCAAGCAATCAGACATGTAACTTTATGCTTCTACCTTTTGCCTTCTCTGCTAGATCATGCCAAATAGTAAATCAACTATGCAAACCTCTTGCATACACATACACTCTTCCACACACAGTGAATAACCCCTTGAGGTTATCATATACCTCTCTGTCTAGGTCACATAAATCTTTTGTCGCTTAAACAAGATCATAGATCTTAGGTTAGGTCAGATCCAACGAATCATTCCATCTTTGCATTACATTTACTTCTCCAAAGTAGTCTCTAATTAAATCTTGAAACCATGCTTTAATTAAGGTTACCCATACATTAAATGACATGGATCAATATTTAATTAACATTACATATCCCAATAAAATTAACTAAGTCACCCAGAGATCTCAAATCTCATCATTAATCCAATTACTTTAAGTCAGCCAACATCACTATTTCCACTCGGCAATTTCAATGGTGCTCGGCATTGAACAACTTTGCTCGGCTCAAGCAACTTTGCTCGTCATAAGCAACTTTGCTCAGCACAAGCCAAACTTGCTCGGCACAGAACAGCCAGAAAAACTGTCTTTGAAAGATAAACAACAAATTACTTTGCTAGAGTGCCAACTGATCAAATACCCTTTTAGTTGACTTAATTCAACCATTCACTTGGTCTTCTTGTTAAATCTTCTTCATCAACAATAAATATGGTACTCAAACAGATAACAATAGTCTCACCAATTAAGGTTTGACATCAATGAAAAAATAACATTTGCTTGCATTGTCACTTTCCAACAGAACCGTCGGTAACACTACACCGAAAGACAAGTTTCAGTTCAGACCGAAAGTGTTAAGTTCAAGAGAAACTCGATGACAAAAGTCTTAAAGTGTAAACTGAAAGTGCAACCCGAACATGATACAGAGGAACTCGACAAGCAGGTTACACAATAAACTGACAGAGCAGGAAAGAGAGGAATCTGATAGAGAAAGGGAACTCGACAGACAGTTCACAAAGGAGCACTAAAAGACTTTCAGAGCAACCTGAGCATCAGACACCGAAGTCAATTATATCTTGAGAAAAGTGGATCTGACTTCCACGTCAGATAAAATAGTTATGTTTTATATTTAGAGTTTAGATTTGATTTAAAACCATTTCTTGATGAACAATAAATATAATTGTAATTGTTTTAATCAGTCTAACTAATTAAAAACATACAAACTAGGAGATCAAGGTCAAGTTGTAAACCTTCGATCATAGATTTATCTTTGTAATACATAAAACTGAATTAAGTCAATCTATTGTATAAATAGATGTGTAATCATTCATTTCAACAAGGATGTCAAGATGATAGTAGCCTAGGAGCACATCTATGGATCAGACTGAAAGTTTCAAGAAGCAAAAATACAAAAGATGAATTTGGTTATCAAGAACCAAGAATCAAGGCTATCGAGCAACAGAGGTATTAATCAATCACATTAGGTGATACTTTGTACATGTGATTTTAATGGATCTGTAATCAGTAATTGAAGATTGCATACACTCAGGTGAATGAGTATTTTTGTCTACATTCTAACAAGTGTAGCAAATAGAATAAATCCTTTCAAAAAAGGTGGATTTAACAATCCGTTGTAAATCTCTTAACCGAGTGCACACTAAACAGTGTTGCTAAAGCTCTTAACAGAGTAGACCTTAACCAGTCTCCACATAATACTCCTAATAGGGTAGATCATCAGAAGTGACCAAATCGTAAGCCTTAACCAACCCCTTCCAATTTGCAAATAGTGAAGTTTTTGTGGGTGTCATCCCCACCATAGTTTTTACCTTCTAACAGGGGTTTTCTGTGTTACCATATCTTTTGTTATGAGTCATTACCTTTCATGAATGCTTCTATGAATGTTTACATGTTTGTTAATTTAATGAATTGATATAACTTATACAAAGATAATATAGAACAGATGGTTGGTAATACAATGTATTACTAAATAGATAAAGGTTAAAATAGATAAAAAAATTTAGAGGTACTGATTCACCCCTTCTCTCTCAGTACATACTTCCCATTATTTCCAATAATTGGTATCAGAGCTAGATCTCTTAATTGGAAAAGTTTAAAGACTCAAGAGAAAAGATCATACAATGGAGAAGTACAAGCTTGACAAGAGTATTGAGAATCAGAAGCTTGAAATTTAGATCTTCTATGAGAAGTATAAAGGAGCTAGAATCAAGATGAGATAGCTGCTAGATGAAAGAAAGATTATGGCGTCTCACTGTAATGAAACAGACTATCAAGAAGAGGAGATACCTGATCTATTTGAATCTTCAGGATCTACAACAAGCAAAGTATCAGACACTTTAGAAGAAAGCATCACAAGCTTGAATGAAATCAATCAACATCTGGTTGGACAAGTGAAATCTCTGAAAATTGGTTAGGAGACACAGATGGTAAGAATGATTGATGTCATGAAAAATGCTAGACAAGCTGAGCAAGAAAGAACACTAGCTATTGATGACAGAAGGAAGATTACTAAACAAGTACAAGAAAAAGAGTCAAAAATACAAAGACTTACAAAAATCATCATGAGATCACAAATCAGATTATTATTATGAGTTAGGAGACAAACAGAATGAATATAGAACTCATTGAAAGAGTAGAAGCTATTGGTGAGCTAAGAGAAGAAAATGAAAATCTGAAACATAAAGTGAGAATTCAGCAATAACATAATGGCATGATCAAGAGAGCTGAAGAAAGCACCAAAAGGATGGATAATTTTTGGATGAACAAAGAAGAGTCAACAACAATACCAGACTAGGGTATACCAAAAATGAAGAATCACCAAACCAAGTTGATCCAAAGAATGTCTATGCAAATCCAAGACCAAGAAAGTTGACATGCAATCACTGTGGAAGGCCAGGCCACACATCAAATGTTTTCAAGAGAAAAATAAAAGGTATTCCTAAATCCACACCTTCATTCATAGGAATTTGTTATAAATGTAACAAGAAAGGACATAAAGCATATGAATTTAAATCTGAAGTAAAACAACCAAAGAAGGAAACCTACATGGAAAAATATTGTCCTACTTGCAAAATGTATGGACACACATCTCTTGAATTCTGGAAGAAGAAAAAGCAAGCATGGAAGCCTAAAGAAAATGAAACTTCCTATCAACTAAAAAGAGTCGATAACCAATATGTTTGGGATTACAATACATGGGAAAATTGTACAACATGTGGAAGATTTGGTCACATAGCTGCAAACTGTAGGAGACAATGGATGAGAAAGTCTAGGAGCTAGACTAACCCCAGAATGACATGTATACACTATCATAAATTTGGTCATCTAAGAAAATACTGTAGAGACTGAGTGATAGAGACCAACACCTTTGAAAATGGAAACACCATTAAAGACATCAAGAAGATGAGAAACAAAATGTGGAGGAAAGCTAAAAACACTGATGAAGTTGGACCAAGCAATGCAATTGGTGGCACCTTATCCAATGGATCTAGTGACATCACCGCCCCCACCTAAGCAGAACAAGTAAGTATGGAACTGCATTATAACAAGTTATATTTTGCATCAGTTCCATTATACATTGATGAAATGCAAAACTAGCATGATTAAATATGCACTATGGTATTACTTGTTATAATTCTGTGAATTCAATCTCATCCGTTAAATGCTTACCAAAAATCATCGGTCTAAATACAAAGCTAAGTTGTCTATACTTACTGAGCATCGTCGGTTAACATATAAAAGATAAGTTGCTAGTGTAAACTGAGATCCATCGGTAATCATGAAAGTTGACATGTTGTCTTCACCAAATATTGAAATCCGTCGGTTGATGTAATAAGTTGAGAGCTGCCCCAAAGCATCATGTTCTCACCAAGAAAGTTATTTATGTATCACCCGACGACTCCATCTTCACACACTGAGACGTCATTGAGCATTATTGACATGACTTAGGACAAAGTCTATAAATAGATGACAGAAGGGTTTTATTATTCAGACGGTGACTTGAGCAAAGAAATAGAGAGAAACCAGAGCACAAAGCGACCAGATTATAGAGTGACTCCAACCTGGTTCACAAAACATTCCCAGTAGTGAAAAAAAGGTTGAAGTAACAACAATCATCGAGAACTCTATTTTCATTTATGGGGAAAAGCCCTAAAATCTGAAATGATGGCAACTACGTCAAGAACCTCCAAGATCAAGAATGATAAGAAGAATAAGGTCAATCTAATCAAAAATTCCACCTATGAAGAACCTCATTACAAGATATTGTTTCGAGGTTTCTTCACAACCTGACAACGTTGGTGCATTCTCCAGTATACTAGCTAGGGTTTTTCTTATTGAAGACATGCAAACTTATATTCACTGCAAGATTGCCGAAATAGGAGACCTAGAAGTTGAGAAAGCTTTCAAAAAGCTTTGAAATGATGATGGAACAATAAAAGAATAGCATAATCACATTGGAGTGAAAGGGCTCACACATGCCCTACTATTCCCGAAGGAATTCAAGACCAAATGGTTCATTTAGTACTGAGAAGGATACATGGCTGAAAGATATGGCTGGATGAGCCAAAACTGATAACTAGGGATGTTATACATGTTGTTACCAGTTATCCCATAACCGATAAAGTAAAGGCTCTAAAGCACCCGCCTAAAGCTGACAATGAAAAGAATACAGGAGCAGCATGGGATGGAAGAGGATTAAAGGTATCCACCATCAAAGATGATGAAATGAAATTTGGAGCATGTGTCTTAGGATACAAGTTCTTTCAGGCTAGCATGATAAACAGTATTACATCCGGAGCAGTGGATACAACATACAAAATTGTCAAGAAGGGACCGCAATTGGATCTGTCAGAACTTCTGCTACGACAATTGGATGAGAACATGAAGACAATAAGGACTGCAAAGTCCAACTCATGTAAGTTTGGTTCACTCATCATGTGAATATTTTTCTATTTCCAAGAATCCTTCCCATCTATAGGCAATGTCAAATGGGACACTACTAGACCAGTGACCACACAGATTAGTGAGCTCATCAAATCACTAGGAGACAATTTTGAATCAGTCATGGATGAATATTTTGCTGGATTCAAAGAAAGAATGCAGAAAAGAATGAGAATTCCAGAGAAGTTAGTAGAAAAGTACAAGACTGAAATATGTTTTATGGTGGACACTGACTAGACCTACATCAAGCTAACTGCACTAAGGACAGCATGGATGGCACCACTTGACTATGAGGTGAACATAGATCAAGCATCAAATTCTATTGAGGCATTGATAAATGAACCATTAGATAAATCACAACCTAAGTTTGGAACTTATGAGGAAGCCAAAGAAAGGATTAAAACTGGCTTAGTTGTGAAAAAGATTGACAGGAAGAAAGATAAAATGGTTAAGACCTTGAAGCAAAAGTTGTCGATGAATGAGGAGGAAACACAATAGACTAAATAAACTGAGGGTCAATCACCCATCGATGAAGATGAGAAGGAGAGTGACTCAGAGTCCATAGAGTTTGATACACCACCTCCTCCACCAGCAAATAAACCAAGGACTACTGTTGCAACTAGGACCAGGAGTCAGACAGTAAAGGATGCAAGTCCTTCACCGATCAAGAAAGGTCAAAGAAGGACCTACAAAAGTAAGCCACAAATAGGGAAAAAGTGGCCAACAAAAAGAAGAAAGCTCCTCAGAACAAGGGAAGACATTGAGGACACCAAAAAGGATGAACAATCTGTACAAATTGTCAAGAACACAATACCTTCTACAATTGATGAGGTGTGTGCTTATATTATCAAATCAGGTACAATAAATGATCGCAAGATTAAGAAATGGCTAACATTGGATCCTGAGGATCAAAATAAAATAGAAGAGGCAATTATCACAATGATGTGTGCATTTAAATATGTTCCAATACAATTGGCAGATAATATGCCAAAAGAACATTTGAATAGATTGTCGGCAAGATGGACATTTGCATTACATTTTGAGAAATAGATTAGGGAAAGAGAACTATTTTTTGTCATGCCTCCCAAATCTAAAATGGAGGAGATTGAAGAAATGATGAAGAAACACTCCAAAAGGTTCTCACCAAAGTTAAGATCCTACCAAGTGCTTCAAGGAAATCTACTTGAGATAGACAAGAAGAGTGAGGCTGAATGGAGAAAGATACTTGATATACCTAAAAAGGATACAAATCCCGAGCCACAAATAGCTCTTACTGACAAGAAATATAACAAAGATGATCAGGATAAACAGAGCCCCGAACATATCCTTATTACTGTTGAGGATGTTAATGAAGAATCATTAAACACAAAATCCAACAAGGATATGGACATAGAAGATGAAACATGGCCGGATAATACAATCATTGATGTTACCAGAGAAGATCCTGCAGATGAAGTACCAAAAGATGAAGATGTCACTGTTGTCCAAAACCAAACTGACAAATAGGACACTACAACAGATTTTGCACAGGTAGACACACCAGGACAAATACCACTGTTGATACAAGCTATCAACATTATCTCGGGAAAGGAGAAATCACTAGAGAAGGATGCAAGCATACCTGAGAATAAGGATAATGATGAAAAAAAAGATACATCTAATGAGTAGAACACAGTTGAAGACAAGAAAAAATATACAACCGATGAACAGTTAGTCACTGGTGGAGATCAAAATGTTATAACTATATATCACACCAAAAAGGATGCACAAATGAAAGATACAGATGAAAGGCAAAAGGATAAAAGTGAACAAGATAAGCCAGTAATACCACTCCTAAGAACGCTGAAGGAGATGTTGCAGTTACACCGAAGTTTGATGAGGAGATCAGACCAAGCATAAAAACTTGCTTTGGTTTTGCATACAGGTGCATCACAAAAGAAGAAGAAGAAAACCAAGAAGAGTAAGTTGGAGGTCACACTTGATGAAATCATTGAAAAACCAAAGTGTGATCCAACCACATTGGACTATGAAACTCTTATTGAATATGGAGAGATATGTCAAAGGAAAGCAATGCAGGAAAAGCTTAGAAAAGAACACAAAGATTCTCTAGTGCTGGAAACCACAAGAGACATATTAAACCAGATAGTTCTTGACATTGATGTTGATCGCAATGCCCCCATTCTAGATCAACTTTTTTGTTCTCACTGAAGAAATCACAACTCAAAATGTGGATGCAGAAAAGGCTATTGAAGAACGAGCCGAACAAAAGTTCCAATACAAATTGACAGAAAAGATCAGCCAAGAAGTGGCAGAAAATAAAGTAAAGTTTGTAGAACTAACAAATGAATTAGATCCAATAATTACTGAAGCTATTTCCTTAATTCAAAAGCTATGCACTTTGGAGAAATTCAGTGAGGATAATAGTGATAAGGTTGCAAAGATCGATTTTGATCTAAATGCAAGTGCTAAAAGTCTAACCACATATGACAATACAATCAAATTGCATTATGAGAAGATAATGAAAATCAAAAGGTTAAGACAAGAAATTTGGGAAGCAGAATCATAGTTTAGAGAAGAGGTTACTGAGATACAGGCTCAACTCTTACCAAACCTCACACTTCTGCAATAGCACATTACTTCGGAAAGAAACTTAATTGCCACCCCCGAGATGTTTGTAGTAGACAACATCTATGATATTCATGCCAGGATTATACTAGAGCACATGGCTCTTGAGTATCTGAAGGAGAAATGGAAGAAAATGATGGAGGATATGAAGACTTCTCATTCCCATATTTTTGATTAGTTGTAAGTATACACCTTTGCCCTTACTATCAAAAAAGGGGGAAAATGATATGTACAGAACATATAAAGGGGAAAATGAGGTATAATACAAAAGGGAATATAGTATACAGGCAAGGTACATGTACATACATATACTATACTGAAATATACATAGGGGGAGTCATAAAAATGACTAAGGTAAACACATGGTGTACATACTAAACACTTTAGTGTTTTGCACATATCAATTTTTGATACTAATGTCAAAGGGGGAGATTGATGACATAAGTATTTTCATTAGTATGCAAAGTGAAAATAGTTGTTTGAACCATTGGTAACACTACATCGAAAGACAAGTTTCAGCTCAGAATGAAAGTGTTAAGTTCAAGAGAAACCCAACGACACAAGTCTTATAGTGTAAACCGAAAGTGCAACCCAAACATGATATAGAGGAACCCAACAATCAGGTTACACTATAAACCGATAGAGCAGGAAAGAGAGGAACCTAATAGAGCAAGGGAACCTGGTAGAAAATTCACAAAGGAACACTGAAAGACGTTCAGAGCAACTTGAGCATCAGACACCAAAATTCAGTTATATCCTGAGAAAATTGGATCTGAATTCCACGTCAGATAAAATAGTTATTTTTTATATTTAGAGTTTAGATTTGATTTAAAACCATTTCTTGAGGAACAAGAAAGATAATTGTAATTGTTTTAATCAATCTAACTGATTAAAAACATGTAAACTAGGAGATCAAGGTCAAGTTGTAAACCTTCAATCATAGAGTTATCTTTGTAATGCGTGAAACTGAATTAGGTCAATCTATTATATAAATAGATGTGTAATCATTCATTTCAACACGGATGTGAGGATGATAGTAGCCTAGGAGCACATCTATGGATCAGACTGAGATTTTCAAGAAGTAAAACAATAAAAAATGAATTTGGTTATCAAGAACCAAGAATCAAGGCTACCGAGCAACAAAGGTATTAATCAATCACATTAGGTGATACTTTGTACATGTGATTTTAATGGATCTGTAATCATAAATTGAAGATTGCATACACTCAGGTCAATGAGTATTTTTGTCTACATTCTAACAAGTGTAGAAAATAGAAGAAATTCTTTCAAGAAAGGTGGATTTAACAATCCATTGTAAATCTCTTAACTGAGTGCACACTAAACAGTGTTGCTAAAGCTCTTAACAGAGTAGACCTTAACCAGTCTCCACATAATACTCCTAATAGGGTAGATCATCATAAGTGATCAAATTGTAAGCCTTAACTGACCCCTTCCAATCTACAGATAGTGAAGTTTTTGTGGGTGCCATCCCCACCACAGTTTTTACCTTCTAACAGGGGTTTTATGTGTTACCATTTCTTGTGTTATGAATCATTACCTTTCATGAATTCTTCTATGAATGTTTACATGTTTGTTAAGTTTATGAATTGATATAACTTATAGAAAGATAGTATAGAACATATGGTTGGTAATAGAATGGATAAAGGTTAAAAGAGATAAAAGGTTTAGAGGTACTGATTCACCCCTCCCCTCTCAGTACATACTTCCCATTATTTCCAACATAATTGGCATAGAAATTCCAATTGGTTAGAAAATTTGATCATATTTCTTAACATATGAATAAATTCTAGTTTATTTTTTCTATTGAAATTTAAAGGAATATATGGAAATGAAGATTTGAAGAAAAGTATCAAGGAAGAGGAAGATCACTTACTAAGTTTTACAAAAATACTTACTTTCATTAATATTTTTGTGTGCATCAAAAATATCAAAGAGGAAGTCTGAGAAGCTACTCTCAGATGGAATGGTAATGATAAATTTCCCTGAAATCCTATATGGCCAAACAAGGTTGAACAACTAGAAGAAAAATCAACCCTTCATGCAAGGTCTTCTTGAGTTCGTCAAGCAGTACAATGAAAAAGATATTCAAGGCAATAAGGGAAACAACAGTGGCCACCAAGGCACATGATACAATTTATGAAAGTTTTAGTGTATATGTTTAGATATGCAGTTTATTGAAATTACTATTTTTTGTTCTTTTTGCACACTTTATTCTATCCTACACCTTTGTATTAGCTTTGGGATGTCATATGTTACTGGATATATGGTCTAATCAAACCCAATATTGGTATTTCTATATTTTTAATGATGTACATCTGATATCTGATATAAAAATATTTTGACATGTAAATGATTGTCAAATTTAATGTAAGAGTTTGTGTTAACATTAACATGCTCATGCTATTACACTTTGCTCCTTGTTCTCATTGTAGAATGCATATTCGCATTAATAAATATTCTAAAACATTTTAAAATATATATAATTAATACATTTACATAAAAGGAGTGATATATTATTGTCTCTACATATGATACATTTTTCTTGTGCAATGAGAAGTGACCACTGCAATCAAACTTCTATGAAATATGAGGGGAAAGGAAAGTGAGGTATTGTCGGTCTTTTTTTTTATTCATTGGAATCATAGAACCTAAATGAGGTTCTCAATAAAATAAAATAAAGTGTACATAATGCTTGGTAGAAATATGTTTCTTAATGCAGATTAACAATGAAGAATCTTTTCAAAATAAACATTATACTTATCTTGGTCATCTAGAATTTTAGTTGGAGACATAATCATATTTCAAGTAATTGAAATTTCAATTACAACCATCACTTGCACTCTTGTTGATGCCACTGAAAGAAGTGTTTTCTCTTGTCTCCTCCACACCTTTAGGAAGCAAATTATACAAATTATTAGGGTACTTTGCATTATTATGATCAAATTTTTATCTCCAAAGTGTAATCAAAGTCTTTCACAAGGAAATTTATCAACAATATTTATCATTTTTGTAAATCTCATGAAATTTTGAAGATTTCTAGAGGCCCCATTATAAATGTTTGACAAAACCACATTATTGTCTTTTTTGCTTACAATATTTTTGTCTAAGAGGTTGTGGATCTCCAAACTATTATCCTTCAAGTTTGACATGTTCATTTATAATTATCAATACAAATCAATGGATCAAAACTCTCCTTCCTAGTTTGAAAAATGAGCTCCTTGATATTCGTCTTAGTATCCAATATGACTAAGAAAATTGAAACACATAAACAAATAAGCCAACAGGAAAAAATGAGGGGGAGTCAATTTAAGATATAGAAATATCTTTAGAACTTTACAAGCAACATTTCGAATTATCCAAATGATCTCATCAAATGTGGTAGCAATACAATTTATTAGACGATAGAAAGTGTTAGCCACATAACTTGAGAATCAATTGACCATTCAAGAATCCTCATTTTTATTTATTATGAAAGAACTACCAAGGAGAATATAAGTTATAATTTAATTGATATAGCATGAGAACTCTCCAATAGATCTTGAATCTTCCTATCATTTTTAGAGACAAATATCGAATTCGACTTATTGAATGAACAACAATCCATTGGGAAGAAGCTCGATTAGTGAAACTTATGTATTTTGAAATCTCTAATGCAATGGTATCAATAAACATGTACTTGGAAGAATAGGTAATGTCAATACTAGAATAGGTACCAACTAGGTCAAGAAATAGTAGAAAATTTGGTGTGGACTTCTTAAGTGAGATTGAAAAGTGGAAAATACTAGGTCAACAACTAGAGAAGAAAGTATTATAAACATCCAAAAATTGAAGATACAACTTCAAATTTGCAAATGCTTTTGAAAAGATAAGTGAAACTTCGAGAAAGTTGAAAAAAATGATTGAATACTACTAGAATTTTTTATGAACAATTTATATCCGTCTTTAGAGATAGGGGAATGTTTTAAAAACTTGTAAGCAATTTTCCAACGTACTAAACAATACATAGCTTCTAGAATAGAGCGTGTTAAGTTGGAGGCTGCAACTATCCAAATTAGTTTACACAGATAAGGGAGTGAAAGTTTAATGATCCATTAACACATTTATGACATAAAATTTGTCCAATTCAATATAATTAATAGAAAGCCAAATCACCATGATTTTTTTTATACTTTTTCTATTCACTTTTAACTTTGTGTTGAATATTAGGAAAATAAAGGTTTACAAATTTTGGTTAGAGAAGACAACCCAACAAGCCACTGAAACATTATGAGTTGATCATCTTAACCTCAATACAAATAAAAACAGAATCCTTGTAAATATGATATCACAAAGTTTACCTTGAAAAAGAAATAAATGCAAGCCTCATTTGTTAAAATTAGAAAAAGAAATAACACATAAAAAACAAAAAGCCTCCTTTTAAAACCCCTAATCTTCAAATACCCATTCAGTGACCTTCTTGATAGATTAAATTATATAGTATACTTTAGAAATGTCTTACCTTCCAATTTCATAGAGAAAAACAAATTTCAAACACAATAGAAAACCTCATTAACAAATAGAAATTATATAAAAAAAATTTAATTAGTAAAAGAAGGGTTCAATAAATACATAATAACATAAACCATCCCAAACCCTTCTAATCATCAAAACCCACAAAATAAATATCAGAATAATAATATAGCCAAATACCCATTCATTTCCTAAGAATGTTTTATCAAAAGGCTGAGTATTATGTTGAAGCTAAAACAATCAAAATAAGCTTCTCGTCTAATTTGATATACAATTTTAATATTCCTACCAAAAAGCACAAACTGCAACATGTTTGCACAAGTAATGGAAAAAAAATATTAGTACCATGAAGAAACACCGCAAGCCCTACCCAACCCGATAAAAACAACTACAATTGATATGCTCTACGAACTCGGGAGTTAAAACAACAATGACCTCCAAAACATGCTGATAGAATGAAAGTTTTAGACCACTGTAATTATTATCAATTTTGGAGGTGATTAAGGGTGGAAACGGGAAATGTAGGAGTGTCAAACAACAAAGAAGAAAAACCTTCACAAATCCACATTAGAGGCCTCTTTACTACTGGCTTAAAGTTACTCGTGAAAGTTGAGTTGAGCGTGTATTCTAGAAAGACATTGATTTCAGAGTGTTAGCAACGTGGTATAGAGGCCTAAGACAAATTTTACATCTTATCCATACACAAGCTTTCTCTCTGGGGAAAGCTATCAACTAATTAATGTAAGTTTATTATGGTAGTATCTTTGCAATTAAGAGATATCAAGATTGCTAAAGTATAATAAATATTTAAAATAAATAAACATAAATATAAAACATAACCAATTTTTTAACAATACCTTCTAAAACTATTAGGAAACCTTTGAATAAAGAGAGATAAATTAATAACATAGGAATGGGATTTACGTGTAATTTTGGTGTGTGTGTGTGTGTGTCTTATTTTAAGGTTTATTTAAAATGCTTGTTTATGGGTTGTCACAAGTTAATCCTAGCACTGAGGTAGAGGCGGAGGTAAAATGGGAGAAACCAGACAAAGGATGGATAAAAACTAACTTTGATGGTGCCTCAAAGGGAATATTGGTCCCTTAGGTGCTGGCGTATAGTGTGTGACACGGAAGGCAACATTTTGGCAATGGCAACAAGCATGCTTGATGACGAGACTAACAATGATGTGGAGGTGAAGGCATCCCTATTAGTAGTTGCATTAGCATAGAAATTTGAGTTAGAACAGTTGCATTTGGAAGGAGATTCCTAGATCATTGCCATTACTATTGCTAAGGGCAATGTGCATGCCTGGAAGATCAAGTAAATTGTGAGAATCATCTAGCAAAATTAGGCCAATTCAAGAATTTCAAGATCACACATATTCTACATGAAGGAAATCACATCGTTGATACCCTTTCTTTCATTCTAGAAAGTTGGGGGATGTTCGAAGACTTTAATAGCCCAAAAATCTGGTGTACAAAAATTGCCCCTACCATTCGGTCAAGTCACTTAATAGCCCAAAAATTTGGTGTACGAAAATTGCCCCTACCATCCGGCTATGTCTATGCAGCCACATATTTGCACCTTAGTAAACAAAATATGTTGTTAGTAAAACGTGTTAGCAATATGTGTGTTAGTCTATTGTATTTGTTTGCAAATTACTAACACATGTTAATACAATAGACTAACACACATGTTGCTAACACATTTTGTTAACAACATATTTTGTTTACTAAGGTGCAAATATGTGGCTGCATAGACACATTCCTACCATCCAACATCCACCTAAGAGTGTGGTCATCATTATTACACTCCTCTCCGGTAATGATGACATAACAAGCAATTAAAAGGCATACCCATCACATGAGGGTATTGAACACAAGTCTCCATATAAGCATTAATGTCGGTGATGTACTTTGCATTTCAAATTTCAAATTCCAATTAGAATTTAAAAATGGGAGAGTAAATGTCTACTCCAAGGGATTAAGTCCCTTTCTCGTTTGGTAGCTGTAATATGCTTGGAATTGGCATTATCTAATTCCCAGTTCTGTTTCTTCCATGTTTGTGTCCATCCAAAAAAAATGGAATTGGAATTTTGAAATTTCAATTTTGCCCCAAAATGGGCATATGCATCCTCCACCCAAATAGGTGGAATTGGAATTTTGAATTCCAATTCTAATTTTTATAAAATCAAATTTAATATGGTGTTGGGTTCGTGACTTCTCCAAACCAAGTTCAATATTCTCATCGGGTCTGTGGGCATGAGGAAACATTTTCATTTGGCGATAGAGAAAAAGAGGGAAATTTGACTTGTGAGGAATTGAATGCAAAGGTGAAATCTTTCATTGGGAATTTATATCGTGAGCTGAAGATGCAACAAGAAGACTCGTGGAAGCATCTTTGCGCACTCTACAGGAAAAGTTGTTGATGCCATACTAAATTGCTTCTCTGCATATCCATTATGTCATGTTGTTTGTGTTGCCAAACACAAAAATAAGAAATTTATTTCTTTGTTTCCTTATATGCAGTAAACTGCCTGTACTGAAACCCGAATGATATTGAAGCTGGAGGGGGAAACTGAAGGGGGTTTGGTAGGCTAGAGCTTTTTATCGATTAGAAAAGGCATCTTCTCAGTCATCTTCCAGGACAACCAAACGGGTCCAATCCATATTCTGGAAATAATTTTCAAGATAAGTATCTTCCAAAATTTCAGCATCTTCCAGAATTGACGTTATCCAACATTTAGTATTCCAGCAACCAAATGGCTAGAATTGCCCTGGAATTGGAAAACAGGAATTGGTTTCCCTTCTCAAACTTGAATTCTCAATTCCAATTCCATGCCTCAATTCTAGTTCTAGGTTCTTAGGTGGAATTGCAATATGCTCATTTTGGACTAAAATTAGAATTGGCCTATACCAATTCACCAATTCCCATTTTCCAATTCCAAGTCCATTCCAGCAATAAGTGATAATATCTATCGAGGCTTACGGGCTTCTTTCTCATTTGCATTTTCACTTGGTGTGGTATTTTCGTCTAGTGGTTTGAGCGAAACTGTGAGCATGGAGAAAATTTTTACCTTGCTCATTGTGAAACAACAATAATGTTTCTTAGAAAAGATCTCTGAAAAGAGATTGAAAGGTATTTTTACCTTGGACAACCCAGAGCTTTGGCAAATCATTGAATTGTTTCTTGGGGAGGAATTCATGAAATCGAAGCATAGATGCAAAGCCAACGTAGACATTGCCTCTATTTTCATGGCATGGGCACTTGAACTTAGCACCATGGAGGAGGTTTTGTGGGTGGTGAAATCATACCTTCGTCCAGAATGTTTTTGTGGGTAGACATGTCTGAACTAGGTGTTGGCTTTAGAGCACACTAGGGAAATTGGAGAAATATTGGGACCCCCCCTCCCCCCTCAACCTTTTCTAGTCTGGACTAATAGAGAGGAGAGGCGCGAGGAGGCCATGGTTGCATGGGAGTTCCTTAAAGACCACCTGCGGGTGAAGGGGATGGAATGCTGAGAAATTGAAAATGGAGGAAAAGGACGTGACACTAGGCAAAGGAAAATAGAAACTAGTCTTTGGACCTGAAGACTATTGGTTCAACGGACCAATGGGTAAGCCGAGAAAGGGGTAGGCCTATTTTTCTCTCAAGCCACCCAAACTTTGTTGTAGAAGTTTATATGTTTTGATACATGTTTTTGGTCATAGCCCATTTTGGTGTATAGTCGTATTTGTGTGAAGGGTGGGCTTATATCTCTATGTGAGCTTTTACTATATAATAATAAAATTTCAAATTATCATGTCGATATTGGCATAGTCTGATGGTTAAATTGGTGGTGTAATTGATTCATCAATCTTACTACTCTCAAGGATCATCTATCACATAAAAATTTAAAAAATGATATAAATTGTTATAGAGGCCAAAGAGACAATTGATAATAAAAAACCTGAATCATTATAAATATGCAACTTTTATGAATGATATAATAATAAATCCTTATAAAAAGGAAAATGAAAAAATAATAAGCAGCCCTAGATGAAACGTTTGATGGGGATCAAAATAAATCATAACATGTGTCTCATCCTATGACTTGGACAAAAAAATGCAAGACCTAAATAATTTTTACATAGGGAGTGTGAAATGAACTAATTAATTAGGAAAACACTTATCTACTCTAACAACCCCCTTAAGTGCAACTTAGAGAGAAGTTAAAAACCTTTAGTAATGAAAGCACAAAAGGTTTTAAAAATGGGTCCCAAAAACGAGGCCTAATGAATGTACAAATGAAAATGATCTCTAATAACTAGATAAAAGGGAGAAAACATCACGGGAAAACCTCCTCTCCAAAAGAGAGAAAAATATGTGACTAACTAAGAAGTCTCCAAAACAATGTTTGAAAAAGAATAGAAAAATGAAATTCGCCATAGAATAACAAAAACAATTGTAAAGAAGGTTGTGAACCATGAAGAACTAAAGCCTCCACAGATGATTGCTATAATGTTGAAGGGTCAAGAAAATAAAAATTAGTAAAAGTGGTTCAATGATACTACCCAAACAATGATTAGTTGGCAAACCAAAGGAAAAATTTGACAATTAAGATACATATAGCATATCAATTCTTATAAGTGGCCCTAATGACACTACTCAACTAATGCAAAGAACACTATATGTCAAAAATACAAGTGTCAATAATCTAAAGAAATTGATCAACTAAAGACGAAAAGTCGCCTCAATAAAATGGGAATGCACAAATCTCTACATGGGCAGTGTTGCATCTCCGTAAACCACATAGGTTACTAGCTCGTGCAGTACATAGGAACAAAAATTATAGACATAACTCACTCCAACTCAAAACAAAGAAAGCAATAGCACCAACAATATTAACCCCCTCCCCCACTTCCCAATCTACATAATATCAAAAAGTTAGAGGGGTGATTAGTCCACTATTGTCACAATATAGAGCACATAGGAGAAGACATGTCATCAAAATATGCACAAGAAAGAACCTTAAACTAAAAACGTGTGTAGAAAATAAGACACACACACATGAAGGTAGACAAGGTTATGATTGCAAATAACAATGTACATATAAAAAATGGTCCCACATAGTTGTATAAAGTGGGAAGACAAAAAAAAATAACATGGTGTGGAAGATTCCTAAAATGCATGTACAATAGTGGTATTTTATCTCAATGCATCTATAATTGAAAACAATGTATTCAATATGACAACTCAAAAGAACTCACCTCACATAAAAAGAAAACTTCAATAGCTAAAATGCCCAAGTAATCAACTAGAATGCAAAATAATGATAAATTGAATAACAATTTAGAAAAAAATGCATAAATAGTTATAAAGATATCTGAAATGCATTTCCAATGTCGCAAGATTCAAGTAAAAAGTTGAGTTCAAGAGCGAAGAATAAAAATCTAACTTTGACAAATGATAAAATGTATCAATAAAAATATCTAATAATAATACCTACACCACTAAACGTGTTCTTAAAACTAGTCTTTCGATGATATCCTATGTGCCAAATTTTCCCACTGTATGTCCAAGTTATGTCAAAAATAAAAACAACTCCTTTAGGACAAGAAACTAAAGTTTGGAGGCCTATTAACAATATAAGATTTACATAGAAGCTTACTCACGATGGTAGAAGTTTTCAAAATGCTAACTCCCACTCTTGTTGTGTCCTCTCCAACGACTTTGTGCTTGGTTCTACACTACACATGACGAGTTTGGTAGTGGAGGATCCTTTTACAGACGGTGTTTTGTTGGAGGACTTGCAGAACTTTTGTTTGCAACAAGATTCTTTGACAACAGTTGTTGTTGTTGTCTTTATCCCCTGCTTAGATCTCTTTGCCTCAAGGCTCTCTGAGTTGGGGGATTTTGTGGGTGTGTTGGATGCTACTCCACCTTTGGGTGGTTTGGGGATTTTTTTTGTCCCTGGCACTATTGGTGTAAGGGTTTCTATTGGAGCAGTGCTCATTGGGTACTCTTCTTAGAGACTTAGTATTGGGTCTACTAAGGTGGCGAATGAGAGGGTTCACCTAAATCCTCTCTCTGCTTCTGG
Source organism: Thuja plicata (assembly GCA_018584345.1). NCBI lineage: Eukaryota > Viridiplantae > Streptophyta > Pinopsida > Cupressales > Cupressaceae > Thuja > Thuja plicata. Next base: position 1,706,348 of record MU224840.1, on the reverse strand, counting down.
TGGATGGATCTTTGCTCATGTAGCCACTACTACATTTGGGGCCAAATTTTGATGGTAACTTTCGACAGATGATTTTTTTTTGTGAATTTGGGTTTTTTTTTGTAATAGTCCCCAATGGTGTCAGAATTCAGATGGGTTTTAAATAGACCATCGGAATTCCGACAGTTGTGGGCTATACATGGAAAAAAAAGAAACCAAATCATTTTGATTTTTATTGCCGAAGAGAGAAAAGGAGTGGGACGAAGAAAAATTGAGGTCAAAGCTGAGTGCAAAGACAATGTAACTGGCTGGGGTGTAATGTACTACGATAATAGGAGGATTGTCCTCAAGATCCATATGACGAGATATTTATTATCGAGATTACCTGAAGTGGAATTTTGAGTGAGGCGGCGAAACTTAGGATAGAGTTTCCATTTGTACTGGAAGCCACATTTAATCTCATCTGAAGGCAGCCTAAAATTTGTGTCCTGTAGCTCCGCTTTCTTCATCTTTTGATCTTTGATAAACATTGAAGGAGCAAAGTTCTATCTACGTGTACAAGGTAATAATTTATTTTCTTTGTTCCTCCAACATTTTTGAATACAAACTGAATTTTGTAGAGATATATGTGATAAATGTATAAGAGCTCATATCCGATTGAACGTTGTTTTACAGTTTATTACTTATTTCAAATAATAGGGAAAAATGTAATATGTGCCCTTAGGGTTTATTTTTTAGCGGTGAATGTTAACAATTGCAGTGATTATGATATGTCCATTGCTTTTCACCTGATGTTTGTTTCCTTCATTCATTTCATGTATTTAGTTATAAAACCATGCCCTCTAATCTGATCATGACAATGTTTCTTTTTCTTTCTCTTTGAAAGGAACCCTTGGTGCTTTACTTTTAATCAATGCTCTTTTTATTTCATTCACTCACTATTGGAAAAGATATTTATAAAAGGTATACAAACTTGAGAGAACCGCTCAAAACATCTATAGCATTGTTATCATGGTCAACATCAATGACTTCCATTGTCAAGAATGATTGTTTCAACACCATCCATTCATATTGGTTTAATCATTTTTTATCAATGTTTCTTCATTGATTTATTTAGCTATGATATTCAACATCTTGAAATTATTGATTTTTAAATTTATGATTCCTATCACTTTCATCTTGTTTTCTTTTAGACTCACTGGGATATGCTTCTATATTTTATTTCCTTGTTACTGTATATCATAGATTGATCTTATTGAGGGTCACTTCATTTTTACTTCAATGTCTTTCACCATATTATATGCTATTAATCTCATATTTTTGACTCTCTACCATGCTTAATCTCATGCAAATACCCGCCCTCTACTTTTGTCCATAGTTGGGTCTCTGTCATTGCATTTCATTCACTATTCTTAGGCTTCTTCATAATGTATTCTTCATGAAATTTTCAAAACATTCCATGATAATAATATACTCTATTGGCACATTGTAGCTCCTACACCAATGTTATTCACACATTTCCACTCTTCTTGCCTTTTCAACCATTGCTTTGATTCATGTTATTCAAGGATTTTTGCATGGTCACTTCATTGATGCATTGTTTCAATGTTTTTTGTCCCCTGTGACTAATTATTGTCTTTAGCTATGGTACATGACATTAGTCATTATAGCCTCTTCTTCTACCATATCTATTTCTCCATGGGACCCTATTGATTGGGATACTTCTATTAATTGACAGATCTAGATACCCTTTGTCTTTGAGTCATTAAATGTCATTGCACATTGTCTTGTTTCCTATAAATAGCTTCCTTTCAATATTCAACAAAGACTATTGTGTGTGTGTGTATCTATGCATATGTATGTATATGTGTTTGTGTGTGTATGTATGCATATGTATATATATGCAGCAGTAAATAAGTTCTATTGACTTTGTTATTTTGTGTGGGAATTAATATGATGGGTTAGTTCTTTCTGTATTCCTAACAAAATTGGACTCAGATCTAAAAATTACCAAGATATCTCTTGGAACACCGAGATAAATCTCTAAAATTAGCTTCACATTGTAGCCTATGCTCAAATGTTGATTTTTATCTAGTGTGAAAGATGATAATAAACTTAAAAAAGCTCAGAGTTTTCTTATAGAAAATGAATATTTCCAGCCTCTTTCCATTCCCACCTCCATTATTTTTCTTCTTCATGTAGGGAATTGGAGCATTTCTCAGCAACCATCAGATTTTGTATATTTTCAATCTTAGAACTAATCTCCTTTTTCTATGTGAAAATGCCACCAAAAGTAGATATATTCTATGCTTTAACCTTCTTTTTTATTATGTATTCTAAGAAAATTATATATCAATGCAGTTTTGTTTTGTTTGTGAACTTTTTGACTCATTGCTTGACTCGGTAGTTATATGTTCTGCCATTTGTGATCATTCTTTACAGATCATTTAGTTAATACATAGTTGTTTCTAACATTTTATTTTCTCTCAAAATAAAAGCATTAAACAATTAAATCATATGCCTTTGGATACTAGCAAAGGACAACTTCTCATCCTTGTACTAACTACTCCACAGTAGTAAACAAAATACGTTTATGCATTCTTTTCCATACTTCCACTTTGCATTGGTTTATAGGAAGGAGATCCAATGTTCCTATTTTACTTGTGCATTTTAGTGACGAGATGGTTATGGGAGATTACTACTTGAATATCATGGAAGTGACCCCATATCATGTAAGAAATTAGCCTTAGTTTGAGGAATGCTTACAACTCTTACCTTGAAAATAAAATAGTTAAACTATGAAATCACATACCTTTGGATACCATCAAAGACATTGAATTTCCTTGTTCTTGCACCAAGTCCTCTACAGTACTAAACTAAATTATTTTAATCATTCTTTGGCATATCTCCACTTTGCATGGGCTCGTAGAAAGGAGATCCAGATTTCCTATTTAACTTGTGTAGTGTGCTGATGAGATGGGATTAGGAAATCATTAGTCTAATATCATGGAAGGTAACTGGTCTAGTTTTATTTAGAGTGCACAAGGGACTGGTCAAGCTCTCTACGAATTTGCATATGTTATCAAATGAGTATGTGGGCCTAGAATCTTTAGCTTTAGTTTTCTTGACATTAGATGTTGGCATACTTGTTACACCCCCATAATATCATTTAAAAACTTACTTTTACAATGTTGAAAGTAATAAGGCAATTGGACTTAATATTAAATTAATCAATGCAAATTGTAATGCTGCAAGTGATGTCTATAACCACCCTAATTTGGTCTACTCTGACCATAGACCCTATTTTCCCTAAGTGTGTTCATACCCCTAATTATGTCAAGAAGAATACAAAACAATCAAATACATGGCAAAGGTAATTAATTACAAGGAATTAAATAAATCATAATTACAACTCCTCACTTGCAAAAGGGAAAGTCAATTCCCTAGCCAATGAGAGTTAAATCACTTGGATCACCTCACATGGATCACCAAAGATTTTATCTCCACCTCTCTTCAACTTTCAATCCTAACCTCTCATTCCTCAAATTCTTCTATAAATAGAATGAATTTTGAGCTTAATGGGCCCCTAATTTTAGAATTTATTTGCAAACTTATGTTGCTCATACTCTTAGAGATTTCTTATTGCATTTTAGCTCTAACATTTAGCATTGTTATAATCTTTCAATTGGAGCTCTAAAATGAACTTTGATTGAGCATTTTATCTTGCATTTAGATTTAATATTTCATTCTAAGCATGATGTTGTCACTGATTTATGCATAATCTGAGGGCAATTATAGCATATTTCATACTCTTCTTAGATAGGGAGCAATATGTCAATTTTGGTGATATATATGTGATTTTCCTTTGATATTTCATGTAATTTCACTAACGCAGTGACATATTGAAGTGTTGTGTTGCAGCTAGTAGATCCACAAAATACACACACATTTCTGGCACGCACCGTGGGGCAAATCCTTAGATTTTACCTCATATTCTAATCATTTTTGACTGATTATGGTTCTCTATTTCTAGGTTCAGATTCGCCTTTAGTTGATCCAGGCTCGCATTCAGGAAAGGGCCTCACATACAGGAAATCAGATTGCATCCCAGGTTTCTAAACTCACATTTGGTGATTTCTATATCGTATCTGGTAAAAGATCGTATCTTGTAAGATTTTGTATCACCTTTTGTGCAAAGCATCGCATTCAGGAAAGGGCCTCGCATATAGGATATCTAGGCTCGCATCTAGGAAAGGCAATCACATCTGGTTATTTGATTTGCAAATTTGAATATCTAACCACTAATCTTGTGATCTTGTCTATTTCTTTCCTTTAAATAGCCTAACTATTGATTGCAGTTTTTTGTCAGAGCCTTTTTTCTCAAAAAGGTGGAGAGTAACAATTAACTTGTGGTTTGTAGGTTGTAGAATTGTTCAATTTAATTTCATTTTTTCAAAGCCTTAAAACAAAGTACATTTTCCAATCACTTACTAAATTGACCAGAGGATTATGCTCTTTTCCTTTAAGGAAAATCAGAAACTCAAAAGTCAATTTAAGATTTGAGAAGGATTTGGAGTAAATTGAACAAAGCAAACTTACATTTTATAATTCTTTTGAGATAGTAATTGAAAAAACAAAGCACTAAATCTTTTGGTTAAATGAACAAGTTCAATTGTATAATTCTTTTGGGATAGTAATTAAACAAAGCAAAACATTAAATCTTGTGGAAAATTGAACAAAGCAAACACTCATTATCTAATTTTGGGAAAAGTAAATGAATGAGAAAATCATCTAATTTGGGGAAATTGAACAACACAAATTTTCTTTCCAAATTCTTTGTGCTTTCTTAAAATAGGAACTTAAAGTCAAACTTAATCTTATTACTTGGTCTCACTAGAGGATTTGCTCTTCTTTCCAAGTGGAGGAATCAAAGAATCGTCATGGGAAATTGAGTTTTGAGTGAAGTAGTTTGAGGAAATGAACTTGTTTGGTGTGTTTGTGGGAGAAAACAACATGGACTAGGAGAGTATGCTCTTCTTCTTTTGAAGAATTAGAAATCTAGACTCCTAAGCTCATCAATCCTTTTCATTTCTTTCAAAAACATTAGAGGGCCTGTTGGTTGAGGAAAAAATCTCTCAGGACAACCCAAGTGAGGACAGGTTTACACCAACCCTTCCAAATCACTATAATCAATATGCTTCCTTGTAGGCCAAAGCCTCAAAAGACGAAGTCAATTTTGTTCCTAGAATTTCGATGTCATTCCTTGAACATGCTTGAGTGTGTGTAGAGCGAAGCCACTTGAATCTTTCTTTTGAGACTACACACATTGAGTACTCGTAGGGATATATGCCTCAATTTTACCTTGTGCAATTCTATGGAGATGATTGCCTCAAACAAACCTGATTTATCTCCAAAAGGGTGATAATCTTTGTGCAAGGAAAATAGTAATTGCCCTGACATACTCATTATTTTGTTCCCTCACTTGTGTTTGGAGTCGGATAATATGATATCATGACTGGATCCATTGTGTGCTTGGTGATGGCCATATTCTGATTAGCATGTGAGTGTGTACCTGAGTCTACGAGAAAAGATTTTCATTCTATGCTTAGAAACTAGGGAATAGGGAAAGTGTTTGATCACCCTTAACAAAAGAAAATTGCTTGATGTATCCAAAAGACTCATTAAAAATATAACTCCAAAAATAAGCAATAATTTTCATTCCCTGACATACATGTTGTTTACAACTCACTGGAAAGTCTCAGAAAACCTCTGCTGTCAGAAAAATTTCATGCATTTCAAGACAAATACTGACAAAAATCTCAAAACCATTAGAGGATCATTTTTGGTTAGTCTTAGCTCGCATCTGGTTGCATTATCTTTCATCTAGGTTATTTTATCGCTTTTGGTCATTATTGGCTCGCAGACAGGACACTTGCTTGCATCCAGGGAATCAGAGCTCGCATTTGGTTTAGCAAAACCTCACATCTGGAAAATCAAGCTCACATTTAGGGAGTCACATCTAGGATAGTGGGCCCTTACACAAGTCTCTCTTGGAGAAATTCAGTACTTTTGGATACCCTTTTGGCTCTTCATTCTGGTCTTGTTGCTCTTGCTGGTCCACCTATCCTTGTTTCACAACTTTCTTAGGAGTCTACCTTGCATGTCCTCTTGGACTCTTATAATTGGTATCAAAACATGTGGTCTTTTCATTTATCAATAGCTCTTGATTTTTAGCTCACTATTAGAGTATTCTAACCCTCTAACATTGAAGTCATTCACTTTGACCAAACACAAACAAACTTCTACTTGGACACACTTACTTGGAAAATTTGAGACTCTATTTGACACTATTGAAAAACTTTGACAAAGTTGAGATACATCTTTCATGGTTAACACAAGATGCAACAAGTATCTTTTTTATGAATCAGAAGTACCTCCTATATTACTACAATATCATCAAGGAGAGACATTTTGTAATCCCCTATTCAATCAAGACTCACGCGCAATGGGCACTCCTCATCAAGAATGGAGTAGAGATTTTGAGGAATACAACAATACACAAAACCAAAAAGATCAAGACAGCTGTAGCGAAGAAGAATAACATATCACCCATCCTTTTTTTGACTTAGATAGTGACAGAGATGTACCTGAGGAAGAGTACAACAAACTCAAACAAAGTAGAAAATTGGAAAGGACATTGGAAAGAATCATTGGTGAAGACAAGGAGAAGTACTTCCTACATCTAGCATCTCTTGGAGTCAAACTCCCTAAAGATTATAATGTTGAGAGACTAAAGGAGAAAGAGTACCAACACCTATTTCTATTCTTACCAAACAATTCACCTTGATGCAAGTTGAACTTGCAACACTCAAGCAAGAAAAGGTCAAACCAACAAAAAAATATTCTTTGGACCACATATGTCCATTTCCTTTTGATAAGAGTATCAACATGGTTCCATTTCCTCCCAACATGGAAAGACCCAAATATGACAAGTACATGGGAAAAACTGATCCACATGGCCATGTGAGAGAGTTTTGTGCTCTAATCATTGAGTACATGCATGAACCTACATACCTAATGAGGCTATTTCTGGGAAGTTTAGGCAAAAATGCTATGGAGTGGTTCTCCAAACTCACACCAAGTGTGAAGTATTTTGAGGATTTAATTCAACATTTTGTCCAACATTACTCCTATAATATACAACATAATGTAACCGTGATGGACCTATGTAACACGAAGCAACAAACCGGTGAATCCTTTACACACTTTTTAAAAAGGTGGAGGAAATTCTTTGCTAGGTAATCAAGAGAAATACCCAAATTAGAATATATGGAAATGTTTATTAACAACTTGGTACCCTAAATGAACTATGCATTGCAAATGCAAGATTCACCAAGCTTTGATAGGGTGATTAAGAATGTCATTCATGTCAAAGATGTCATGGTTAAGAAAGGAGAAATAACACTCCAAAGTGATAACAAATCTACCAACTACAACAACAAGCCTAAATGGTGGAAACAAAACAAGAACGTTGTTAATGACGGAGTGGTAGACGCATCTAATGCTAATCCTAAACCAGCAGTGTTCAATCTAACGAACAACTTACAAGCCAACAAAGAAGCTAAGGTAAAAACCACAATACCAAGAGCAAACAATGAGAATAAAAAAAGCAAACCATGGACTAGACCTCAAAGAACATTTACTCCATTAGGAGAACCTCTTGAGATAGTTTTGAAGACACTCTTGGATAATAAGGTTCTCACAATTCCTGATTCAAAACCATGGGAACCAAAAGTCAAACCAAGATGGTGGGATGACAATTCTTATTGTGTCTTTCATAAAAGAAGGGACATAAGACTAATAATTGTGTTAATCTTAAACACATTATACAAGACCTTATTGAAGGAGGAAAAATCAAAGTGGAAGGGCATACCACTAACGAAGACCATACGACATTTAACAAATTGTTCCCTAAGTATGAAAAAGGGGAAGCTTCTAAAGGAAAAGGAAACAAAGTGAATTACACCTACTCTAATAAGGATAATGTGATCAACATGTTGGACAATAAAAGTGAATCAATCAATGTGATCACTATAAAAGGTGCTAAAGACACGTCCACACAATCAAATGTGGTGACTCGAATCCAAGCACAAGTCATGATCAAAGGAGCACAATCCTCATCCAAAAAAGTGACATCTTCCAAAGTACCTGTTGTCACAATTTTCAAACCAGTAGCAGCAAGACAAATAGTTACAATCCCATCTACAAATTATAACTTGGTAGACCAATTGAAAATAACCTTGGCTCAAATTTCTATATTTGAGCTACTAAAGATCTCTTTAGTGCATAGGGAAGTTCTTGAACAAGCCCTACATTCTGCAAATGTGCCAAAATACATTGATGTAGATGAATTCCAGGCAATGGTTAATCATATCTTAGCTCCACATTACCTATCTTTTTTAGAAGAAGATGAAAAATCATTGACTCATCCACATAACCAACCCCTACACATTAAATTCTTGATTCACAAATCCCGTGTCAAATGTGTATTGATAGATGGAGGTGCAGGGTTGAACATATGTACTCTCAATATAATAAATAAGTTTGGACTTTCAAAACAAACCATTGACTCAAGGAGTAAGATAACTATCAAAGCTTACGATAAAGAGGAAAGGTCGTCCAAAGGACTCATTGAACGAAATGTGATCTGTCAAGTTCTTGATCTACCATTGGCCTATAACATTTTATTAGGGAGACCTTGGATACATGAAATGCAAGTAGTGCCATCTACTTACCACCAATGCATCAAACTCCCACATAATGGGGTGGAAGTAACAATTCTCGTAGATTTAAGCTATACTTGCAAAAATTTCAAAGCAGATAGTATGGTTCCTCGTAATAAGGAAGTCCCAAAAGAATCTGTACTTGAAACATCTAAAGATATGGTGATGAGATGTTTTGGAAAGACTCTAAAACTTGAAGAAACCAGTATGGGAGAATACAAGCTAGAATGACACCATCATTGACAAAACTTCTTGTGTCTCCAAGATCTTATGGGAAACCTTCATCTTTCACACCTATAGCATCAAAAGAATAAGACATTCATAAATCAACTGGTATGGTTAGAGCCTCTACTTCTCAAGAGGGTGAAAAATAAGATAAAGAAGTCTTGGCTTGGCTCTACAAAGGAGAACCAAAAGAAAATGAGGTAAAACATGTGGGGTTATCCCCAGAAAAATATGGTAAAGGATATGACCTTCTCAAACAAATGGGATATAAAGGGAAGGGACCTTTAGGAGATAAAGGAAAAGGAATTGTTGAATCTATACACATGGAATTTAGAAACACCAAAGACAAAATAGGATTAGGTTTCAATAACAATTCTGAAAACCCTACTTCAAGAGATGGTCCAATCTTTGATAATGGAAGTGATGATGAAGAAGAAGAAATAGTATTAGAGACATGGACCTATGAGAGATTATTACATATTGGTACAAAGTATCCCAAATATCAAGGAGAAAGATATGTACCTACTTTTGTAGCACAACAAGAGACTCATGTTCCTTTTTTGTCACAAACTGATATCCAAGAAGTAGAGAAAACAACAGAAGACTCTCAATAAGTCCCACTGCTAGAAGAAACTCTTGAAGAAATACCCCAACAATAAGATATACATCCTAACTAGGGGTATTTGGTCACAATTTCAAATGTCCTAGATTTACCTCACTTTGATCTACAAGTGGCTAATAGGGTACATCAGGTAACTATTGTTGAGTTTCTAAATAGAACTTATGATGAAATACCAGACTCACATGATTATGAATGGGATAACCTGTCTGATGCTACCATGGAGATTGAGGTAGATGTGATTCACAAATGTGCATCTCTATTGGAGAGAGGAGAGAGTTCTAACACTTCCCCTAACACTGATGTTGTTCCAGAATCATATGAGATACCACTACCTAGGATTTTTTATGGCAATACTAGTGTTTTACTAGGTCTAGAGGACATTCAAAGGATACAAGCTATGAGTTTCAATTTGATGAGAGAAGAAGAAGAAATCTCAACTGATGAGTCACTAGAGTTAGGTCTGCATATTACTAACAATGACCCTATTAATGACGATTTGAGTCTTGATGAACTAAACATTGTAGAAGTTGACTTAACAGAACATGTCTTGTCAATTAATAGTTTTGATGTTGATGTGATTCTGTCCTTACCAAACTCTAAATCATTATTCTTAATAAACCATGACTTAATTGATTGGAATAATTCAGATCCTACTCCTATCATGAACTTTCCCAATGACTATACTTTGGCCTATTATCTAAATGCTTGTGAGCCTTATCCTTCTTCCACCAATGCAAGGAGCGTGAACATGATAGAGGAGGATATCAAGTTTCTTAGTTACAAATTGAAAAATAAAAAAGAAGAAAATAATCGATGGTGAAAACCACGTTGTGGCAGTATAAGATTCTAAAAAGTAAAAATAAAAGACATAGCTGATGGTGAAAACCTCCTAGAGGTGCCAAAAGATGAGATTCTTGATATCCTCCCTGAGCACTTTCAAGAAAGATCTTCAGTTTTGATAGAACCTACACAACCAGATAACTTGGGGACAACAAAAGTTCCTCAATTTGTTCACTTAGCACAATCCTTATCAGAAGAGGAAAATCATATGATTCACTAAGTTCCTGAAAGAGAAAAATATCACCTTTGCAAGGTCTTACACTGATATGACTGGACTTGATCTTGAAGTAATAATGTATCATTTATCTATAGCTCTTGGGATCAAACCCATGAAAAAAATTTAAGAAAGATGCATCCTCATGTTGCATTACTAGTGAAAGCAGAGCTAGAAAAACTATTGAAAGTTGGATTCATAAGAGTCATCGCTTACGCAGGATGGATTTATAATGTGGTACCAGTATCTAAAATAGAGAAATCTATTAGAATTTGCACAGAATTTAGAGACTTAAACAAAGCATGTCCTAAAGATTATTTCTTGCTACCGAACATTGATATGATTATAGATCTAACAGCGGGCTATCAGATGTACTCACTCATGGATTGATTCTTGGGCTATAACCAGATTAAGATTTCTCCTAAGAACCAAGAGAAGACAACATTCACATGCACATGGGGGACATTTTTCTGGAACGTCATGCCATTTGGATTAAAGAATGCTAGCGCTACATACCAAAGAGCTACGAAAACCATATTTCATTATATGATACATAAAAACATGGAGGAATACATGGATGATACCTTAGCCAATTCAAAAACAAGGACTACTCATATTGAAGACCTAAGAAAGATACTGGATCACATGGAACAATTTCAACTCAGGCTTAATCCAAAAAAATGTGCCTTTGGAGTGCAATCGGGGAAGCTCCTGGGGTTTATTGTATCAACAAAAGGAATTGAGGTAGACCCTGAAAAAGTAAAATCTATACTATAAATGTAACCTCCACGCAATATTAGTCAAATGAGGACGCTGCAAGGAAGACTCCAATCGATCAAGAGATTTATGTCGCAATTAGCAGACAGAGCACAACCTTTTACTAAACTATTGCATAAAGGTGTTACCTTCAAATGGCACAAGCATTGTGAAAACAACTTCAAAGAACTAAAGGATTACTTGGCTACTCCTCCTATTCTTATAGTGCCTATTCATGGAAAACCATTACTCCTATATATCTAAGCTATGGTTACATCACTGGGAGTATTGCAAGCACAAGAGGATGAAAATAAAAAGGAAAGAGAAATCTACTATATTAGCAGGACCCTGGTGTCTTACGAACTCAACTATAGTATAATTGAAAAATCTTGCTTAGCAGTTGTCTTTGCATCACATAAATTGAGACACTATATGTTGTCCCATACAATAAAGCTTATTGTGAAAATAGATCCTCTCAAATATCTCTTAAGCAAAATAGCATTAACAGGATGATTAGCAAAGTGGTTCCTGATTCTAAGCAAATTTGATATTGAGTATGTGGAGAAAAGGGCTATTAAAGGACAAGTCCTTGCAGATAAATTAGTTGATTCATCCTTGCAAGATGATGCAACTTTGATAATTGAATTTCCTAATGAAACAATTATGCATTTAACTGAACATCCATGGAAGATGTATTTTGATGGCTCTTTCATGCAACAAGGATCTGGAGCAGGGGTTCTATTCATAACTCCTCAAGGCTACAAGATACCCAAAGCATATAAATTGATGTTTCCTTGCACAAATAACATTTCTGAATATGAAGCATTGGTGAATGGTCTTAAGCTAGCTCTGGAATGGAAGATCATAGAGTTACATGTGTATGGTGACTCCCATCTCATTATTAACCAAGTAAATGGATATTATCAGACCAAATATGATAAATTAATATTGTACAAACAACTGGTTGAAGACTTGAAAAACTAATTTTTCTTTGTCACATTCCAGCAAATACCAAGAATAGAAAATAATGATGCATATGCTATGGCTACACTAGCATCCATGTTACAAATTGAAGAACATGAATTCTGCTATGACTTCTTGGTGGAAGAATTATCCTATCCAACCTTTGATACACTTGAATCCCAAGTAATTTGTGCTTTGAATGCCCAGGACCAATCCCGATATGCCAAAATCATTACCTATCTTACTTCTGAAACTATACCCAATGGCCTATCAAGAAATGAAAAATGAGCTTTAATTAGGATAGCATCGCGTTATGTCCTCATCACTAATAACTTATATAGATGAGGTCTCAATGGTATTCTTCTTAGGTGTTTAGAACAAGAAGAGTCTAACCGCACATTAAAAGAGGTTCACAAAGGTGTTTGTGGATCGCACTCGAATGGATTTTCATTAGCTAAAAAACTACTAAGATTTGGCTACTATTGGCCCACAATGGAAAAAGATGTTCTATTTTCAAAAACATGTCAAAAATATCAAACACATGGAAATCTCATCCATGTTCCTGCTAGAGAACTCATACCATTTATAACACATTGGCCATTTCAACAATGGGCCTTTGATTTAGTTGGACAAATTTACCCTAATTCTTCAAGTGGAAACAAGTACAACATTATGGTCACTAAGTGGATCAAGTTCATTTCACTGATAAAAGCCACTGGAAAATAGGTGGCTATGTTCATCTTGAACTACATCATTTGTAGGTATGGGATACCCTCTTCTATTGTAACAGAGAATGGAGGTCAGTTTAAAAACCAAGACATCAAAGACCTTTGCACACAGTTTCACATCACTCAGTATTTTTCTTCAATCAATTATCCTCAAGGTAATGGACAAGCTAAGGCATCAAACAAGAACATTCTTAAAATCTTACACAGAAATGTGAGTAAGTCTGGCAGAGACTGGCATTTTCAACTAAATCTGGCACTATGGGCCTATAGAAAAAGTATTAGAACACCAATTGGATCCATGCCATTTTCTCTAGTCTATGGCGCAGAAGCAGTGTTGCCTATTGAAGTAGAAATTCCATATTTTTGGGTATCTCTCCAAGGTCTTGTTACAGATGAACAATACCGCATTGATAGGGTTAATACACTAGAACTACTTGATGAGTGCAGACAAAAAGCATTTGATCATCTCAAAGTATACCAAAAATGAATTTCAAAAGGGTACAATAAGAAGGTCAAACCACAACAATTTCAAATAAGGGATCTCGTTCTAAAAGAGAATCCTAAGAACCAGCCGAATCGAGAACAAAAAGGAAAGTTTGAACCCAACTAGTTGGCCTTATGTCATTACTTGCAACCTTTGGGACTGAAGTGTATTAGTTAGCTACACTTGAGGGAGATGTTCTTCTTGATCCCATCAATACTCTACACTTTAAGTGGTTCTACGCTTGACATCTAGATGACAGAGCCCGTGCAATGAAAATTTTTAGAAAATACCAAAAAAATCATAAAATTGATCCTAAAGAAATCCAAAAATAGTGGAAAAAGGGTACTTGGTGAAAACCTAGCAAACAGGAACCTTGATACTAACAAAAAAAAATAAAAAAGAGAAAAAAGAACAAGAAAATTGAAAAAGAGAAAAGTGCCTTGGCAAAAACCTGGCAAACAGGCATCTTGGTAGCAAAAATAAAAAGCTTTGTCGAGTGGTAAAAACCTGGCAAACAAGTGCCACTCATGCTCTGTTCTCTATCTATCAATGCATTGCTGATACTAATCCTTCACAATTGCACCTATGCTATTGGTTGACTCTGATTTCTTACAAATGTTTTATCCTTTCCTGGGATTTGTCTGCATTTGCATCTTAGGAATAGTCATTCTACATTGGGGGCATCTTGGCTAGCATGTTCAGTTTGTGTTTGCTAGGTTATCCTAGGTTCCTGTCTAGGATGGTTTTCCTCTCAAAATATTATTTCTCAATACTTGCATAAAAATGTCACTATCACAAACAAGGGTGTTTCTTAAACACCACCTACCTGTAACAGACATCATACTAGTGTTTCTCAACATTTTAATCAAACACTTTAAATGTAGTAGTGTTTCTCAACCCTTTAATCAACCAGTGTTCCTAAACACTACATTGGATTGCAATTGCTGACAAATTTAATTTCATATACTCAGACATGAAAAAATATATTTCTTGATTCCAAATTATAATTGATGAATCTCTACTATGCTTAAGAAATGAATCCACAATTTTTCTTAATACTACTTAAACACATAGACCGATCTTGGTTTGATTATGAATCTTTTATGTTCCCATGATGTTTCAAACTAGGGGCATATAAGCAGTTATGAATTTTCTTTGATTGATTATCAATTGGTGATTGTTATGTCTTCTGAGTTACTCCATGATGTCTATTCAAAGACAAATAGTTGCAAGGACAGGGGCCATAACATTTTCTTGTTTTTTTGTGTATGGTAATTATTTTAAATGATCCTATAAATTTCACCTAACTTGGATGTTTATGGTAAGAGCTGCCAACATGAGTGGATATCCGCATATATCTCGATCCTAGCTATGTGTAAACTACGGTGAGGTTGAACCAATTTCCTTGTCTATTTCTATATCAAATTATTAGTAAGGTGTAAAACACAATATGTACCCAAGGATATGAATACTAAAGGTCATTGCGGGTCACATATCTTACATTACACTTAAACATAACCTGATTCTTAAAACCAAAAGGAGATAACTGACTTGTCATCCTGGCCTCTATGCCTTTATGCTTAGGTTTATTTTTGACATTGCATCCAATACACATATTATTCATACTTTCATGATACCAATGGGTATTAGTGACAGTTGTACTATCCAATGATGTCCGTTACAAAAACTCCCAATGATGATAAAAATGCTACAATATATACAAATCAGTGACTGTCCTAAGAGTCTTCATGTAGATGCATTTAGAGTTTGCATGATTCATTTTTTGAAAAATAGCATAAGGAATTGAGCTCAAAATTATTTCCTGGTTCATCTAAAATCCAAGTTAATTACATAATTTATATTACTGATATCACAATGTCATTGCATATCTATGACATACATTCTGTATTCATAAATGAGAAAGAGAAAATACAAAAACAAAGCATTCAAGTATTGCATTTACTTTTCCATCCTAAGTGCATCCATACATATATTTGCATAAAGAAAATCTCAAAAACATACATTTTCATATTCATCTAGCATCGTTGAAACACATTTATATATCAATAATAAATCAAAGAGCATAAATGATGTCATCACATGAATCTATTATACCTCATCAAGAGACCATTAAGAACATAATCACATGTACATCAATCTAAACATCTATCAAATCAAGAGAACCCATGAACATATCAAGATCAGGAACAACTATGTCAAATATATCAATGATGGAACAAATAAAAAATGTACAAAAGAGTATCAGAATATTTCATGTTTCATCTAAAATCCAAGTTAATATATAATCTATATTATTGATATCACAATGTCATCGCATATCCATGACATACATTCTGCATTCATAAATGAGAAAGAGAAAATACAAAAACAAAGCATTCAAGCATTGCATTTACTTTTCCATCCTAAGTGCATCCATACATATATTTGCGTAAAGAAAATCTCAAAAACATACATTTGCATATTCATCTAGCATCATTGAAACACATTTATATATCAATAATAAATCAAAGAGCATAAATGATGCCATCACATGAATCTATTCTACCTCATCAAGAGACCAAGAACATAATCACATGTGCATCAATATAAACATCTATCAAAGCAAGAGAACCCATGAAGAATATCAGTGTGAAATGGATATCAAGTATCAAGAGTATGCAGTACATTGGGTGATCACAATGGGATCAATATATACAATGTGTCTCAAAATTATCACAAGTACAAAATCAGGTCTGACTGCCACCCTCTCCCTGATCTGGAGGAGGAAGAGGTGGTGCAGGATGAACTAGTGGAGGCATCGCTCCCTCAGACTGTTGTGCTAGTTGAGAATAAGAAGGATCTCTTGTCCCTCTGGCACTACAACATAATATAGACCAAAGTAGTATGCATCTCTGACCCTGATGTGTTGCTATATGAGCCTGTGTATCTCTCTCTTCTCTCAAGTTCTCAAGATGACTATCTTTGTCTATTAGTAAAGCCTCCAAAGTGGTAAACCTAGACCTGAGCTACTCACACTCTTGTTGGCACTAAGATATACTATCACCATCCCTTCCAGAACCTCTGCCAGTATCTCTGGGTGGATCATGTCCACTGGGTACCTACCCTAGTGGTCTCTGCTGCTCTCTAGTAAGCAAAGGAATAGGATCTCTCCGTGGAGGAATGAACCTAAAATGAGTCATTCTTCCCTCTCCACTTCCGTCGGTACCCACTGCACCTCCACCCCTATCACCCCCACCATCATTTCCATCATCTGGACCATGACCTCTGTCCGAAGGAGGGTGCCTACCATCTCTCCCTCCATCTCTCCCTCCATCTCTCTGGTCTCTCTATGCTCCGCCTCTACCTCTAACTAGTTTTCCATCTGTGGGATTGTAATATAAAGGGTCCTATATGCGAGGAATGACCTCATCAATAGCTGTGAATCTAGGGAATGGATACTATAACCTATGTGCTAGATAACCATCAGAACAACCTGCATCAATAACCTCTGGAATAATACCCCACACCACTGAAACCATCTGACTGATAGCTTGTTGTGCGGTCTCATATACCAACTGGGATCCCCAAAGTGGCTCCTCATCACGAATGTGGGCATATACTAACATATCTTGACATCTTCCCTGTACGCAACTATATTGTCTCAAAACACGTGACACCAAAAATCACTCTACAATGTATCAGGTATGCCCAATCAAGTACTTTCTCTGAAAGAAGTACAACATCTGCCGCCTATCTATGGCCCACTCCTCACAATCAAGGTATGGTTAATAGATCACAACATTCATATCATCGAACAATCGGTGCCAGTACTCTACCTTGCCCAGATGGGGTTGCTAAATAAATTTAGAGTACATATACACATAAGGTTGTTGAACTACTCACTGCTTGTCTACAATCAGACATGTCACAGGGATATGCTTCTAGACCCAAATCTACAAAACTAAAATCCCTATAGTCATGCTATGGGAATACTGATAGACAATCTCATGAAGCTCTCGATATATGTGTGCTAAAATATAGCTACCCCAAGCAAATCTGTGGGATGCTCTAATCATCTTCTCCAGAGTATCTACCTAGCCACACATAAAACCATGTTGTTCTCTATCAGGAATTAGGATGCCTCTTATCAATCTGACTAAATATATAGGTAAACAATCATAATGATTTCACATATGATCCCATGTCAGATACTAACACACTATGGTCTGATGTCCAAAAAATCTTTGAGTTGATGCAATGGCTATAGCAGAACGGGACTCAAACTGTACCTCCTGACCCATCACTGGAATCCATAATATATGTCGCACATCCTTAGGTGTAACTATCATCTCATTAATTGGGAGATGAAAGGTGTTGTGCTCTGAATGCCATCTCTTAGCAAGCGTAGTCAACAACCCCCGATTCACCCTGATATCAGGTAAATCTATAAGTGTGGCTAATCCTACCCAAGCTATGATTTGTAGCTCGGCCTATGTCAATTATCATGACAAAGAAAGGACCTAACCTGGATAGGGACCTTGAAATGAAACTACCTCTAAGTCAATCTATCAATGGAAAGCATATACAGGTTTAATTCAATATTTTCACTAAGGCAACTACACAGAAAAGCTATCAGATAAGTATTTTTGGTCTTTAGAAGGAGAAGAACAGTCAAAAACAGAAAATCCTTAATTCCTAAACTAGAAACAACTCTATTTTTACAGGGTGCTATCCTTTAAATGGGATGTGATACAAGATTTCTGGGATGCGATGGGGCATACGAGAAATGATCATGTTTTAACAAGATGCGACGCGGGCCGTGGGGTGCGATCATGTTTCCACGGGATACGAAAAACTTCAAAGATTAACAAATTTTCCCCTATGCAATGCTAAAGAAGATTACAGGGTGCAATCCCAAATTTAAGGGATGTGACACAGGACTTTGGGGGAAAATGGGATGCGACGTAGGATTAACCAGACGTGATCCCATATACAAGGTGCGACGCAAAATTCAAAGCTCAATAACTCTTGCAAAAATAGACAAAATCAAAAATAGAAAACATGGAAAGGTAGGTTTTGAGGTACTCATTGGCAGTGCATAATCAGTCAGGCGTTGATGTCAAAGGGTGAGCTTGAATCAATGTTTATCCACGGGGACCACCATCTTCTCTGCAGAGCTCTGAATTTACTAAAGACAAAAGTGAAAATGAATAGGTAAAAAGTGAATTTTGGGATATATATATTAACCTTTTTGAGCTATTTAGGAGCTCTAGAACTAATCCTAGACTATAAGAATTCAATTTTGTTCTTCTCTGATCTATCGGGAATGAAATCAAACATGCAGACAATGTTTTTAATAGCACAATACACATTTTGTGACAGCTTCCCAAAAATGCAGAATTGCTACACATATTTTGAAAATGATTGGCAAGCTTTATGCAATTAGTTTTCTAGTTTCTCTATCATCAAATAGCATATTATTCATCAAAATATTGGTCATACATCATTTTATCAGACTCAGAACTCACATTTTAACATAGTTAACTTGGTACAATTGTGTTTCCTCTTAACACACCTTCGCTTCTTCATTTCTTCTAATTGATTCTTTCTTAGTCCAATCGATCAGTTCAAGTGCTATATCATTCTAAAGAGGGATTTTATTCTTTTTCCTTAGATTTCATTCCTGAGGGGGCATGATCACACTTAAATCATTCAAATTCTTGTTTAAAAATCATTAAAATGACTTCATCATCAAAAGACTAAGGGTATGGAAATTTCCCTTGACTAATTCGGGATTGTTGGATAGAAAGCTTTGGTTCTCACAAGCTAGATATCTTATGTCTACATATTCTCATATCTTTATTAAGCTCCTAGGAGCTTCATACTAATGTTCATTCGATCAAGTTCAAAGTCGGTATTATTGATTCTTGTTCAATCAAGTTGAGAATTGATACCTCAGATCTCCTAGCAGCTTTGTACTGACCTTCGTTTGATCAAGTTTGGCATCAGTATTATCTATTCTTGTTCGATCAAGTTTAGAATTTGTATATTCAAGATCTTTTTTGACCTTTGTTCAATCAATTTCAAATTCAATACTATCAGTCTTAGTTCAATCAAGTGCGAGATTGATCTCATCACTAGACATTTTGTTCAATCAAGTGCGGAATTCTCAAAACTTTCTGAAGTCAACATCAAAAATTTCTTTGAATCAATGCGCTTCTCACACATCAATTCAAAGAGGAGCAAATGTAACCACCCTAATTTGTTCTTCTCTGATCATAGATCTTATTTTCCCTAAGTGTGATAATACCCCTAATTATGTCAAGACAATTCTTCAATTAATTTGTATAATTCATTTAAATCAAATTTAATCTCCAAAGTGATCTTAATTGCCTTATCCAATTAAATCAAATAAAAAATAATCAAATACAAGGCTAAGGTAATTAATTACAAGGAATTAAATAAATCCTAATTACAACTCCTCACTTGCAAAAGGGAAAGTCAATTCCCTAGCCAATGAGAGCTAAATCACTTAGATCACCTCACATGGATCACCAAAGATTCAATCTCCACCTCTCTTCAACTTTCAATCCTAACCTCTCATTCCTCAAATTATTATTTAAATGGAATGAATTTTGAGCTCAATGGGCCCCTAATTTTAGAATTCATTTGCAAACTTATGTTGCTCATACTCTTAGAGATTTCTTATTGCATTTTAGCTCTAACATTTAGCATTGTTATAATCTTTCAATTGGAGCTCTAAAATGAACTTTGATTGAGCATTTTATCTTGCATTTAGATTAAATATTCCATTCTAAGCATGATGTTGTCATTGATTTATGCATAATCTGAGGGAAATTATAGCATATTTCATACTCTTCTTAGATATGGACCAATATGTCAATTTTGGTGATATATATGTGCTTTTCCTTTGATATTTCATGTTTTTCACTAATTCAATGACATATTGAAGTGTTGTGTTGTAGCTAGCATATCCACAAAATACACACACAATGTCTAGTTTTTTTGTTTGTTAAAAGAGTGTTACATTGCATAGTCCTATAGCATGTTTTTAGGGTATTTTAGAAACAATTTTATTTTGTTTTGTTTTTTCAAAGATTTCCTGGATTGAAGAGCTCATATGCTCTGTGCAAATTTGTATCTTGTATCAAGTGAGTGTGTTAGATGTTGGGAGACTTGTGTATAGAGTTTCATTCACATTCCAGTGATCATTGTGATGACATGTTTTTATAATAGGTTGGATTTATATCATCCACTTCTTATCTACCATTAAGTTGGGATTTAAATTCAACTCAAGTGTTATAAATCATAGTAGAGTTGTAAGCTAAGAAATGCACATATTTGAAACCCTAGTTGCTTTTCTTCTTTTGAAATAATTTTTAGAGCATGTATTTTATTGGAAGATGCTGCAAAGAAATCTTCCAGTATCAATTATAAAAACTCCAGGTCTATCATTTTTCCCCTAGAGAAGGGCTATTATTTTACCATTTATTCAAATTTGAATGACATCAATATTAACAACAAGAATTTAATGGTAAGACTTATCAATGGGGTTGTGGCAAATGGTTCTCATGTTGCAGACCAAGGTTCAGATCTTCCTAGTCAACATCTTAGCATTGACGGGTGAGTTGAATTAGGATCCTTGCTTAGGTATGTAGAGCATTACCCCATAGGTGATGTTGGAGTAATTGATGCAATATAAATGATGTTAGAGGATTTGGTGCAATCTCCCTTAAGGAGGTGGTTGGATTGTGGTTGGAGGTGCATAGTGGAGTAAGAGTGTCATAAGTGTGAGGATAAAGGGTTGTACATCTTGCATAATATTTAGGGGCACCTAGAAGTATGTGCATCATTAGGAGTTAACATTCTTAGGGCCACTTTATGTTTTTTATGTACAATGGATAATATATTTAATGTGGAGTCTCACATTGGAAAATTGTATTTAATTTAATATTGGAAAAATGGTTTTAATTTACTACTTGGTTATATTTGTGTGAACTTATGTCTATGTAAGCAAGTACATGTTTAATATTTAAAATGGGTTGGGTGAGTGGGTTGTCTTTATATTGAATCTTTCTAAGGAGTGCATATGTGAAGCATGACTCTCTGGTAGAGACTCTCTATGTTTCAATCTATCTCCTTGTTTTAAGACCAGTTGTGCCTATGACTATCATGTTTATTCTTGACTCCATTTCAAACTTTAGTTCCAATTTTATCTTGACTCCAATAACCTCTATAGTAGGAAAATTCCACTTTTATGTTGAAGTGATGCGTGCTTTTTTACTTTATAGATATGTGAGCTAAATGGTCCTTGTGACACCACGTGTTAGCAATTGAAGCTTTGAAAATCCTGTCAATTCATTTCCATCAGTAGGTCTGGTGGTTCTTTGGTTGTTTTTGGAACACCTATGTATGCCATTGTACATAACTGATATTTTACAGAACCTGATTTAACTGACAAGGTGTTCATTGCTTTCCGCCCGCTGGCCTCTGAATGGTTTCTTCAATCATCTACTTTTCAAGGCATGGACTAAATCTTGCATGGCTTTACTAAGCTTACCTTATTAACATGCCCTACTCTGTGTGGTTCCACAAGGTTTCATGCTCTATTTTTGGATGCCCATGTGGCTCTGACATCTCAATGACTAGTTTTTGTGTTATTGCAATATATCCTTCTGGCATCAAAACCACAACCAAAACCATTGATGCACACTGCACAAAGCCAAACACAATAGTTGATCTGTTGTGAAGACAACTAAAAGAAAACAAAAGAAAGGAAAATGGTTTGGACTGGTACAATATTGCTCGGTTCCTAGGATGCTTTTGCATCTGAAGTATCTTGGGACAAAAAATATCATTTTAATGAAAATGCCAAAGAAAATCCTATCTTATAGTATTCCTTAGTCTTGATTGAGGATGAAAGGCACATGGTCGCTAAACTGGACTTGTATTGTGCAGTTAGATTAAAAAATCATTTGAAATCTGCAGCAACAAGTAGACTACATTTAAATTAATTGCTATAAATAAACACACCTTGAATAGACTACATTGAAATCAATGTAATAAGGCCATGTCAAGGCCATAGTTAGTATTTTATGTTTGTTTAATGTAATTGGTATTGGATGTAAGGTCATTAGTGCCACAAATGTACCCAATTGGCCTATTGGGCCCTATTGGTCAAAGGTGGTCAAATAGGTTGAAGTAGGTTAAATAGGCATTTGAATAGTGTAAATGGGATATTTGGATCATATTTGATGTGTTTTTAAGGTTCACAAAGTTATTTGGTATCAAAATGTCAAAGTTGATCAAATCTTGCAAATGTTTCTTAAAATTTCTCAAGTTTTTGATACTCCTATGATGATATTTCTCAATAAGTATTTTATTCTATTGTTCCTTTTTGAATAACATATTGGGTAAATACAAAATTGTATACTTCTACAGGACAGTCAACACAAAATTGAAGCATCAAACAAGACTTGATCAAGTTGCAGGTGGAACGTGCACTGAAATAGTAAGTAATGTAGAATAACAAAATAAGTAATCTGTCGTGTCTACATTTTTTTATTTTTTGAGATTACATCCATGTTCTATATTCACAGAATGGTTGAAATTTGAAATTTACAATTCGATAAAAGTACTAACGGGTGTTGTTCCCTGCACCCTCAATCAACAACTTGCCTCCATTTTTGGCCTCAAGTTGCCTCCATTTGTTGTTCCCTGCACCCTCAAAAAGCATTAGATAGGCATATTTGTCATTTTAAGATCAAAGATAAAGGCCCCCTTTTTTATGCGAACACACACACACACACACAACATATACAACCTTCACCATGCAAATTTTCCTAAGCACTACTGGGACGTTACCTTGCAACAAATGTATTATTGTGAAAATCATCACAAGTCCATTTGTTGTTAGGTCTAGCTCCCAGTAGTGCTTGGTCAAATTTGATGCACTTCTGATAATTTTGTGTATAATATATATGATATTTTATTTTGATTTCCAAACTACTATATTATTTGAATATCTTTCTTTCTTGCCACAACAGGAAAGAGTTTGAGATGGAAGACTACAATAGCAGAAGTATTTCAATTTGGTATACTATACTAAAACATCATTTCATAACTAACTTTTCAATTTCTATATATAATTAGGTTATAGATAATCTAAGTGAAGAAGGATCATGGCAGACAATCTAAGTGAAGAACAGAATGGGGATACAATCAATAGATTGCATGGTCTAACTTCAAAAGAAAAGGCGATGGAAAATGTTATTGTCCTTACAATATTTGTAAGGGCTTAAACACTAGGGGCCCATTTGTTTTACAGAATTGACCGGGAGTTGGCATTTCCAAATTCCCAAAATGTTCAATTCCCTGTTTGGTTCCAAAATTAAAAATTGTAAGAGGGTTATGTGAATTCTAATTTTGGGTCATTTTGAGCATTCCACAATTCCTTCTCAGACCTGGAATTGGAATTGAAAAGTGGAATTGGAATTGAGAGTATTATTTTGGGAAGGAAAATTCATTCCCA
>MU224840.1:1638874-1682152 GCA_018584345.1 Thuja plicata | reverse complement strand
ATATATATATATATACACACACACACATGTGTGTGTATATATACATGTGTGTGTATATATATATGTGTGTGTGTATACACACAAGTGTATATATATACACATATGTGTGTATGTGTATATATGTATATATATACACAAATGTATGTATATATGTCTATATGTGTGTATACACACACACGTATGTATTTGTGTATACATGTGTATATACATGTATGTATGTGTATATATATATGTGTGTGTGTGCGTGTGTGTGTACACACATGTGTATGTATATATATATACACATGTGTGTATATATATATATATATGTGTGTGTGTGTCTATGTGTGTGTACACACATGTCTGTATATATACACATATGTCTATATATACACATATGTGTATATACACATGAGTATGTGTGTGTATATGTGTGTATATATGCATATGTGTATACACACATGTGTGTATATACATATGTGTGTATATATACACATGTGTGTATATATATGTGTGTATACACACATGTGTGTGTATACACACATGTGTGTGTATACACACATGTGTGTGTATACACACATGTGTGTGTGTATACACACATGTGTGTGTGTATACACACATGTATGTGTGTATACACACATGTGTGTGTATACACATACATGTGTGCGTATATGTGTATGTGTGCAAAAACAAATTTCCAATTCCAATTCCAGTTTTGTGGAACCAAACGCAGAATCTGCATCTTCTTAGTCATCTTCTAAGTGAACCAAACAGGACAAGCCCATATTCTAGAATTTGTTTTGAGAATAGCAGAATTCTAGAATGGATTCAATTCCAGAATTGGCAATTCTAGCATGCACAAATTCTGCGAAACAAATGGGCCCTAGAAGATTGCTAATCAAAATAGCTAAGAGACATTGTAGGGATAATGGTCACATTGAAGGGGGGTTTGATCATCATCAATTGGTAAGTTTTTCATTATATGTATTTAACAATTAATATATATGTGAAATACACTTGATGATGAGATCATTATCATGGTCTATTTGTGTTCATATTTTTTATATAGGTCAACCTCCCCAGGGAAGTACGTGATATGGACCATGGAGGTGCGAATATGGAGAATATGGTTTTGGAAGTGGAGGATCATGGAGGTGTAAATATTGAAGCTGAAGATTATGATCCCATGAAAGATGATGATCATGCGCCAGATAACACATTTTAAGATGATGGTACTAATACATTGATCCATGACACATTTGGTACTGGCACAACTGATGATGATGATCAGGATGATATTGATGTGATCCATGATATACCTCTACTTGAGAAGGCAGCTATGACCCTTTATGAAGGCTCCCAAACAACTATTCTCTTTGTTGTATTGTTGTTGTTGAACTTGAAGGTTATGAATGGTTTATCCAACATAACAATTTCACGTATGCTAAGGTATGTCATATATGTCATTATAGTAATTAAAGGGTGAAACATGTACAATAAATATTGTTAATATTAACAACTTTTATTTTTTTCTATAGATTTATAGGTGAGTTTTTGTTACCACCATCGAATATTCTCCCTCGCTCATACCAAGAATTATGTGCCACTATGAAAGAGATTGGAATAGAGTATCAAGCAATATATGCATGTCCCAATGATCATATTATTTATCATAAAGAACATAAATTTTCAACAAAATTCCTTGAATGTCATACAAGTAGATATTGAACATATCAAATAACAAAAAAGGTGTCTCGCAAGGTTGTTCGTTACATCTCCATTATACCACATTTGAAAATATTTTTCAGGTGTAGTAGCTTGGTATAATTTATGGATTACCATGCACGCAATAGGAGTTGAGATGACATTATTCGAATGTCTGAAAATGGTTCTACATTTAAGGACATAGAGAAAAAGTGGCCACACTTTATCGAAGAACCTCGAAATCTCAAGTTTTCATTGGCAATAGACGATGTCAATACATTTGGAGAGCTAAGATCAGTTTACTCTTTTTGGCCTATTTTTGTCATCAACAATAACATTCCTCCATGGATGTCAATAAAGAGGGAGCACATTATGTTGGAAATGATTGTTCCAGATATTTGATCATTTAATAGTTATCTACATGTAATTATAAATCTTGCAGTAAAATGGTCACAATAATTATGTAATGTTATTCATTCAACTAGGTAAATACCAAGTTAAAGATATGAATGTATATATTGAGCCTCTTATCGATGAGTTGCTGAAGTTATTGAATGGTGTCACTATGTATGACATCTCTAAACCAATAGGACACAGACAATTTCAATTACATGCAATGCTTGTATGGACAATACATGATGCCCCAGGGCTAACACATTTTTCTGGTATGTTATGGTGAATTCAAGTTGCACATGATAATTCTAAATATAAAAATTAACATATTTAATCCAATTATATCATTATCTTGTAGGTATTCAAATAAAGAGAAAATTTGCATGTCCGGTTTGTGGTCCAAAGATGAAATCTCGTCATTCAAAAAGTTTAGGAAAGCAAGTGTTTGATGAGTATAGGAACTTCTTCCATAAACATCATAAGTATTGAACTACCAAAAAAAAATCTTTTCAATGGGAAAGAAGAGACTACATATAAGCCACAAAGAATGACAACTCTATGGAAGTTGGAATATAATAGAATTAATCACCAAGGCACTATCGTTCTACCTAATGGTTTATGTTTACAATTTATATATTTATATTGTGTTTTGTTTTATGATTATGTGATTGATGATCGTGAAGGTCGTCAAGGAAATACTACTGAGCACCTTCCAAAGGGACTAAAAATTTATCCCACACAATTTAGTAGGTTGCCCTACTATGAGCAACTGCAAATTGTGCATTTGTTTTGATATTAGATGGAAGGCATGACAAAGAAAAAATTGTCAAAATTTGTAGTGACATTCATGAATCCAATCATGCAATGAAAAATTTCATTGAATCAAATAGAAGTGAAGAATAGATTAATATAAGTGCCCTTGGTTATTAACAGAACAACAAAGTGATGCCATAAAAGAAGTCATATGAAAAATTTAATTTCCCATAGGATTTTTTGTGAACACAACAAATATCATATCAAAGAAAAGTAAATTTGGGTCAGGGTTGAAAATGCATGATTGGCATACCTTCATCAAGGTAATTCATGTTCTTTTGTATTTATAATATATTTTTAAACTGCATGTACTTCTCATTGTATTATGTGAGAAAAGAATGAAATGATTATTTTTATAATTGTTGTAGTAGGTGCTACCCCTAGCTCTCCCAGAGAACTTCGTCAATAACATCAAACAAGTGATATATGATCTTGGAAAATAAATGAGGTAAGCAATGATATCTATTCAATTTGCTATATATATTTATTTTATTCACAATTTTTTTTCTTGTTATGTAATATATTGTAAAGTCTCGTGTTTATATATTTTTGTGTCTTAAATTTCTTCTAGGCGGTTGTCATCTAAAGAAATCCATAATGCAAATATAAAATATTGGAAGAGAATAATTCCTCATCTAATGTGTGAAATGCAAAAGTGTCTACCTTCAACCTTTTTCAATACACAAGAACACTACCTCATACACCAAGTTGAGGATATTGAATTGTGTGGACCCATACACACTCGGTCAATGTGGATGGTTGAGAGGCACTTGAAATTTTTGAAGGCTTTAGTTCAGAAAAGAGCATATCCTGAGGGTTCTATGGTATACTAGACTATGGTGTACATTACTAAATATCTTTCTAAGATTGGAACAAAGATCCATATAGATTGTATTTGGAATCTCGACACCATTAAAAAAATTGAAGGGGAGTACTTAATGGAGAAAGGTAGATTGAGGAAAGTGAGAGGTAATAAATTATAAGATGTTATTGTAGCTATTAATTAATTCTTAATCTTCAAAATTAATTGGTTGTAAGTCGTCTATTTATTTTTTGTACACCTTCTGGAGAGTGGGATGCAATATATTTGTATATTGAAAACAATCAAGATTGGATGACAATATGGATTGAACAATGTCATCATTTAGGTTGCACATTAACATGAGAAGTTGTGTCTTTATTGGTTAAAGAAGCTCATCGTAAAGGAGATCCAAATGTTACACAAAGGGAAATAGATTTAGCATATGGTTTAAGAGATTTCTAGGTACATATAAATTTGTTAATTACTCGTACATTTATGAACTTTCGATGCAATAATTTATACATGTTTGACATATTTTTGCAGGTCAAACACCACAAGGCTATGTTTTGCAATGGTCATAAATTTTGCATCAAAAAGTTGGATGACACAAAGAAAATTTGTGATTCTGGGATAAGTGCAGTCTTTCAAGTGACTAATATTTCATCTAGAAATGACTTACATCCTTGAGAGTCTGAAAATTGATACTATGATATTTTGGATGATATATTTGAGTGTGACTTTAATTCCTTCAAATTAGTTCTCTTCGTCGTCAGATGGTACAGGCTACGACTTAATCAAAATGATCCTGATAGAACTGTTATTGAACATGAGAATATATTTCCAATGATTAATACAAGTGGTTTGAACCAGTTGGGGATGAGCCCTATGTTCTTCCAAGCCAATGTGAGCAAGTATTTTACTCAGAGGTTCCACATAAATCGGTTTGGTCATTTATTGTTAGACATGATCCAAGAGGAAGGCCAATGAGGTATAATGTGATGGAAGAAGAAGATTGTAAACAACTAGAAGATGATGTAGATGATGATCACGAATGACAATTAGTCGATGATGTTCCTGATGCAACTTTTCTTGAAGAAGAAGAAGATGATGATGATGATGATGATGATGATGATGATGATGATGATTATTATTATTATGATGATGATGATGATGATGATGATGATGATGATGATGAAGATGACGACAATGACGGTGGTGGTGATGATTTTGACGATGATGATGATCATGGTGATGGATTGGATGAAGAAGAATATCAATGACATGAATGAAATGTACAGTTATGTGATCACTGCTTAATCTATTTAATATTGATTTCTTGATAGAAATGTACAGTTATGTGATCAATGCTTAATCTAATTAATTTGTGATGTAGCTTTTAATGCTTTTAATTCATATGGGATGCTTATGGTTTTTAATGTACTTACTATGTACTATTTTTGAGTATATGTATCATGAATTTTTTAGCTAACATAAGATAATTGAATTACATATGTAGGTACCTAATCCCCTTTCATGAGCATCCCACACAATCTCATGGATTGATAGGTACAAGTCAATACACCCTATAGAGATTAATGTATTTCACAATTTGCAAAATATCTCGCATTACTTGCTATCTCTCTCATTTGATGGAGTGCGGGTAGCAGCAAATGGGTATTTGTCAGATGTGTCTTCCTCGAGCGAAGGAAATATAGGAATGGAAGAATAAAGTGCGTCATATATTATGTCTGAATTAGGAAGATCAACTAAAGGTCAAAAGACTAGAAGGAAATTCAATAAATGCATGAAATTTTTCCTTGCTCAGGGGGGGTCATGTTCTTATGATAATGAGAGAAAAGGCAACATCAAGGTGCCCTTTAGGTACCATAATCTATAGAAACAATGGGTCCCTAAGGAACTTCCTTTAATATGTAATGATTTTAGTGTTAAAGGCAAGATATATCACATTGCACCATCGTTAATACATGGTTTGGGCCTATTTTTCATAGATGGCATAAAGGTCTCTTACAACAAAGTTGTCAAATTGATGGAGTATGTTGGACCTTGTTACGATTACAAAATTTGGATGTGAATTGTGCAATATAAAAAAAGTATGTGTAGCTATGCACTCTCGACAAATTATATTCAACAAAAAGATAATGAGCAAAGTAAAAGAGTGGCTATATACATTGACAGAAAGCCAACAACATTAGGGAATATTGTAGGTTTTATAAATAGCACGCAACCTCTGTCAACTATTAAGAAACCCAATTGCATATTTGAGGTGCGCGAGGGAAATCATGTATTTGTATGTGCGATAAAATCAATACATGCAGGGGAAGAGTTGCTTATTGATTACAATTTGAATCGCATAGATACAAACAATGTCACTATCATGGGGGTGTAGGTATGTACTATGTACCATTAAAAAAAAAAAATTCAGCCACATCTAAAGAGTCTCCTCACCATCCACCTCATCTCCATCATCATCTTCTAATGAAACTTATTAATCTAGTCCTTTCTAATTATTGGTTAAATTTAAATAATAATACAGGGCCACAATATGGAGCAGCCACATAGAGGGGACAATGATGATACTGCAGGCACTTCTTCCCAGCAGGTAAACCTATTTGTTATTGTACTACAAATTAGATAGAAGAAAAATTTTAAATAGTGTTTTTAATTATGTTTTTGATTAAGGAAAATAGGTTTTGATGGGTTCCTGAAACCCTACAGAATATAGAAAAGATACTAAAGCATATAAGCATTACGTAACAACCAACAAAAAGTAGGCATACCTAAAAAAACAGTCCCAAACAACAAAAAGCCAAGGATGCACACCCAATAAAGCCAGGACCAAAGAACCATGGGTGCAATTTAGGCTATGTCTCTAAGAATCTCCATCGCCCATATCTCCAGCTCGATCATTCTCCCTGCAGCTTCTCTAAGCTCGTCCAGCTCTTTGTCATCTTCTTGGTTTTCCATCTGCTTGGCTTCCTCTCTTGTTCCCTTCTTATTTTCTTCTTCAGGAAGTTTCTCCCTATCATTGTGCATCGGCTGATCCTCTCTGTTTCCTCTTTGTTCTTGAAACTTGTCAATGATTACCTTGATGTTATCATTTGAGGCTTTAAGTATGTTGTAACTTTGGTCAGCAATTTTAACCATTGAGGCTTCAATGACTTCGACCCTATGCTTCAGCTCGGTCACTCTGTTGTCCAGCTCCCTGTCCTCCGCAATATTCTTATTTTTGTTGATTATGCTTCTTTCTCCATCCTGTCCATCCTTTTTTTCAGTTCATAGATTTCATAGTAGTTCCATTTCGTTGATCTATAGCTGTCAATGGCACTATTTTTTGCATTATTCAGCACATCCATTTGGGGGTCTTCCCTCACATTATCATTGAAAATCACTAGAGAAGGATCAATAAGCTCTTCCATCTGAATTTTTCCCTCCTTGTTCTCCTTAACCAAGGTCCTGACCATTTCTCACTTTATTCCCATTTTTGCAGAGACCGTGTGAAAGTTTCTCCAAATGACCTTTTTGTTTTTGCCTATAATACTGCAGGTGTAATGGTCTTCTCCATACTCTGCAAAACCTTGGCTTTTGACATCCTCTTCATTCTCCTTCCCCTAACTCTCCTCTTCCTCAGCTCTCTCCTCTTGTATTTTTTCTTGGCTAGCCTGCTTCTCCTCCTGGGTTTCCACCTTTATCTGATTCCCTCTTTTAAATCTCGCAACCCTCTTCCCCAAGCTTTCCTCCTCATTCTGAGTAAGCATTTTTATTATGATCTTCCTCTTTTTATCCTTCTTCCCCTTCTTCACACCTTGTTTCATTTTTCTATCTTCTCTCGAACTCTCATTCCCTGTTTCCATGCCTTCCTCATTTTCATTGTACTCCCTATCTGATGAAATCTCTATGTGTTGTTTTATAGTCTCCAATTTGACTCTTTTCTTCCCTTTTTTTGTCTGAAGAGGTTCTTCCTCCTCCATCTCTGAGTGCATTTCTCTATTGTCCTCTGTGTTAGAAGGGACATAATCCTCCCCTAAACCCTCCTCAGAATGACCTTCCTTAATTCCTTTGATTTCCTTTCCCAAAGTGCAAGCTTTGAAGTACTCATAAATTAACAGTAATGAACCCTCATGGAAAGTCAAGTTGCTAATGTGTTTCTCCTTATATTCATTTATGTTTTCATTTATGGATGAATAAAGGAAGAAAGGGATGGAAACCTTTGCCGCATACCTGAAGTGGTTGAGAAGCACAAAATGGTGAGTGTTGATGTTGTCGAATCTTGTATCCAGTGAGATGAATTTGATAATTGCCCTCAACAAAAAATGCCACAGAGGTTTGATTGAGCTTGGGTGGTAAAAGGTTCCCTTCTTTACCAGAGCACGCTTTTTAGCTTCATTTTTAATGAAATATGTCAAAGCTTGGGTGGAAATCTTCTTGTCCCTATAAAATTTATTCCCTATGATGGGAATGCCAGTCATTGCCAAAATGATTTCCTCAATCACCAAGAAAGTAACCCCATCAATTTTTACCTTCCCTTCTTTCCATCTATTGACCATCATCTTTGTAACAGAGGGCTTCCACCCATGAAGGCATTCAATGTAAGTGGTCACTTCACCCTTTTTCAAGATCTCCCAGACCTTTGATCTCCAACGCCATTTTTCTATTTCTCTCTCCAGCTCTCTCCTGTGCCTTTCTCCCACCATTTCTACAAATTCCATGTTTCCTCTATTTCTAGTGAACTTCTCACTTAGAGCCCTCTGTTTCATAATGAAATTGATTTGGAGTTTTGAGAGACTTCTTTTTGCCTTGTAAATTCTATAATTGATTATATGCCTCCAAGTGTGCCAACAGGGCCATAAACTGATTATCCCATCATGTCTCACATACTTTCACATCATACAGGGATTCTTTCTCCATCTATCATTACTCTTCATTATTATCTTTTAATAACATTGAGTCTACCCGAAACCCAATCACTTTCAATGATGTTAACAATTTTTGGCAGAAAATTATTCCCATCATACCATTTCTTCACTTCTTCATTCTTGACTCCCATGTTTTCCAGCCTATCTGCCACCCGGTTGGCTTCTTGGTAGTTGTGTGCCACATGGACTTGATCAAAAGAATTTAGGATTTGTCTGCATTCCCTTATTATATTCTCAATGGTCCACGAAGGCCCAGTCTTTTCATTTAGGTAGTCTATAATATTCTTTGAATCCCCTTCTACCCATAAGTTCTTGATTCCCATTTCTTAGGCGAGCTTTAGAGTGTGATGTGCCACACTTGCCTCTATATAATGGTTGGTTTGTGATCCCAAGGGGGCTGAAATAGCAGCAATGCCTTTGCCATGTGAGTTCCTTATGATTCCTCCCACCCCTACCATCCCAGGGTTACCCTTTGTTGCCCCATCAAAATTAGCTTTGAACCACCCTTCCGGTGGTAAATTCCATCTACAACCCAGCCTTTTATTGGTGTTATTGGGCCCATTACTATGAAAAGAGGTGATACCTTTGCAATTGGTGTAATTTTCCAAAAGGGCATTTGCTATTTTTTGGGCTACAACCTTAGACGAGGTAACCTTTTCCCTAAAGATCATGTTGTTTCACTCCTTCCAAAACCCCAAGTAGATGTGTGGCATAGCCCAAGACCAAAGATGATGACCAATCCCCCCTGATTCCATTGGTCAAAGAGCTCAAGAGTAGTATTAGGGAAACACCAGGATGTCTCAAAAAAAGATAGGAAATGATGCCATATCTTCCTAGTGAAATCACAGTGGATAAATAAGTGGTCCACATTTTCACTTTGAATTTTACAGAGGATGCATCTATTAGGAATGAAATGCCCCCATTTTATAAGGTTATCCATAGTCAAAATACGGTTTTGGAGCAAAGTCCAAAAAAATATGTTAACCTTAGCGATGATACCAGGAAACCAGGCTTTGGCCCAAATCAGGATAGAATCAACATGATGCATAGTATCATATCCCAAAGCCACTGTATAGTTTCCATCAGTAGATTCCATCCAAATGAGAACATCTTC
This sequence comes from Thuja plicata, assembly GCA_018584345.1. Taxonomy (NCBI): domain Eukaryota; kingdom Viridiplantae; phylum Streptophyta; class Pinopsida; order Cupressales; family Cupressaceae; genus Thuja; species Thuja plicata. Next base: position 1,672,413 of record MU224840.1, on the reverse strand, counting down.
ATTGAGAGAGAGGGGTGTGTGGCCCAGATAGACCATAAGAGGTTTAAGGTCCAGGAACACCTCAGTAAGATTGACCCACCCATTGTTAGTTTTGTAGTCATTGACTCTGCTGCCGAATATTTCAATGCAATGTTCAGCCTATCTATTGTATGGTTCCAAATTCCATTAAGGACCCAATCTGAGCGAATCATCATTCTAGAAGTTAACATCCTTACCATTACCAACTTTCCATCTTGCTTTTGCAGTCACTATACCTTTATTCCTCAGAATGCCATTCCATATGTGAGATCCCTTCGGGTCCAAGTCTCTACTAATGAATTATTTGAAGATTAAGTTAGCTGCATATTTATCCTTCATAATGTCCCTCCATTCCCATGTAGAGTTGAAGATTCTCCAAATCTGTTTAGCTTGCAAAGCTTTGTTGAACTACTTCAGCTTCTTGATACCTAGGCCTCCATGTTTTTTTGGCTTGCATATAGTGTCCCAAGCCACAAGAGGGTATTTCTTGTTTCCATCTTTGTCAGCCCATAATAACTTTCTCTGGATGGCTTCCAGTGAGTCTGCCACCTTAGCAGGGATTGAGAAGAGACTCGGTGCATAAGTAGGAAGGTTCTAAAGAGTAGATTGAATCAATGCAAATTTCCCAGCCTGACTCAGGGTGATACCCTTCTAGCCCACCAATTTCCTATTGAATCTATCAATAAGGCCTCCCCAAAAGGCCTCAGGGGGTTTGGTTCCAAGCGGAAGGCCTAAATAAGAGGCTGGAAAGGAGCCAATTCCATAGCCTAGAATACCAGCCATTCTCCTCTGTCTATCCATGGGAGTGTTGATGAAGAACACCGAGCTCTTGTTCTAGTTGATTAGCTGACCCGTAGCATTGGAATAAGAATTAAGAATATTCTTGACATTTCTAGCTTCCTTCACCAAAGACTCACCACCCAGAATGGTATCGTCTACAAATTATTGGTGAGTAAAGGTGAAGGGGCCTGAAGAGGGTTGAAGCCCACAAATTATCCCCCTTCCCCTATGATTGTGAATAAGCCTTCCCAAGCATTCTACTAAAATGATGAAGAGGATCGGAGAGAGGGGGTCACCTTGCCAGAGGCCCCTAGAGGATTTGAAGAAGTCTGAGGGAGAGTCGTTAACTAGAACCGCAAAACAAGGGGTGGTAACCAACTGAGAAATAATCTTTAAGACCTTGTCATTGAAACCAAAATCCCCCATGATGTTACTCAGGAAGGACCATTTGACCCTATCATAAGCCTTGGAGAGGTCCATTTTAAGCAGGAAACCTTCGCGATTGTCCTCTTCCAATGAATGAATCACCTTGTGCACTGCCATGATTGAGTCCAAAATTTGTCTTCCAGGGACAAAGCCTGATTGTTGGGGGGCAATAAGAACTGGGAGGATTTTAAGCATTCTGAGGATCAGGACTTTAGAGATAATCTTATAAAAAGAGTTACACAGACTAATGAGCCTGAAACAATCAAAAGAATCCACACCTAGAATTTTCAGGATGAGGACAAGAAAAGTGGCATTGATCTCTTTAAGAAGGCTCTTAGCTCCAAAAAATTCTTGGACTGCTTTAACAATGTCATCTTTGATAACCTCCTAGTACAGCTGGAAGAAGAAAGAAGGTAAACCATCTAGACCCGGGGCTTTTTCCACAGGTAAAGAAAGAATAGCTTTATGGATTTATGCCTAATCTAGGATTGTTGACATGATCTTATTCTAGCTTTCCAAGACCACCTTGGGAAGAGATTGAAGAATAACCTCCTGGTCATCCTCGTTGAGGTTTTTCTCTTTAGAAAGGATTTGAGTGAATTATTGGATGGCCTCATTTGCAATCTCCTTGTCTTCCTCCAAAGTAAGATCCCCTTTTTTAATGGCCGTGATTCTATTAGTTGTCCTATGTTTCATAGTGGATAGGTGAAAAAATTGAGAGTTTTTGTCCCCCTCTTTCAACCACACTGATCTTGACCTTTGCCTCCAGAACATCTCCTCTTTACTTACAATGTTGTAAAGATCAGCCAAAATGGCTTTTTCAGCACCGATTCTATCATCATCATAACCATGGTTTTGGATCTCTTCTTGAATCTCTGTAACCTCTGACTTAATCCTGTCTTTTGTCTGAAAGATATTTCCAAAGTCTCTTTTGTTCCATTTTCTAATCTTTGTTTTAATGTTCTTAAGCTTCTTAGCCACCCTATACATCACCATCCCATCCACATCAATACACCACCACTCCTTAATCTTACTGAGGAGGTTGAGGTGGGTTTTCCACATCCTCTCAAATCTAAAGGGAAAATCCTTTTTCCTATTGTGATTAGCCAAACTGAGAGAAATCAGAGAGTGGTCTGAACCAAATCTTGCCAAGGAAGAAAGGTGACAATGATGCTGTTGCATCCAATCCAGAGAAATGAGGGCTCTTTCAAGGCAAACCTAAATGCACTCTGATCCCATTCTTCTATTTGACCAAGTGAAGTTTCCCCCACCTAAATCCACATCAACAAGAACCAGATCATTGATCAAACTAGCAAGGTGCTGCCTGCTCTCCAAGTCAGTGGCAGACCACCAAATTTCTTAGATACCAGAAGAGGAGTATTGAAATCTCCCATGATGATGGCTTTTGGTTCCTTAACTTTGGAAAAAAGAGTTTGTATCTGGTCCCAGAAGGCAAGCCTACAATTCTTTGTGTTTGGTGCATAAATGTTCATTATAGCCCAACCCTCCTGATCTATTGGGTTATTGAAATGCATAAGTAAGATTTTGCCCTCATTCCAACTGATTTGAGCATTGATTTTTTCCTTCCAAAGCACCAGAAGGCCTCCAGAGGCTCCATCTAAGTCGGTTGTAGCAGTCCTCAGACCTTTTCCAAAGGAGATGCCTGCTACTTTATCCTTTTTCATTTTTGTCTCTTGAATCAAAAAAATGTCTGGTCTATGGTCTCTAAACATATTTCTAATTATTTCTTGTTTGTGGACTCCATTTATCCCATAGATGTTCCAAGATATCACCTTCATGATTTCTTAAGAGACTCTTGGATGGTCCGCTGGTAACCATCCTCGATATTTCTTTTTGCTTCTTCCTTTCTGATTTGATTTATACTCTTCCTACCAGGTGTGTTAGACTTGCTTCCTGTGTCTGCTTTAGCCCTACTTCTTGTTGTTGCAAGAGAGGCCAGAGATGGATCCCTGCTATTTTTCTTTTTCACTGATATCCATGCTCCCACATTTTCATTGGATGCATCTCTGTAGCTATCAAAAAGGGCTTCCATTCTTGAGATTTGTCCCAGAGTAGAGGAAGAAACCATTTCCAAAAAATGACTAATCTTCCCTGGTGAAAATTTATCACTTCTACAGACATTTGATTCTTGGGAGAGGGATGGGCCCTATCCCTTCTCATGCTGCCCTTCTTCCTGTGAATTTGGGACAAGAGAGAGGTCAAAGTTGGCCTTAGTGGTAATCTCACCCTCTTCAGTGTTCTCCCTACCTCCCTTGTCACCCGTCCCCTTTTCATCCCCTGGATGTGTTGGTCTAAATAATACTCCTTCACACTCCCTGCCATTACCTAGATGGGAAAGTGGTTCCCCCTCCATTGGTATGGACCCTTCAAAAGCCAGTTGCTCTGATTGCCAAACCCGGCTATCAGAAGTCAGTTCCCCTTGAGGGTTTTGCTTTTTTGGAAAAATTTCACTTGGGAGTTTCTCTTTCCAGACCTTTTTGGTGTGTAAGAGGTCCTTGTTTGAAGGTTGTTGATCTGGCCTTTTGCCAAGTTTGATTTTCTCCTTTCGAGGTTTTTTCTTTGCGTTGACAAGTGGGCATCGATTGGCTTTGTGTCTAGCTTTCTTACAATGGAAGCAGGCAAAAGGGACGCTCTCATACTCAATCAGTTGCACACATTTTCCCAAACTGGATTGGAAAACAATAGTTTCTGGCATATCTTGACCTATGTCAATCCCAATTCCAATCCTCGCATATGCGAGTCACTTCTTTTCTGTCATTACTGGATCAATAGATAGCAGCTCCCTAAAGGATCTGGAAATACCCTCAAACACATCCTCATGCCAATACTCCAATGGTAGTTCAAGAAGTTGCGCCCAGACTAGAGCTTGGGTCAGGAAATCATTGTTGAGATCTAGGTTAGAGGTCCATTTTTGTAGAATTAGGGTGGATCTACCCACTGACCAATTCCCAGCACAGAGGATTTTGAATAGATCTTCTTGACAGGAGAACTCAAAAGACATGAATCATTTTGCCATAGCTGAAACCACCACCTGACCTTTTAGATCCCATTTGTTTTTAACAAAGGTTCTGACTATATCAATATTGGGTCTCGATCCTATGAACTTGCCCACCAAAGTAGCAGCCATACTCAAAATATTATGATCAATAAGCTCAGAAGGTAGTTCTAAAGCATAGATCCCCATTTCTTTGTTTGAAACATTCTTAAAAATTGGGAAGGGAGACTTACCAGAAGGTTTGATCCCAAAAAGGTTTGTCCACCACCCCAATGGGGCCCTTACAGCACCTATATCTCTTGTTTCTAGGATAGAGCCTTTTGTATCTCCTGGATCCGACTGCAATATCCATGGGACCCCTTCATCTGTCAAGTCCTCAGTACCCTGGTCCTTTCCTTGACCCTGGCAGGTGCCCTGATCGCTTTGTCCCGAGTCAGAAGGTTTCTCGCCCAATGCCAAATTCAAATTTGTGCCTCCAGATGTTGCTCCTCGCTCGCTCACCATATTCATGTTGATTCAGCATAATTATGTTATTTTCATCACTATTTTAGATTAACTCTAATAGTGTTAGTAATATTGTTGTCACAAACAGGTGGTCAGCAGAGAAAGGGAAAGGAACTCGCAGTCCCTCGGGAGGAGTCCTTTGACAAGGACCTAGATTTTAATTTTAATATTTGTGATGACCCGGCCTCTGCAATTAAAAAATGCCTCCAAAATTTTGGAAAAAGAGTGACTCAATTGGCATCTATATTCCCTCTGACTCCTGAGTCACAAAAGAGGGAAACAGAATTGATGCACCTATCTCAAAATTATTGAGTAAGTATTAATGTAATTTTTAATTATAAAAAAAGTTCAATAATAGTTTTTATGTTCTACTAGTCTTTTATGTCATTAAAAAATAAGCAGATACATTTTTTTTACAGCCTTTTTGCATAATTTTGATCCCCGTGGCCATGATGAGGATATTGCAGGTGGTTCAAGTAGATCTAATGTTGGACTATCTTTTTTTTACACTATAACAATATTGTCCATGCTAATCACTGCTTTTATTATGCTCTAACAATCTTATTCTTCAGCACCTGTCAATGATCATTTACTATCGCCACCTCATACGATGACAGACTCAGATGTACTACCTCCTGCAATTTTGACAATGCGTAGCATGGCCACAGATGCCATGGCACCACATACTCATACGTAGATTTTATTTTCTCTGTCATTATATATATATATATATTTATTTATTTATTTATTTATTTCCCTTGAAGTATTCTTTCTTAGGGGCATTTCGTAATGGATTCAATTTATGCAACAGGAGATGCATCACATGATGATGAATTTCTTGGATGTACTTGTATTCCTAGTATGAGAATGGTGAAGGATTGCATATTGCTTGTTCGCGACAAATAAGGAGTTGCCTTGAAAATAGCAAAACTTCCAGGTACTTTAAAGATTAGACCTTTCTTTTACTTTACAATCGTATGTTAATTACACCTTGCATTCAATATGAGAAGATTACATCTATTGTATTCTTATTTTATACTATTATATCCTTCAACTAATGATCCCATGATTATTTTGCATGGAATCATGTTTTTTTATGGTAAACTTAGTGACGAGTGTTTGCAAATATTCAGGCCCACCATCTGTACATCGTGGAACATAATATCTAAACTAAAACCCCAATCCACTATTTTTATTTCATATCATTGCTAGGATAGTTATCATTACATCCATTTCTTAAACTATATTAAAGGTAAGTTCGCTTCATTTTTGAATCTAACACTGTTTTTTTCTTAAAAGGTGGAAAGTCCAAGATATAAAGTTAAAGGATGCTCTCGTAGAGAGTATGACAAACTTATTTGGGCCTTGTGCATTTGAGAAGGATAATCTCCTTCAGAAAGTCAGGTTATGTTTGAGGTATATTAGGGACCATTACAGGTGTACATTATCAAAAACCCAAACTACCAGTGCCCCCCTTGCATTCCTGATTTAGAGTGGCAACGTCTTATTATGGATGCGAATGAGAAAAATGAAATACAAAAAGGAATTACACCACCAGACCACAAAAGAAGGTATTTGATACTATTAAGAATGTAATTGTGTACTAAATACTCTTCATATTTATATTAACTAACATATTTCAATCTCTTCATAGATTTCCTGACACATCAAAGGCAACAAAGGCAGGACTAGAAAAGCATGGGCAACACAAGCTCGGCTTTGGTGCTTATTCCAAACTTGTTGCACGAGTTGTAAGTGTTAATATTATCATATTTATATGAGGAAAAATACGATCTGTAGATGGGTTTTAACACTGAAAATAATAATTTGATCTTTATAATATTTATTTATAATTTGCAATCTTTTTTGTTTTGATGAAACAATGAAATAAAATTTGATGATACCAAGCAAAAATGCAGGGCTCGAAGTTCAATATAAGTCTCATAGAAGAGGACAAGAGAATTGGCTTCCAACAAGGCTATAAAGTCATGGTTGAAAGAATAAGAAGTGCACAAGGTTCTATTGATGGATCTGTCGTGGTAAGTAAGATAAATGATGATTATTTCAAATTTAATTATTTACCAATTAGTTTATTTGATCTTAAGTTCCAACATAAAATGAGTATATTTGTTTTAAGTAAGCAAACAATTATAACATGAATGCATGTGAAATTAGAATGCAACCTACCGATTCTGGTACACAACCTGTGCAGGATGATGTTGATTCAGATGTGCATCACAGTGATGGAGGTATACATTTTCTATTCAATTTTTTATATGTAATTAGTGTAGAGGTCATTGTTAATGAGCAGGTTAAGGTTGAGTCCAGACAACCTGATCTTGAAGTTGATGATGTGACCAGATCAGGTAAAGAGCTATATGATTATCTCCTTTAAAGTACTGAAATAATTGTAACAAATTATAATAAAATGTTTTTAAATTAACCCTTTTATATGTTATTGCAGATGACCCCCCTTTGCATCAACAGAGAACTAGGCCTGCATTGATATCCGATGAGAGGGGAGATGATCATGATGACATTGATGCTCCTCTTAACGATTTTTTCTTAAAACGGAGAAAACCGAAGAAAAAAAAGAAATGATTGTCATCTATGCACCTTAATTAATAATGACTGATTTTTATGTGCCAATGAAATTAATTATGTGCTATTGAATGTTCATAAATTTTATAATGTGTTAATGAATGTTAATGAATGTTATCATGTGATAATTAATGAATGTAGCATTTATCCCACTCTCAACATTGCAAGGCTTCAAGTGGTATTCTGAGATTGGTTTCTCCATCTCCCACTTACATCTTGTCTTTCTCCTAAGAAATCTTACCAAGCTCCGATACCACTTGATGTAGAGCTTATAGCTTCACTTGTCCTCTAGGACTGAATCTCTCAACTTTTCAAGTAGATCTCTTACTATAGGCTCTACACCTTTGAAAACTATAGGCTCTACACCTTTGAAAACTACTTCTAACTTCCATATAGCATCCAAACTTGATGATTCAAGTTCCTATTTTGGGTTGATTTGGACAGTCACTCCCAATGAACCCTAATTGGGTACACCAACTATTGGTAAAACACAAGAGGCTATGCAAAATTGAGCATTGATCATATGGTAGTCTTGAATGCATTTTTTGTTTATGATGATAACTTAGCAAGTATAATATGCAAAGATGATCTCGATGGAAAGAAATAAATAACATTGGGTAAAAGCACAATAATTTGTCACCCTTTTTACAAAGGAAAAGGTTAACAACACCAAAACTGTAAAACTTCAAGGGCATAAAAGTCACCTTTTTGTTGAGAATTTGAATATGATGTAAACTGATTAAATGTGTGAAATGGGATGCATTATATGCCTATAATTATTTTTCAAAAAATTGAACCAAAATTAATATGTTTTTTGAATTTTTTAGGTCTATTTTTCATTTTCTAAAAAATACTGTAAATCAGGGAGTTTACTTCCCACCAAATCACTATAAGTAAAACATTTTTTTTCCTCCAATTTTATAATATGTTTTAGATGACATGTATATCTAGTTCAGAAAAAAAAAAAAAAAGAAGGGTTTTTGATGTATAGTTTGCCCATTATAAGTATTCAAAGTGGAACTTACTTGAAATCAACAGTTTTTGTCTCCCGCCATTTTTTCCCTATCAAAACTATACCAAAAACCAAATAAATTACATATTATTGAAGAGGACTCTCTTCTCTAGCGCTATCTATGATTTTAAAAAAATTATATGTGATTTAGAATTTTTTTATATTATCTGAATCAACGACTTCTGAAACTTTTAATAACCTTTATGTAGTTTTAATGAATTTGTTCAATGTTTTGTAGTCGAAACAATATAAAATTTATATGTCAATAATTGTAGTTCCAAGATCTAGAAAAGGGTACTTTTAGTTTTTTGACATTGTCTAGTTTGAGCAGAGAAAAAATAGCAGAAGTGCAAAATTCTAGATTTTTTATATTTTTGAAGGTTTGGCTGCCAACATGGCATGCCACCTAGGTAGAATCGGCCCAGTCAGACTCAGTCGATTCCTACTAGCCCTCACATTGGCTCGCGCATGAGCCTACTTAGGCATGTAGTGCCCATTCGATGCCACGTTGACTCGGTCGAGTTAGAATGGGTCAAGTCTGACTGGGCCAAGTCTAACTGGGTCGAGTCAATCAAGTTAGCTTAAAAGGTGACAGATTATTGTGCTTTTACCCCCATTAGATAATTTTATGTAATCATACTTCCTTGGTCTTAATCAAAGTTTTTGTGACCCTCTTTTATGTTCTCGATACCTTCTGGGAAGTTACTAGACCTAATTATGACCTTAACTAGGAGTTTGGACCCTAAAAACATCATTTTTATGAATTTTTAGTCCTTTATGAAATTGAGCATCGATCATATGGTTGAATTGACCCTTACAGTCAGTTGAAACAAGGTAGGTTGTGGAGGAATATTGGTACAGTGTCGACTGATATTCCACTCATTTTGATACATTTCTTGCTAGGTTCTTTCAATGTGTTGGTCCTCATGAAGTCATCGCTCTTTGTCTTCTAGTTGTGTGAGAGCTTGGTTTTCAAGATTTAAGGATATTTTCTTTGTGGTTGATTAATACAAGCACATTCTAGACAACTAATTTCATTTTAGTTTTTAAGTTTTTGGATTGCTAAATAAAATTTCTTAGGTCGGAAGTTTAAACAATAATTATTTGTTAATGTTGTAACAAGAGTTAAAAATAAAGACTAATTCATGTTGTTTATGTTTATTATTCTACATATGATTATGAGTTTCATTTCAAAGTATCATATGATATATAAACCATCCAAAACAAGGCTAGAACAGGGTTTAGTTTAGAAGTCCTCCTAAATCGGTGCTTCGGGAGGACTACAAAAGAAAATTGCAAGTGAAGAAGGTTTAGTCTCTTTGCTAATCGAGAATGACAGTTTCGATAGATCGCACTCTTGGCACACCAGTGTCCAACATAGATTGAGATGCCTTATCAGAATTCAAATCTCAAATCTAAACTTGGTAAGACAAATTGAAGTTAATGAGCAATAAATCACCATTATAATTCAAGAAACATGAATCTCCATATTTTACTCTTTTTTCTTCAAAACAGTATTAAATTTCATATTTTTTTTACTAAGATATTAATCACAATTCAAATTTTGGAAGTACAGCTATCATTACGTTCTTGGTCTACAAATATGAATGAATATTTCACTCTTTCAAAGTTAAAGTAAAGTTTGCAATCTAGAATATAAATATTGGACTTTCACTCTTCCAAACCACAACTATGGTAAAGTTCTTGAACTGAAAATGCAAATATTGGGAAGTACAATAACAGTTGAAATTCTCAAACCAGATTATTTAATATTAGCTTTCCACTTTGCTATAAGCACCTACAAGTGTATTCTCCAATAATACATTGGACTTACACTCTTCTTTGTTTGTGATGAAATTGTAAATTTGTGTGCAAATAGGGTTTTTGGCCCTTCTTGTCCAACAGAGCATGTGTACGAGGAAGGGGAAAAAGACGTGGCTTTATCTGCACTAAACGGCATCAATGGTGGGTTATTTAGGCTCTTTATTATGTAAATATTCTGCACTATTAACATAAGTTTAGGATTTTATCTATTGTTTGATTAATTTGTTTCTCTTTGTTTTTCTCGGCCTTTTGATCTTGCTCTCTATCATCATATTCAAGAGAGTGTTGAAATTTTTGCAAGGCTTGTTGGATTTTATGAGCTAGGCAACATTTCCAAGGAAATGTTTGAGCTTAACTTTGCTCCACCTAGTGAGAAAAATCCCTAGCTATGGAACCCTATTGCAAAGATATTGGATTTATAACTATTTTTTGTTGTATATATATCATGTTTCTAGATTCAGATTTCTTTGTTGAATTGTAATTAAGTCCATCTCTTAATTAAATGTTGATCCGATACTGTAACCAAATTTTGTGTGTAGATAGATAGATGTGACATTGATTTCTGGTTATTCGTCAGATATGTGATTGTAGTGCAGCTGATAAATGAAACTCTCTTCACAAATGTGTAATCTAGTTTAAGATTGTGTATTCTTTTACTATTATATAATTAAGTTTTCATTGTTTTGCATGAAGTAACTTACAATCTATGGTATGTCTACTTCTGAAGAGAATATGTTTGATATTCTGAGTTTCTAGAAATGTTTGAAGTTTTGTGTAATCTATGGGTTTCTGAATTTAATTTTGATATTATTTGAGCCTTGAAATTCAAACCTTTTGTGATATCTCAGTGGAATTTAATTACACAGCCAAATCTTGTGTGTAGTTGTTTTTTTTGTTAGATAGAAATCAAGGTGTTATATAATAGGAAAAGACATAAATAAAATACAATGTTATTTTCTATTGCTTTTGTCTTATTTAGTGATCTCAATCTTATAGAGTTAGAATGCTTCACTTAAGTTGGTAGTGGGCATTTGTGTTTGTTTCTTTAAGATATAAATTGAGGTTTGAGAATAGGTTGGACTACATTATACTTTCTGATTATTCAAACAAATTTTGAATGTGGATAGATAGTTTAATGGTTTTTCATCAGAGATGTAACTGTAGTAGAGTCGATGCAATGGAGATGTGAGAGGGTTTTGAAAATGCGATCACAATAAGGATCATAAATGGTTTAATAGCAGCCTTTTTTCAATATTTATCTAGCGAAGAATGGTTTGAGAGATTTGGAGGGATCACTATTAAACTAAATGTATAAGATCAACACTTCACAATGCATAAATAATAGGGTTTACTGTCTCATAGGTTTCTTTTGTCTTGTGGACATTAACAGTTGATTGCAGCCATTGTCTTGACCCATAAAACTTGATATTAGCTCTTTCTCATACCTTTCATAGCACTGATTTTTTTTTCCAAAAACAACAATGAGTCTCCATTTGCTATTGAGTTTCACCTTGATGCAGTTTAAGAAACTCACCTTGTAACATTGGGGATCTTGACCTTGTGAGAAATCCATTTCCTTTGTACCCTTCATATTTCTAATTGACATTTCTCTAGGTTAAATATAAATCTGAACTACTCCCTAACCTATATCCTTGGGTTGTATACATACTATAACAATTAACCCTATGTCAATGACACTATGCACTGTTGTAATATTTTCAAGTGAACATTATTGACTGCACTTTTGGTTTCATCTTCTCAGAAATATTGATTTCTTTACTTGTTGATATCTTGTCACGCTGCATTTTCACTCGTCAACTCATGTATTCTCTATTGCTATTGCTACAACCACATGATTTATTCTCCTATTATGTATATTTTTCTCATTGGTGTATTCTTATTGTCCTATGACTATTTCAATGCACTTAAAACAATAACACATCCTCCTTAAAGAAATAATCTGAAATGAAAGAAAGAGCTATTTGTCACAAGATCTTTCTCAAAACTGTAGTTTTCCCCATGAAAATGACCTCTTTCATGAATGCACATGCTTTGACACTATAATGTCTCTGGTTTGAAAATAATTCTTTTCTTGAATCTGAAACCAATGCTTTTTGTAAATTGTGGATTTCATTACATAGTAACTTTGTAGACTCTATTTTCTCAATAAAACAATCCCCTTGAATATTTCTCATGTGAAACATCCATATGATAGTTGTTTTAAATCCATTTTATTGGATTAGAAGGTTTTGATACTGGTGATCTGAATCTTCATTACCTACCTTATAGTTGTATCTCTTCATTGAATATGATTCATGATTTTTGTTATGATATTTATCGCTACAAAATTACTTTTGGATTAGTAATTGATGCTTTTATACTTGTAGTCCACTGCATTACTTTTGCTTCATGCTTTGTTTGATATGAATGTCTCCGAATGAATATCTATCCTCGAGATGATCTATTATTCATGTTGCTTATAATTGATGTGCTTCTTCATGAATTTGATACACTTGATAATGGTAGACTCTTTTACTATGTTCATTATTTTCCTTAACAGTTTCATCATAAATTTAGAAGATAGAAAAAATCAGACTAGTCTGTTTCATATTGTCCTTCTCCATATAAAGATTTTGTTCAAAATTATTGTGATAGCCATTCCATGACATTTAATTTATCAAAATGTACCTTTTTATTTTGATTCATTGATTACTACCTTCCTATGATGAAACAAATGTTGAAATAATTAGTATTTACTTTGTATACTTTCGCTGCTCTTTGACATGGTTGCTTAAGAATTCAAACTTTGTTGCAAATATCTTGTAGCTTTCCTTCTGAATATCATAGAATTTTATAACATCATTTCTTTCCATTGGATATGAACATTTTTCCTTTATGAAACCATGCTCTTCCTTTCTTAAGAAATGTAGTTCTGAATGTTGATAACTAGCCAGTGTAGATGTAAATGACTAACAAAATAGATGCAAATGATTGTCCCACTTACATTGTTGATTACCAGTATTAAAAATGGATTAAGGTCCTACTTCATGCACATGATGTGTAATATATATCCCTTGAAGTAACCATCCTTGTAACCATGATTTCTCTCTAAAACAACCTCTCATGAATACTTTCATTAATTGCAAGCCTTTCTATTATATAAAAAAGCCTTACATGCACCTGAAAAATTGCTTTTAGATCTCTTGGTGGAATCATAAATTTGAACCTTTTCTTATAGCTATCACAAAGTAAAATTACAATAACACTACATAATATGAAGTTGTCCTTTTGAATGAAGATGTTGTTTACAAAAACTGCACTTCTAGATTGATCACACTTTGCATCTGAAGCTTCTAATTGTGTCATCTTAACAGTGAATTCTGTTGACGGGTTTTGTGAGACATGTCAGATTCTCCTAATGTTGAACTATGACTGGATATCTCACCCATTTTGACCATTATCTTCAATAATGATGAGCTTAATTACATTTTGAAGATTCATGTTATGTCTCTTTATAACCTCACCTTGTGCTTATTGTTTCATAATGAATGCAGTGATTACAATTGACTCCATTGATTGTTTTCTACAGATGTACTCTATAGTTTAAATCTCATACATAAAAATTGTATCCTCCATTAAATATTTGTCACTTAAATTTGATTATGTAACAAATCAATGTACTTTTGATTGTCGTCCACATGATTTTTGGAAACATTGGGTTACCCCTTACACACAAATAAACTTTGCTGAAATTTTTAGCAGGAATGTACTCATTGTATCTATCTAATTTGACCACTATCTTGATGGCCTTCTCTCCCTAATTTGTTACAATGGTCATCTCTCCTTTCATAATACATGTTTCTTTCTCAGATGGTCGATACAACACCTTTCATAGCATCTGAAATATGATGCTTCACATTCAGTATCCTCTGTTTGATAATTACATATGTTTTCCTTAGTACTTCATTTTCCAATCTACATCAAGATGTGTACAGTTGGAAGGTTTCATATTAGAATAACATGTCCCTTCAACAACTTGATGTTTATTTCAATAGTTTGTCCTCAATCAATGCCTCCTATTCACTTCATGTAGATTTGGACATTTTCCAAAGAAATGAGTGTTCATGTTATGCCACCTCATACAATTTTGATAGAGAATTTGCTTGCCTTTTGGCATTACTCCAGAAAATTATTATGATTAAATTTTTTTTTAATCATTGTTTATGGAACATTGTGATCAACGCTCTCACGAAAAGATGTGATAATAATCTAAACTTAATATAAGCAATAGGAAGTTGAATGAAATGTAACCAGTGCCTTCGTGATCTTCATAGGGGAAAAATCAATGGAGAAGATTTTATTGGGGATAGACATGGAAATTATCTTGTACATCACTAGTTTGAAACCTCTTAAGGCCATGGGGAGATCAACTTCAATGTTAGAAAATTATATGGAAAGAATGAATGCGTTAGATTGTTCTGATGGTCTTGCTTCTCTATGCAAGATTGGTTAGATGCAGCAATCATGTCCTCTTTTTCAAATAATAAATGCCTTTGGTGTAATTAATTGGCAATTGATATTAAATATCTTTTAGTTTTCATTTGATCATATTTGTATTCAATTATTAATTGATAATTTATATTAATTATCTTTTAATTATCATTAGAGTTGCTAAATGTGTGACAACTAGAACCAAATTTTGTTTATACTAAGTTTAACTACGCCCTTAAGGAGTGACCCAATTAACTAATATGTGGATTGCAACAGTTTCACCTACAGGCATTTGATCCCACTGTAACAATAAATGGCATCCCATTGTGCACCTCTTACAAGTTTTAGGTTTGATTCTCCAATCGCCATGAATGTTTTCTTCACATCTTTTTGCTCAATCTCAAGGTCAATAGTTGTCGCAATAGACAATAAGAATCACCTAGATTCCAAAGCTTACCAATCATAAAAGAAACCTATCATAATCAATTCCCTTGTGCTTCTCAACACTACCATCAGAACAAATCTTCATTTGGACAGCCAACCAACAAGTTTAACAATACCTTTGGACTATAGCTTTTGACCTAATGAATAGGTTTCCTTCCTCAATTTTATCTATAGCTTCTTATATAATGAATAGGTTTCCTTCCTCAATTCTCAAAATTTCAATCTTGCTTCATTATTATTTGTATCATGTCTTCAAGTATTGGATAAATGTCATGCAAATCTTTTGTCATATATTTCATTATGAAATCGTTTGTACATATGGGTTTGTCATCACCATTCTTAAATAGTTAAAGGTAATTTTTTAATAGTTGTTTATCATTTCAAATATATAAATATAGGTAACTTAACTGTTTGAACTTGTTTTTAGAAAATTGATAATTTTAGGATATAACCTTATTTATTTTATTTGAATTTTTTCTTAATATTTTACTATATTCCATGCTTTGAGTCTTTCTATTTTGGAAGGAGATGGTTTTATAGTTTTACTCTCTTCTGATTATGGATCGTCCAATGTGATTTGAAATGAAACATCTATGATGACATAGTTTATGCAAACTGTATATCTTCATGTAGGGTAAATGTTTTGTTGGAAAAATGCTAGGGATATGAAATTCCCATTCTAAAATGGGGACATATGGGTTGCTTTTGTGATTGGATTTGAAAGGCTCAGCCATGATATAATCTATCTGGAATTCAACTGTTAAAATTTGTAGTTTTCTTTTCATCTCTCCTATTTCTAAGAAAAATTAGTATAAAATGTGATATGCAATGTTGATGATTTTTTTCATATCATCTAATACAATTTTATTTTTATCAAACTACATTTTTCTCTTGATAGATTACATCCTCATACCATTACATTCAATGGATTGCAAGAATTTGAGCATTTAATACTATGGGTTACATATTTGATAATTTTGAGTGAATGATATTGAATGTTGTTTATTGGAAATATAGGCACAACCATTATGAGATGGGATGTCAAAAAAAGGAAAAGACGAGACCAAAGAAAGGAAAATAAGAGATGAAGATGGCATGGTTAGCATACTTTTTCTTCTTTTTGAAACTGAGTTGTATCGGAACACAATGAAAACATAGAATACATAATATGAATACATTAAATCATTTGCTATGCTTTAAGCTATAAATTTGCATGAGGTTCCTAAACATAAATTATTGTATAGTTACAGTTGATAGAATGTTTATTGCAGAGCAATAGTTTGAACATAGTATTCTTAACGTATACTTGATTTATGAATGCCTTGTCAAATTCTCCATTATAGACTTTAGACAACCTACAAATGCATCTACTCTGCCTCTACCTACAATCTCCCTCTCTAGATTCTAAATCCTCTAAAACCATAATACTCTATTATAAAACTCCAGCCCTTAAATCTCAAGTCAACAATACCTTTATATCAACAATTTTGTTTTGAATATTTTATCTTTCAGCTGTAAAACATGGAACAAACCTAAACATATGAACCAGGATGATAAGAATGGAGAAAAGCATTTTATTTGCCTCTTCATTAAATGTAAATTTCACTACTCTTTTAGATGAAATTCAACCTTCAGAACATAAAATTTTTGCTAACAACTGATAAGTAAGTTTGACAGTGAAAGATGGTGCTGAACCAACATGAGATCATGTTGTTGATAACACTGTAGCAATTCTCTCAAATACCACAAAGCTCCAATAGGGATGATTGATTGATTGTGTGTCTGTTTAAAGTTTAAAATTTGAGGAAGGAAACCTATTCATTAGGTAAGATAAGACTACCTTTGGACAGCCAACCAACAAGAATTGAGGAAGGAAACCTATTCATTAGGTAAGAAGCTATAGCAACCACTTCTACCTAAACTTATGTTCCATTTCAATGCAACTAAGCATACTCCTATTCCATCAATGTCATATTCATTCATTCTACAACTCCTATTTGTAATGTCCCAAATTTTAATAAAATATCTTAATTAGGTTAATTAATTAAATGGTCCTAAAAAATTAAATAATATCATATGGGCTTATTTAATTAATTAATGTAATTAATTAAGGGCCCAAATAAAAAGTAAAGTTTGTCTTTTGATAGTTCAAATATATGCTTGTAATGGGTTTTTAATAACAAATAACAAACAACATTTTGCACCTCTTACAAGTTTTAGGTTTGATTCCCTTTCGCGGTTGTAAGATAAGAAAATAGAGATTGTTATGTTTGATTTTTTGCTATTATCCTATCTTACATTTAAAGGAATGTATGTTTATTGAAATGTAGGGGTTAAATAAAATGCCCTCCTTTTATCCTTAGATACACAAATGAAGGATCCAAATTGATTAATCCAAAATGGAAGGATCAATGCATAAATAAATCAATCATTTGGAAATAAGAACAAAAAGGAAGATCTTAAGTACCCATTTATTTATTTGAATGTGTAATAGATTTAGAAAGATTGATAACTTTAATTGAAATGGATAGGAGAAAAGTACTAACCTTGAAATGTTGCAGATCTAAAGAATGTTTTTTTGGGGGGTCTGCACTCAGTTTTTGGAAAATTCAAGACCGGATCTAGAATAGAAATGCGGATACGAACAAAACCCAGAAATATTTTTTATGTTCTGACATAATTCTGATTTGTACCCTCAAGTCAATGTCACCATTGACCCAGAATTTTGATTCTGACCTAGGGAAGAATCGACCTAAAAATTATCTGACAGGAAATCTGTTTTTGAATCTCAAAAGTTTTCCAAAAAGGGTATCTGAATCCGCACTCTGATCTATTGTTTCGAACCTGTACCTACAATAAAAATGGTTTGTTTATTGGGGGGAGGGGTTTGCCTTGGTCAAACCCCAGTTTTGGAATTAACCTTAAAGTATAATTGAAATTGCATAAGTAAAACAAAGTAAATGAACAAATTCATCTTGCTTGTAGAAGTCCTTGTGGTAGATTTGAATCCATGAATCCACAAGTATGTATGCACCAAAGAGAAAAGAGAATGTAGAATGTAGAATGTAGAATGTAGGATGTCTTCAATTAATTGCTTTTAGATCTTAAACGCCAATCTTGAATGGATTTTTAAATAGGAAGAGGCTTGGAGGAATGTAGATGAAGAAATCTTCAACAAGAGGGCTCCATGGAGCTTGAATCCTTCAATGGCCACCAATGGATCTTCTTGATGAAAATGAGTGATTGAGAAGTGCTTGAGAATGGATGAATATTTCAATGGCTACTTGGCTTGCTTCAAATCTTTCTTCTTCACCTTTGGATATCACTCTTAAGTCTTTGAATTCTTCCAATGATGATTGTCAAGTCTTAGATTGCTTATTTCTCTTGTGGTTAGAGAAAATGAGAGGAGAAAGCTTCCTCTTATATGAAACTAGGACACACTCTTCTAGAGAGGCCTACATAGGAGAATTAAATTCAAATTAGACCCATGCCCCTAGAAGAGGACATGTATTAAATATAATTTAAGATGTGTTGTTCCAAAGATCGAAACAGGCGACTCGGAAGCAAGAATTAACTTTTTCCAAAGACCGACATCCAAAAACCCTAAAATTCTAAAATTTGAATACTGAACCTGGAAAAGGTTGATTGTGACCTAGGTCAAGGTTGAGGTTGACCTTGACACTGAGGTCAAAGTCCCAGTTTTTTAGTCTGGGTGCCAGAAATAGGTTGGAAAAAGTGGAAATGGGGTAGAACAGGGGTAAAGCCATATCCAAGTTAGGAACCCATTCAAGGCGCTTGACATGACCCCAAACCACTTACTCAGAAGGCTAAACTAGTCTACAATGGAAGTGCTTCCATTTTCTGACTATACATTTAGCCCCCACTTTAGCAAGAGTATGGACTCAACGCAAACTCTTGGTAAAGGAGATCATAAAGAATAGATAATCTTATTGAAATCAAAAAGGGACAAATAAATCCTCAAGCCCCCAAGGGACTTAAGTCTTTAGCAACCCTAAGATCATGATAAGAGAGACATCACTAGTTAAGGAGAGAGAGAGAGAGAGAGAGAGAGAGGTTACCTCATCCAATGAGAACTTATGTTCTATTGTGAACCACACAAGTGTTGATGGGGTTTTGCTGACCGGGTCCACCAATAGTCATAAGTTATCATCGGGTACCAGAGATATCGGCCAACCCTGCCTGTAAAGGTTATCCGGGGGAGTTAGATTCCCTAGGCCTTCAAGCACCTAGGTGTCGGGTCACGACGGTGCGGGGCTCAGTTGGGAGAAGTGACTATTTTTTAGGGGGATAGCTAGTTTCTTCAACTCATTCCCTCTGGAGATTCAATAAGGTAAGGTTTCCCCTAGCACTCTACACTTAGCAAATAAAATGAAAAAGATCTTGCAGGGTTAGAAATACTTCATCTAACTATAGTCATGTTTAAAAATCCAGAACATTAATAATACTCTGACATACTACACTAAATACTGAATAAATACACAACCATCAGTTAGAATTTCATCAGTAGCGAGGGAAAAGAGGTCATGTATCTATTTAACATATCAGAGTAGAAGACATAAAGAACATAAAACATGAAATACCATTAACTCGAAAGCAGGAATGCCAACAACATCATTGCAAAGAACTTTCCCTTCTTCATTAATGTCTCTTCCAACAAGCACTGGTGCATGATACAATGATGGCTCTAGGGGAGTGTCTAACTATTGAAAATAGAACAATGGAGCATTGAGCTCTGCAACTAAAAATGAGAAATTTGCCTTTCTATTACTGTGGACAACAAAATCATGAATTTCACTGACCCTTGGAAATGGGCCGGTCTGGCTACTTATACAATTCTCTTTTAACCCTAACCCTATTTTACATCATGTTTTAATAAAATACAATATCTGGGGGCCAGTACTACCTGTGCCACCCTACAAAAGACCTTGAGACAGAATAGGCATGCTATGTCAGAAGAATGAGGCAAGAATATACAGAGGAAGAATCAACCTCGAGAAGAGAGCCAAGAAGGAGAAGGAAGAAAGTAGGTCCCCTAGGGATTGAGGTTACATGCCTCATAAATGGGCAATGCAGTGCCCTGTCTCCAATGCACCAGGTGTACCTCTGAGTGGTGCCTCGAGAAGACCATTCTGTCAGAAAACCAACTATTGAGTCGACGCCCCCTTGATGTAGCCAATGACCCTCTGACAGCCTTTATTAACCGCTTCTAAAATTGGTCGGTTGGCCTCGGGGACCAGGACATAGATCACTTAAAAGAATATAAAATTTTGGATCCGGGATCCAGGAACTTACCTCCCCAAAAGAATAAAGAATACCCAATGTTTGAGTCTTTCTCGGCCTCCGGAGAAAACTCAAGGTTGCTTATTATCATTGAAAGCCTGGAGGAGGTGGGAAATGCCATCTTCATCTACATCTCTTAGGCTAGCCCTTTGGTACTTAGCCACTTCAATCTGTTCCCCCAGGTCCGGAACATTCTCTTTAAACTCGTCGGCCATTTTTGTCGCGTCATGACCACTAAGTATCATGCGAGTTAATTTTGTCATTTGGGCCCCATCTATCCCCTCCGGGGATTGATATTGGGACTTCATTATTTTATCAAAACTCCCCAAAACTGAATCCTCTGGTGTACATGTATCCATGCTAAGGGGGTCAGCCCCAGAAGTCTTTATTACAAAAGACTTATATAAACTGAAAGAATATTTTACCGTATTGACTTTATCCTGTAGAGACCCTACCAATTGCTTGGTTCCCTCCAATGTGAGGTCAAGTCTGGAGTACTAGATCCTCACAAAATCAAATGATTCATCCACCAGAATTCTAGATTCATAAATCATATCCTCTCCCAGGCCAAGGAGTTCTTCAAGCTCCACCTTCCATGCTTGATAATTCTTGATATCACCCTCCCACAGGTTAATAAGATTCTCTGCCTGTTGTATAACATGTCGGGCCGTATATAAATATGGGAGGGTGGATACCAGGAAACGCCAGGTGTTTCCTATCTGCAGGGCAACCCACTTGTCCACTCCCTTGGCCTTCTTCTTCATAGTCCACAGGGAATCTATGTCACTCTGTGGTAGATCTTCAGAGGTGGAGGCCTCCAGAGGAGCAGCGTTGATAGTTCAAGCCAGCTCAGTGAGCAACCCTATAAGGTTTGCATTTTTTGCCTTTTCTATTTTGAGCCTCTGGGCTTCCTTTTCATAAGGGGCTTCCACTACTCTAGTTGCCTCCTTCAGCAAGTCCACCTTGCCCTATTTTCCCCTTTTTCCAAGTGATACCTCTGCAACGTTATAATCTCCAAGCTCTACAATTGCTTCATCGGCGCCTAAGGGAGGTGTCGCCACAATGGAAACTATTTCCCCACCCGGCCTGGTTTGAAGAGTATGAACCATCCAAGCTTTCTTGGCCTTTGGCGGGGCCTGGACCTAAGCCATCATTTCGGCCAGGGAGAGAGAATTTACAGGAGTGGATGGAGCTTTTCTTTTTCTTCTCTCTATTAACCACTAAGGCGATAGGGGTGGCCTTCCTACCAGAATCTATTCCCTTGGTTCTTCCCCGGTGTCCTGTGGCTGTTGCTCCTCAGTGGCATGGACCTCATCCGTCCCTTTCCCTGCGTCTTCTTCATGAGTAATATTTTCCTCAGCAACCTCCATCTCCTTAGCCTTGTCCTCTGTGTTGATTGCTCTGTCTGGACTTTGGTAGGCTTCCTCGGGGATTTCCTCTTCATGCTGCTCCTCTTGTTGCTCTTGTTGTTGCTCGGTCTCTATTGCTAGGGTTTCTTCTTTTGCTGGCTCATCCTGTGGCAGTAAGGGAGGGACCAGGCCAAGATTTAAAGTTTGGGCTGCGGTAATCACCTGCCCAAAGGTTGCTCCTAGGAGTGGCGCCTGGAACGTGGCAGTTGGGGTTACGATTATTCCCGAAGGTCCAGTTCCCCCAGCAGATGCCATTTGTTCACCCTGCCTTTGTTGGTCCACCCCTGGACCCTACATCTCTTGAGCCTTGGAGGCAATCTCCAGCTCTGGCTCTCTTTCTTCTATCTGCTTTTCCTGCTCCTACGCAGGCTCTTGTTTAGGAGCTTCTTGCTCTGCAACTTCTTGTTCTGCAGCTGTTGGTTCTGCCTTTGGGACTTCTGTCCTTGCTTGTCTAGCATCCCCCTACAAATTTCCAAACTTTTCAGTTGCAAATACATCAAATTCCTCCTACAGAGGGGGACTGGTCGAGACTTCAGCAGGCTATGTTTCCTTCTCCAGCTCCGGAGAACTGGAAGAGAGGATTTCTACTTGTTGGGCCTAGGATGTTCCCATCCTCGGCTCTGCCTTGGGATTTTTGTTAAGCCTTTTCTTTCTTCGGGTAACCAAAGGTGGCCCCACATCCTTTATTGTTGTCGCTTCCATGGGATCCACCCCTGTTGCCTTTACCATTAAGGCTGCCAACGACGGGGAGGAAGAGGGATGAATTGGCCTGGCCATGAGCGTTGGAGTTGCCAGCCGTGTTATTAATTTCTCCCTCATCTGCTAGGAGGCTGCCACTAATTGTTTTATCTATTCTTTGATGGGCACTTCTTGCACAAGAGGGGTCATCTCTTTCTCTTTACCCTTATCAACTCTTTGCAAAGAAGTCACGGCCCCCGTAGTCAATTTTGGTGTCGGTTGGGCTGCTCAGCGGGTACTTCCAGGGCACGCCCTTTTGAAATAGGAACGACTTCACTCGACCACCTCTCAAGTGAAGTCATCAATTGTAGGCCCCTCCTGGGAATCCCAATTTATCGGTGGAAGAGTCCTTATATCGATCCCCTTTTCCTTGTACTGGGAATCGATAGTGGGGGCGACGTCTGAGAAATCCTCTAAGAACCTCTGGAGCTTCAACTTTTGTATCATGTCGGTCGTCATTCTGATGTAGTGCCAGTTCTGCACCTCCACATCATCTTGGAAATCTACCCAAAAATTCCCCATATGGATGTGATGGGGCTCTGAAGCCCGGGGCAGTGTTGTTGCAATCTTTCCATGTGGATCAAAATTTTTTCGTGCCAAATAAAACTCTCCCAAGTTGTAGCTTTTCAATTCATTGTCCACCTCTTTTGCGGTGGCCAGGCTGCATGTGTAGTTCCCACAGATGATTGGGAAGGGAATGTTGGGTATCTTTTTCAAGGCAAAGAGGGCATGCACCTCCATTATTTGCCTACAGTATTCCAAGAGCACGATTTTATCCCCACAATGTTTGGGCAACAATTAGGGTTTCCCAGAGAAGATGATGACCCTAATGTGTGCTATTGGAACTGGATGTATTAGTGTCCATAACTATAGACCAAATTCATCGCCTCTGAGGATAGGCAGTATCATGCGTCCCGGGTGGGTGTGAGCAGATTATAATAAACAAACACATCGTTTACCTGGAAAAAACTAGGGAAGCTGGCCTCCCATTAAACTTGTGGAAAATGGTCCCACGGTGCCTTTTGTCTCAGGCCAATCCTGAGCACGCCATCTGTGAGTAGGCTGTGGGCATGGGGCCTCTGCTGTGCCAGGGCCCAGAAAACATAGGAAGACATGTAAAATTTCTTCTTCCTATTCAGTTGAAGGAACTGGGAGTCGACATGGTTGGAAATTATTGTTGCCCAGTCAAAGTATCCTCCCTTAGTGGAGATGTCGAGGAGGAAGTAATACATCCATTTAGAAAATTCTTGGGTGGTGGGCTACCCAAAGACCTGAGCCAATGCTATCATTCCCATCTGAATGTTCTCTTTAAACTCAGAGCGGGGAATCTCTATCTTTATTCTCTTGGGGTCCCTCTTTGGAACCTTGAGCCAATGGGTACTCATGTATACCCGGGTGACATCCTCCAGCTGTGTAAATTGGGTCAAGGCATCTGTCCTTGTAACCACTGAGGCCTTGGCAAATTGTGGTATTCCCAGACCTGCCTGGAATGTGACTGGGTCAAGGGATACCAAAGGAGTAGGGTATCTGGTTGATTCTGCAGCTGCAAGCGTAACAGCCCAAATAGAAGAGTTGTAATTGGTGGCCAGTGTCAAGATCAGCTCCAGGGATTGCACAGAGGATGGGAAACAGTCTACCTTGAGGATTCTGGAGTCCCAGACATTGATTGCTAGCTGATCTCCAACCTGTTGCGGGATGTACATGATTTTTACCAAGGCCTGCATTTCTGGCCATGTCTCGACATTGGTGTCAGTAATAAGTTTGACTTTGGACTTGATCTTTGAGCCCATGATAACACTATCTTGCATGAACTTTATGGTCAGGAGCATCTTCTCTAGGGCCTTATCCATTTTGGATTTTACTACCACCCTAGTGGCCATCGCGTAAGGTAGCTCTAGACTTCTGGGTGGAGAGGATGCAGATGCTTTAGACATGCTTGGGAAATGGACTCTAGAAACCTGCAAGGCAAAGCGACCGTCAGAACGTATTAATCAAATAAATATTCTGGGGTCCAGAGATCTTACCACCATGATGCTTGCTTTTCCTGAAAAGTTAGTTTCATTCAAAATAACTGAAAAGCACACGCATCACATGAACTTAAGATTTTTACTAAACACCCAGGTTCAAGGATTTTATCACACTTGGTGAAGACATGGGATGGATGATGGTAGGAGATCTAGAGCCTGGAGAAGTAACCGTTGGTGAGGACGTGGAAAAAGGTAAGTCATCAAGCCCATGTGGGCGCCACGTGCATAGGTATTAAATAGGAGTTATGGCGATGACAGCGAAGCCAACTGTCTGAACATGTGAAAAGTGAAGGCCACTTGGTTAGAATTGATTATGCACATGGGATATTAATGAGGGTCTGACTGGTTTTATGGAAGAGAGAGAAAATTGCCTATTTGAAACCAGCTGAGAGCCGAGTTTCAAACAGGTGGTTTTCTGCCCCAAAATGAATTCATGGGTGGAAAACCAGTAACACAGGCGACTCGACCACCCTGCCAAGCCACCCAAAAGGATATACATGAAAGTTGAGGGATATATACATGGGAATGGAGGGATATACACAAAATATATATAAATGTACACATATATACATCACAGAATGACATCCATAGGAAACCAGGCAAGGCAGAGTTTATAAATAGCTATTCTACATATCCTACAAACTGACCACTTCTACGCAGAGGGCGGACAACCCTCTGGGAGAGCTGACCCACCAACGGGCGGTAAAACCAAAAAATAGGAAATAAATGAAATAGAAAAACAACAAACAAACAAACGATGAAAGAAACACCAAACAAACTAGAAGAAAAAAAATAAGCGGGAACAGAAACACCAACCTGAGAATGCTGAAAGGTGGAGGAAAGGAAGGAGTTACCATGGGAGCTCTGCAATAGCTACAGTTGTCAAATGGCCACAGCCCATCACCATGAAGCACTCACAATCACCTGAAAATTATGGAAGTGTTAAGCACTGATTATCGCTAACTCTCTGCAAATTGCTCTGTAATCGCTCTAAAATTGCTCTGAGTGCTTGAGTGTTTTAATCACGGTAAATGTGAAAGTGACAAATAAGTTTTATTTATACCTGTGGTAAAAGGCAGTCCACCTCCTCCCGGTAATCTCTGGACAAGCAAACCTCTGGACCCTAGACCCAGGGATTCCCTGCGACGATAACCTTAAGAACATCATGGTGAAGAATCCCAGAGTCTGGAGTCTGGCTCCCAATGAAGAAAGACCTCTGGCACCAGAGTCCCAGAGACAAAAAACCAAACAAATAAAACACAGCAATGGGGAAGAAAACCCTGGAGAAAGAAAACAAAAGGGAAAAAGACAAGGCAAGAGCCACAAGCAGAAAACAAACAAAAGAAAAAAAAGGGGGGACCCAATATTTTGCACACAAAATGTAGGGATGGGGATGCAGGGCATAACAAATGGCGACTATCTGGGACAAATGCCTTAGCACATTAGAGAACCATAGAAGCTCTGGTTAGCAAAACTGGAGCAAGCTGCTTCCCAAAGCGTCTGACGGGCAAAGAGCAATATATCTAAGAGAATCCAACCACACGGGAACTAGTCTGTAGCCCTCCATCAGTGGTGTCATGTGTGCTTTGGAAGGAAATCAAGCCAATGACCTCTGGGAGGAGTAGAGAAGAGGCACTAATTACATCGAACCAGTCATCAATTTGCTCGTTTCCCTCAGAGGCCAGAGTTTTGTCCCGCTTTTCCTCTCTTATTATTTTGTTTATTTTTGGGTGGGGAAGGCGGTACTTCTTTCACCATTAAACTTAAGCTTAGCTAATTTCAACGGTGGTACTTCTTTCACCTGTCCACCTACACTTAGATGTTTGAAGAGGGGATAAAACTCTGGACCCGAAAAGAATTCCTTAAAGTTTCAGACCTGGGTCAACCAACTAGTACAACTGATCTACCCTCAACGTGTCCAATTACTTGTTCCTTATATTACTTGTGTTCACTGATTGCCAGGCTCCCAGAGACAACATCTGATGGAGATTTCTCAAAATGTGCCACATCCTGTGAAACAACCCCGGAGATCGGGCTGACTCCACTGCGCTAAAGATAGATTCTAAAGTTCACCATGCCGCAGACATCATACCAAAAACTAGAGTTTATGCGAAGCATTCCAATTCCTGCAAGACAGAGTAAAACGTTGGGACCCCAGAAGAAAAACCAAAAATGAAAACACAAGCACCAAAAGAGGACTACCCCAGAGGGTAGCCAACAATGCTATTTACAAGACAGGGTACCTCGCAGCGAGGTACCTGAAAGAGATATTTACAAGCGAAAAGATTTACATATAATACAACTTTGGACAAACTTACCCTATTCAAAGTAGTGTTTGAGAAACTGTCCATTAACGGGCAATGAGACAGGTTCACCAGTCAGGGTGTTAAGGCGGTAAGTATTTTCCCCATAGATTTCTGAGATTAGATATGGTCTGAGCCAAAGCCGTTGGAACTTGGTATGTTTTCCTTTCTTTTTTTGGGCCTTGTCCCACAACAGGACCAGATCCAAGATTTGAAAAGCCTTGTATTGGGTTCTTCTATCAAACCATCATTTTACCACTGATTGATGATGCGCAAAATGTTTAAGGGCTGCGTCTCGCTGTTCTTCCATTCACACCAGGTTTAAGATCCAAACCTCCACGATGTTGTCCCTATTGCTAAATTCCTGCATAAACTATAAAACTGAGATCTGTAAGTTAACTGGGAATACAAGGTTCTAACCATAAACTAGATGGAATGGGGATGTTCCCAAGGCGGCCTTGACATGAATGTGATCCCCCCAGAGGGCAAATTTTAACTTTTGATGCCAATCCTGGGGATTCCATTCTAGCAGGTGTTTGATCACTTCAAGTAGATTTTTATTTGTTGATTCAGCAACGCCATTCCCTTGGGGATAGTAATTGCTGGAAAATTTCAAAGTGATCCTCCGATTGTAGGTCTATTTGAGTAACTGCGCAGAAGAAAATGTCAGACCATTGTCACACACCAAAGCAAAGGGCATTCCAAACCGTGTGACAATGTTTTCTTCCAGGAATTTAATAACTATGTCTGTCGTGTTGTTTTTGCACAGTATAGCCTCAGACCATCGATTGCAGTAATCAGTAGCAGTGAGAATGTATCGGTGGTTGGCAGATGAGTTGGGGTTGATTTCCTCGATGAATTCAAATGCCCACTAGGCGAAGGGCCTAGCCTCGAAGACTGGTTGTAAAGGCATAGCCAGGTTACGCTCATGATGCGCTATGGTTTGACAAGTATGGCATTTCCTAACATGAGTGTAAACATCCTTGAATATACAGGGCCAATAGTATCTGGCCTGAAGGATCTGATGGGCAGTGGCGTCAGCTGAGCCATGCCTGGTTCCAAACTACCCATGGAATTCATTAATCACTCTTACAGCTTTGTCTCTGTCGATGCACTGGAGGTACACTCCCTCATAGTTTCTGCGGTAGAGCGCAGAGTTTTTGATCATGAAGTGAGCACTTTTCATCCGCAGGGCGCAACATTTGTGGGGAGGTAATCCCTCTAGGCATTTATTATTTAGTAGCAAATATACCAAATCGGTATACCATGGGTCTTGGGTAATGGACTCCACTATGTAAGTTTGACATTCTATGCGGGGAGTCTCTTCCACCATTGCTCGACTTAGTCCCTATCCCTGGACTATCTTTATGGGCTGCATTTCTAAGTCATATTCCTGGAGGATGGCCATCCATTTCCCCTGTCTCTCACCCAATTTGCTCTGCATTAGCAGAGACTTGACGGCTTGGTCTGGAATGATAGCATGTACCTTGCTCCAGAGAATATAATGCCATAATTTCTTCACGGCGCGGACTAGAGAAAAGGCCTATTTTTCTAGTGATGAATATCGGCCTTCAACATTCTTGAAGGGGGAGCTCATGAAAGCTATTGGTCATTCTTCCCCTTCAACCTTTTGAGTCAACACTACCATAGCAGAGTGCGGTGAAGCAAAGGAGTAAATGTAAAATGGAAGGGAATAATCTGGACTAGCCAGGATAGGTGCTTCTGTTATTGTCTATTTGATCTAGGCGAACACCTGCTTTGCTTCAGGACTCCACTCAATCTTGGTATCCTTCTTCATCATCTCATTGAGCGGTTTGACTATTTCTGCAAATCCCATGATGAACCACCGGACGAAGTTAATCTTTCTGAAGAAGGATCGCATCTCTTTCTTGCTGCCAGGCATTTGTAAGTTTAGCAATGCTTCGACTCTGTCAGGGTCTATGGATATGCCCTTCTCAGAGATGATATGTCCAAGCAACTTCCCCTTGGTGAACCTGAATATGCACTTCTTGGGGTTGAGGGATATTCCATACCGGTGACATCTCTCACAGATCTGAGTGAGATGGGCGGAATGGTCACCCCTGTCCTGGGAAAAGATGGTTAAGTCATCCATGTAGATGATTATTCACCAATTCACAAGGCCCTCGAACACAATGTCCATGGCCTTTTGAAATGTAGCCCCTACATTGATCAGACCAAAGGGCATTCTCCTGTATGCAAATGTTCCCCACTTGGTGGTAAACATTGTTTTCTCTTTGTCTTCATACTTAGCCATGACCTGGTTATATCCAAAGCATCCATCCAAGAAGGACATCATCTAAGATTCATTCACTATCTGCAACACCTCATCCAATGAAGGGAGAGGGTGATTATCTTTCTTGGAGGCCTTGTTCAAGTTTTAGAAATCCACACAAAGGTAGATCTCACCGTTCTTCTTTCTCACAAGGACTAGGTTGGCAACCCATGTAGTGTGCCAGATTGGGAAGATTATCCAGCTAACAGTAGTTTTTCTACCTCTTAATGAATCATAGGTTCTATCAGGGGGTTGACCGGTCTTTTCTTTTTCCAAAAGGGCTTAGCATCAGGTTTCAGTGGAATAGTATGGGTCATGATGGATGTGTCATATGTTTTCAAGTCTTCATAACCCCAGGCAATTATGTCAATGTATTCTTGGAGAACCGTGAGAATCTTCTCCTTTTCCTTAGGGGAACAGGAGGTACCAATGTGAATCATCTTTTCCTCACCAGGCTGGCCGATGTTAACCTTTTCAAACTTTCCTCCCTTGGAGGAGGATGACACTTTTTCCTGGGCCCGAGGGTCTGAGTCGAAGATTCATTCTAACACAACCATCCCCTTCAGGATGGTGTTAGTAGGTACGTCCATGATCCCATCATCTTTGTCACCCTGCCCAGTATCATCGTGGTCTCGTTCTTCCACTATCTAATTTTCAAAGATGCCAACAGTTTCCATAAAGGCCAGGATATGTTGATCATCCTCAAAAACCTGAAAGTGGGTGACATTATCTAGAATGGATGGGGTGGGGACCATTTCAACTGAAAATCTCCAGAGTCATGAGCCGGCCATTGGCTCAAGTGTGCTGGCAGAAATGGTGAGGGCATCTAGGACATAGTTCTGTCGCTGGGGAATGAGGTCAATGCCAAAGGCATCAAAATCTTCAATAAGGCTCCAAGCCCGATTGCGGTATGCAGCCAGCCTTTTGTCATGGCATGTGTATTGACTCCAGACTTGTTTGACAATCAACTCTGAATCACCCAAAGCCTGGAGGCGGGTGATACCTTTCCTTAATGCAAATAAGATTCCAATGACCAAAGCCTCGTACTCTATGATATTGTTGGTACAGTTAAACTATAGTCTATAGGATGCGAGGAAGGACTTCCCTCGCGGGTTGATTAGTTTTACCCTAGCCCCGCAGCCTTGTTTAGATTGAGACCCATCAAACTTGAGGGTCCATAAGTCATTGTTCGTAATCTGGGGTTGGAGAAGGGGAGTAGCTTTTGGATTGCTGTTGGGAGATTTAGGAGGGGCTCCCTCCCAAACTACTGGCGTGGAGGTAGAGTTTACCTCTGAAGGTGTTTGGATTTGGGATTCCTTGGGAGATGACACTAGGGGAGCGTATCTCGTAGGAGCGTTGGGCTCCGAGGAATCAGGTACATGTTGTTTATTCTGTGTTTTCTGACTTTCAATCACCAATTTTTTTAGCATTATTAGAGTCAGTTTGGTCAGTCTTGAGTCTAGGTCTAAGTCTTTTATAGGTAGGAAATCTTTGCCAGGCTTCTCTTCCATTGCCTTTTTGTTCTAAGCTGGGTGGGATGTTTTCAAGGTCTCTTTAATTGGGTAGGTTGTAGCACCTGATCTGGCAAAGATTATGATCTTTCAATTGATGATCGTTTCAGTAGATGGAATGATGTTTGGGAGTCATAAGTTTCAGACATTCAAAAGAACTAAGAAAGATTCTTCATGTAATGGAATCAGCATTGAATCATTCAGGTTTCTAATTCATATCACAGTGTGAACAATCCATTTGCGGTAGAGAAATAAAGTTTGCAGTTGAATATATCAGGCTAGGTGCATATCAAAGACTGGTATGGATCAATTCTACAGGTCTCAATGATCCTAATGCAACAAACGGTGAGAAATTTTGTTAAGAGATGAGCGAGAACGAGCTCGGCGGGATTTTAGAAATCACCTTCTCCGTGGTGAAATTCTACCTTAGTTGGTAATTTTCTGCAAAGAGGAATTTTGCACTAGGCGGGTTTCACACCTCTCAAGAGATTTTCTGCAAAGGTAGAAAAGAAAGAGCGCTGTGGTGGACCCCACAACAGGTTTTCGAAGCACTTTTTGATTCTTCGGGTAAGAAAGACTCAAAGCGGAGAATTAGATTTTAGCTTCTCCGCAGCAGAATTCTATCTTAGTTGGTAATTTTCTGCAAAGGTAGAAAGGAAGAACTTTGCACTGTGCGGGTTTCACCCCTCTCAAGCGATTTTCCACAAAGAAGAACTTTACCTTGTGCGGGTTTCGCACTTAGTTGGTGATACTCTGCAAGCTTAGTTATAATAAGGTGGGCCCAATTTATAAAAAAAGGAATATTATATTATTGTTTTGAGAGACCAAATAAAGCATGTGCTTTAAG
Organism: Thuja plicata; assembly: GCA_018584345.1. NCBI lineage: Eukaryota > Viridiplantae > Streptophyta > Pinopsida > Cupressales > Cupressaceae > Thuja > Thuja plicata. The sequence continues at coordinate 1,640,868 of MU224840.1, read as the reverse complement.
TTAAGTAGCCCGCGCACTTAAAAATGACGTGTGGAAAAACAGGTAGTGGCTTCTCCATTATGCGGAAATCGCACCTCCTCATACATTTTCCACAAAGAAGGATTTTCACATATTGTGGTTTTCGCACCCCCTCGTACATTTTCGGCGAAGAGAAGCCAAGTTCCAATTTTCCGCAATGGAGAAGCAGATTTGGTATTTTTTGCCGGAAGCATTCAGCTTGGGATTTTCTGCCAACTGCATTATGGAGATTGATTTCTTATGAAATAACGACAGAAACTAGGCTGCACTTTCTTTAATACATCTAAGAAAGGATGAATGTCAGTTGTGGATCATGTTAACTGCTGTTTACATGTTGGCTAAGTTTGAACATAAGCAGTTATTTGACTCCGTGGTGCAATGGATTCAGTTCGATAATGCTAGTTGGAGATGAAGAGTTTCAGATTCTATAAGTGACTGTTCGAGTTCTCAGATGTGAAAAGTCTTTTTCTTTGCATTCTATCTCTTTGTATTCGAAGAAGAGGGAAGGTCAAGGGCTCCTAGAATCCTGATGTATTGTAACTCTATAAATTTTGAAAAGAATTCAGTATACAGGGTCGGAAAACTAGTTAATGAAGCAGAAGTGATTCTATTTACAGAGGCTTTGTCTCATGTTTGTTGCGCCATTTTAGTGAATCATTTGCATTTGAATAGATAGAACAATTGTATGTGAAGCTGCAATTTTCTACTGGATTCTATTTCATGTTAGTGGTTGCAGTGAGAGTGATTCCATTTAATTCTCATGTATAATTCTTCTCCTATTCATTCAGTAATCTAGGTGCATCTGAATAGAAAGTACAATTGTGTGTGGAACTATAATTCTTGCTTGGATTCTATTCCATGTTAGAAGTCGCAGCATAAGAAATTATATTTGTTGTCCATGTATGATTATGCTCCTGTTCTCCTCAGTAGAATATGCATTTTTAGAATAGGTAGATTAGATTTGAATATAGATTAAGCGTTATCCTTGCCTGAATTGTTTGTGTCTACAAGAAATTTGGTTAAAACTCCTAAGGAATAACCTGATGATCAATAAAAAAGACACATTCATTGCATATCAAACACAATCAGGGAGTTGTACCTATCAATTTAGAGGGAAGTGATAGAAAACTTACACTGACCCATTTGTTGGTGGATATCCTTTTGTTCTCTCACCTTGGGTGTATAGAGAGTCAAAGATTGAAAATATTAAGAGAGGACAAACTGTTAACCAAATCTGGCGACTCTACTGGGGAAGACTTAGAACAAAAGTATATCATAAGTTTTCTCTGAATTTTAAGGCATCCTAGATTCCAGATTTACCAGGAGTGAAAAAATAAAGGGAAAGGTTGACCCAGTATATGAAGAGCTTAAAGAAGCCAATTTCCCTATTCTTGAAAATATTTACAGGAAATGAAGGGCTAAGTCGAGAGAAGAAATTGAAGATAATAAGCCTGAAGAAATTAAATTGCCTGCTAAGATTCCTTTCAGAACAAAGAGAAGCAAATCTTCTTCACCCCCTGTTGGTAGAACTCCCATTTCTGCCACCTGTAATTCTTTGATTCTCCACGGTATTGCACTTCCTCTTTCAGTTTCATTTCAAATTTCTCAACAAAACACAAGGTTAGTAAACATGGTCGTTCCTTGGGGAAATTGTTAGGAATAAGGTGTCTCAACCTTGGATAATTCCTATTCTTATTATTTATTTTGTAAAATGTTTTTCTTGCAAATAATGTTGATGTGTCGGCATCTTGAATTGTGTGTAAGGGGATCATGGCTAAAACGGTTATGACGAATTCCTATGACACGTAAGATAAGCGATGCGAGTGTATTGTTGGAACAGTTTTTTTTTTGCTGCCGTGATTTGTTTTCAAGGGTTTTGAAATCTTCTGAAAGAACTTGCATTGCAAGTGTATTGTAACTGTAATAGTTTTTGATCAATACATTGTGCAGGTTTTGGAGTGCTGGGGTTTTTTACC